>CM075878.1:22538174-22953174 GCA_038021265.1 Cyprinella venusta | reverse complement strand
TTGTCAGTCACCTGCAGGTGATGTTATTAAAACTCTCTGCCCAGTCTATTATTATCATATAAGAAAACTCAAATCAAATCAGCTAACATACGTTTTCAGAACTTTAACTGGAAAGGTTCTCTAAAGTTATGAACAAACACTCGTCACGTTAGAATGTTTGTTTAGAGTTATCCGGTCTTTCACAATGTTCTCAAAATGTTAGCACAAAAACATTATTTACACAATTTTTTATCTGAAAAGTTTTCTCTGCTGACAGGGAATGTTCACAAAATGTTAGCAGAAAACTGTATACTGTTTCTACATTAGTTATTACACTGCCTTAAATGTTTACTCAACTTGGATGATTAAGTCATTTCAACTTAAATTAAATAAACAGAGTATAACTTTTTGTAAAACTAATAAAAAAGTTGCTTAATGAGTTAAAGCAATGTAAAACCATAAAGCAATGTAAAGTCAACTTATTGATATGTTTTACAGTGTATTTGAATGTTCATGTAAGTCCCCATAATGTTTGCAAAGTAATCAAATGGAATGTTGCCTTAATGTTCGCATTAAAAAATGTCAACTTTTATAAAACTAGATGTTTTGAACATTCCGAGAACATAAGAGAAGAATACATGAACTATAACGTTCCCATAACTAAATCAGAAACATTAACAAAATGTTATAATTATTTATTTATATTTTTTTGTATGCTGGGTCAGTCGGATGTTCGTACAGTAAAAAAAAATATTGTTGGTTTAACTTAAAAAAAATTAAGTAACCTGGTTGCCTTAAAATTTTAAGTGGATTGAACTGGAAAAAGTGAGTTAATACAATGAAGGAGATTGATTTAATCATCAGAAACTTAAAATAATAAGTTATCTGAACTAAATAAATTATTTAAGTTGATTTGACAAAAGAAAAAATGTTGTGATAACAAATCTTGAATATATATATATATATATATATATATATATATATATATATATATATATATATATATATATATTAACAGTTGTTTGCAAAGGGATCAAATGAAATGTTCCCTGTTTTGTATTGATTTTGGGGGGAAACTTCATAGAAACATTAGCAAAACATTCTTAGAACATAATTTTTCAGCTGGATAATAGCTGTTGTGTAGTCAGAGCCACAAAGCAAAGCAATCTATGTGACTTCAGGACACATAATAAACCCCTTTTGCCCATGAGCGGCTGATTCCAGCCCTGGACCTACTCTGAGGTAATGTCATAAACATGCCAGACTAGCGTTTTCTCTACAGCCTGACAGAATGAATCTATCAGCCATTATTAAGGAGAGCTCCTGAGCATCCACGACAAGGAAGCACAAACCTCTTTATTATCTTTTTATGCTGTTTTAATAGACTCGATCTCCTGTCCCAAAACTAATTACAGGTACAAAGAGACACTGCCAGATGAAAGCACCTATGCTTTGATGGATGATGAGAGGCCAAATAAATGTGATTTGTGCAGTAATGGACGACAGAAGAGTTTCTGCAGCGTCTCCAAGTTCTCTTCGGGAGTGTCAGTCTTTGAATAAGCCTAGTATTTTTTTTACTACCATGGTGGAGTCAAGTCAAGGATCCAGGCAATGAAAACAAAGGCTGCAGGTTCAATTGCAAACTAGGAAGGGCCCTGGAGAGTTACTGAGATCCTCTTTTTGCTCAATGCCCTTGAGCAAGGCCCTTAACCTTAAGGTGGTCCAGAGGGACCTTCCCTGCTATAGTATATGCGCACGGAAAATCTCTTTAGATAAAAAGTATTCTTACAACCTTCTATGGTAGGCCTAACCATTATGGTCTAACAATGGAATATTTCCAAATTGTTTTTACATTAAAAAAAAATACAATAATAAAAAAAGCCAGTATGGTTTTGGCAACCTCTTCAATCTTAGTTAAAGATAGGGTAATTTCAGAGTGGCTTTCAATACACATTACACACACAACGAGTCTGAAAAGCGGCATGAGAGATGGCGTTTAAAAAGTGTTTATCAAACAAATTGCCTACCATACCTTTAATTGTACCCCCACACAGCAACATAATGTTGGCCCAGATTCGGCCGACATCTTGCTGTCTGGGCCACAACCGTCAGTTTTAAAAATTAATTATGTACTCTTTTTCCTTAACTTTCTGTAGATTAAACACATAAAACATAAACTGTATCTGTGTTATTTATACATAATCACAATTATATATACTCCCAAAAAATACATAATTGCATAATAATCATCATCATCAAATAACATATTATAACAACATACGTATTGTCCAGTCTGTTTTCACGGAGTGGAAATTTTTCCTGAGACAAGAGTTCAAGAGATTTCCATGACGCATGTGCGAGAACTGAACAAGAATTAGTTTAAAAATAGAGCCCGATCTCATGAAAGTTCGTATCTATAGCACAAATGTCATTTCTCATGCCATTCATACAGTACGCCAAAACTAGTTTTTGCGTGTATATGGTACGCGTTTTTTGCATGCATATGACACTTTATGGCGTATAATACGTACGAACACCCCACCCCCCTTCCCCCTAAACCTACCCAGGGGGTTTTCAGTGGATAGCATATTCACTGTATACACAATGGCAATTCAAAAGCAGAGTGAAGAGGGTGTGTGTTATCTTTAAAAATTGCAATTGCCATTTTTCCCATTGAATAATCGAACAAGCTCTGAAGTGGCTGGTGTTTTTGTCCAGGAATCTTATTAGTTTGATTAATTATTTGTGAGAGTTTGATCTTTTGTTTTAATGTTAGATTGCTGTACCATGAAACAATATTGTATGTGAGAATACTCTCAATCATCGATCGATATAGCTAACATAAGGTCTGCTGACTAATATTGAAGCTTCTTAATTTCCTTAGGAGACCCAGGCGTTGTTGTGCTTTTTTATGAATGTAGCTACTCCACATTACAATCAAAATTTAGTTTCTCATCTATAATTGTACCCAAATATTTAAAATTTGAGACCTGCTCAGTTTTTTGAGCCCGTTCTCATCCCAAGGCGTCATACGACGCTTTTGCCAAATCGTAGACATCCAAGACACAAGGCATCCTTTAGCGTCCAATGAGAGGCAGATATATATGAGGCAGAAGGCGCCTCCTAGTGGTCTAACCCTAACCCTTCCCCATACCTAAACCTACCATAACCGAAGCGTCTCATTTGACGCTAAAGGGTGCCATGTGCGTTGGATGTCTACGCTTTGGCAAAAGTGTCGTATATGACGCCTTGGGATGAGAATCCGTTGGTTTTTTTCCTTTATGACAACCTCTTGATTAATTTCTCAAAAATAACTCTTATGTCTTTTCAATATTAAGATGTAAAGAACTGCCCTCAAACCAACAGATAATACACTGAAAAAAATGATTTTTTGGTAAGGTAAATAATACTGAAAAAAAACCCAATGTAATTTACAAGAAAAAGTTAGTTCAGGCAAGAATTTAAAAAAACTAAGTAAATTCCATATCAGTACTTAGTTCAAGCGAGTAGAAATGAAGCATAAATACGAACTCAAAAAAATAAAGTAAAAATTACTCTACTTTTCTGATACTGGGGTTCCCATCATGCACTGGACCTTGAATAATTAATGAGGTTCATTTTTCACTGGTTTCCAGCTGTATTTACACTGTTTTATCATTTCTTTTGTTGTCAGGATTAGTAACTTGCCATTTTGTGACATTTTGAGGAAATTTTCTGCTCAAAATGACACATTCAAACGATCCATCAAATGTTACCGTCATTGTGTATTGTCTACCAAGTATTGAGGTCTTTGCATTCACATCATGCTTAACATCTGACATGATGAAGTATAAATTACTAGATGGGCTAAGTAAAACACATACTATAAATGACTGGTATAATTCAATAAAATTGTTTGAGTGAAATGTAATGCAAAGAAAATTACAACTAAATTGATATTAATCAACCTTTTACTAGCCAAGTTACTTATATTCTTTGTTACTTTCACTTAACTAAAGTAAAGTTAATGAACTTAATTCCATATTCCAAGTAAATTTTAACTTAAGATTTCTAATTAAAGCTACTGATAAATATGTTTAGGTTTTTACTCGGCAAATCTTTGTAAATTTACTAGCATTTTCTGAGTGGAAAAAGTTGCCTAGCTTTTTTCAAGTAAATACTACTCCACATTTTTTTCAGTGTATTGTCAATGTACTCAAAATATGAGGTGCAGTTCATTTCTTTCTGACATGAGACAAATGCCATATCATCAGCCTATTTTATAAGGGTAAGGTTATCATAATTGCACTTCAGTTCATTTATGTATACGGAAAAAAAGTATTGGAGACAGTACAGCTCCCTGTGGTACCCCAGTATCTAAAACCAAGCAATCCGACAACATTATTTTTAATACAGGCTCACTGAGGGCGACCTTTTAAAAACTCTTTAATCCATAAAATCATCCAACTACTAGCACCTAACTCATAGAGGCGCTTTAAAAGAAGACAAGGTTGGACAGCATTAAAAGCGGATGAGAAATCCATAAAGAGTTTTCGAACATAGGAATTTGAGTTGTCTAGACAGGTAATATAGGTAAAGTTGATCTATGTCAATTCAAAACCAACATTTTACGGTGTCCGTGGTACAGAGTAATTACTTAATTAATTACTTAGTAGTAAACATAGTAATAACATGTAACAAGATGTAATTAACATGTAACGAATTTATGGAACAGCCTATACTTACAGATTGTAATTACACTCATGTAATAGGCATCTATTGTTACACATGTGTAACAGGCCGAGTCGGTTACATACGTGTTACTGACATGGTACAATGTAATTATTTATAAAAAAGTACTTTGTACTACTCAATGTAACAACAACTGTTTAAATATGTTAACAGGTGTGAAAAAAGCCTGCAGTTCCACATGGTCATTTTGTACCTTCTAAAATAGTGCATCAATATTGTACTTAAGTGTACTTCATGTGTATAAGGTATGTAGATACACATGAAGTACGCTTAATCTTGATACACTTTATTTTACGTAGCGTATCCCTGTGTAATATTAATCACAATGTAATTAGGAAGCTACCGCATGCATTTATGCTGTGAATGAGGGAGTTAAGCCTATAATTTAAACTAAACTAGATATGGATAAGGTTTGTAGATACACATGTAGTACACTTAAGTACAATCTTGATACACTTTATTTTACGTAGCTTATCCCTGTGTAATATTATGTAATTGCAATGTAATTAGGAAGCTACCGCATGCATTTATGCTGTGAACGAGGGAGTTAGGTCTAGTTCAGGCCCTGTTTACACGACAACGCTCGCGGGTGAAAACGTAAAAATATGTTATCGGATGTGCCTTTCGTTTACACGTGACAGCGTTTTTGAGGCTTAAAAACGCAAAAAAGTGAAACCACCCTCCAGAGTGGAAATCTTAAAAAACGCTCCACCGCCGCGTTCCTGTGTAAACGGTAAAAACGCAAAAGTCTGCTAGACTGTGAAGTTTATACGCAGGCGCGCAGACTTGGTGTTGTTGTAGTATCCACTCCTAGCCGCCTGAAGTGCATACTACATTGAATTTCACACACTTTTGCGTCTCCATCTGCATGCGGATTTCCCACACAAAACGCTCGTCTAAACGCAGAATAAAAAGTGATGACGCAACGCCACTTTTGCGTTTTCTCTTCAGAATCGTTTCCGTGTAAACATAGCCTCAAACTAAAGTACATATGGATAAGGTATATAGATACACATGTACTACACTTAAGTACATTCTTGACACACTTTATTTTACATAGCTTATACCTGTGTAATATTATGTAAATTGAATGTAATTAAGAAGCTACTGCATGTATTTAAGCTGTGAACTAGTGGGTTAATTCAGATGGATAAGGTATGTAGATACTCATGAAGTGCACTTAAGAACTTGATACACTTTATTTTAGAAGGTACAAAATGACCCTACCCGATCTCACGAGAATTCGTACGAATTTTACGAGGTGGCTAATTCGTAAGAATTCGTACGACCTCACTCGTACGAATTAGTACGTTTTTGCTAAATCGTACATATTTTACGAATTGGCCAATTCGTATGAATTCGTACGAATGACCTACCCCTCACCCAGCCCCTAAACCTACCCAACAAGTGGGTTTGGACAAATCGTACGAGTGAGATCATATGAATTACTACGAATTAGCCACTTTTTATTCACTTGTACGAATTTGTACGAATTGGTCGTGAGATAGCGTAGAATGACCATGTGTAACTGTAGGCTTTTTACCTTAGTAACATATTAAGTAGCTACTTGTTACAGTACCAAGTCAGTAACACGTATGTAACCGACTCAGCCTGTTACACATGTAACAGTAGCTGCCTATTACATGAGTGTAATTACAATCTGTAAGTACAGGCTGTTCCATAACTTAGTTACATGTTAATTACATGTTGTTACTATGTTTACTACTAAGTAATTAATTAAGTAATTACTCTGTATCACGGACACCGTAAAACAAAGTGTAACTGCTCTTTTTAACATCTGTGATTGTTGTAGATTTTTCCAAAAGGCAAAAAATGAAGGAAAATCAAACATCATATCAAAGATGGCTAAAGGCTAAGACAAAAAATCTCAGAGGTGTTTAGATTTAATGTTTACGTTGCAATGTTAATGCTTTTTCATCAGTGCTTCAGTATCTTAAAAAGCAAGTAAATCAAATAAAATTGTTCAGGACATAATTAGTCTCAATTTTTTGAAACAATTTCTAGCACTTCATGACTTCAAATGTTTTATTTCTTTTTCATTGTTGTAAGACAGTGAATGCCAAAACAAAAGAGACTGCCTTATAAGAATGCAGAAGTACAGAATACCCAACTGAACAATGTTTTAAAGCTGAAAAATCAGCTGGAGCGGTGTGTAAACGTAACACTTAAATGAGAGAACTCACAAAGAGTTGACCACGGTGCACCTTAATTGTCTCAGGATTCAACTCCTGTCTGCCTCTTTTTGTCTGAATAGATTAGTCCCCAGGTCAAAGTTTGGCGGGCCACCGCTCACCCTCCCCCCCGTCATGAAATATTCACCACATTCTGCTGTTGTCAAAGCAACAGGCCTGACACCGCAAATCTCAAAACAAGGGATTAAAGCAGAGGGGTTAAGTATATAAAATGTAGGTTTGACATGTTTTAACCAATGAGAAACTAAAATGCATGTGCTGGGTTGACCTATTTTTAGACTTCCTTTTCCTGCAACATTCAAAAAGATGCATCATATTCCGCTTCAGAGAGTAACTGATGCCACTGATAGGCTACTACAGCCTATGTCCCAGATTTAAAGTAGATTCTTCCTGTTTTACTACAGTGCCAAGAGATGGCATCAGTTAAAAAACATCTTACGAGTAGAAACGGCTGCACCTCAAGCGCCCCGAGTTCTAAACTAGCTGATTGAACGTGTAATTCTGTTGTCTCTATAAACCGCACAGTTGGAGGGGAACAGGAAAAGCATTCTACACTTCTTGATGGAGCCAGTGAACTCTGACCTGCTGGAAGAATATTCACATGCATCCTCCCCCACTTCTCTCTCTTTAAACCACCTCTCAGAGTCAAAGTTGTTCTGCTGTGGAAAACAACAGGTTGCTGCTTTCAGATCTTATGTTTAATAACTTAGAAGAGTCTGTGGTGCAGCGGAGAATGCAAACACATTCTGCAGAATGCAAACACCTCAAGAATAGAAGGAGAAGTAACAAGTGTTCTTTGTGAGGGCAAAGTGTGTCTGCAATGCAAATACACTCGGGATAAAACTGAATAGGTTGCAGCCTAAAGGGTACATTTAATGTAAAACTTTGAAACAACAACCCAGTTAGGGAACCTTCTCAGAACGTTCTGGCAAAGGTTCTCTTGAACATTCTTCCAGAAACGTCAATAGAACGGTCGTTCAATGCTATCTGGTCTTTAATAAAGTTCTCAAAACATTAACATTGTTCATGGAATGTTTATTTCTTTCTGAAACGTTTTAGTTGGTCATTCATCTAGTTAAAGAGAACATTCAAAAAAAAAAACAAAAAACATTCCCATGTTTGCAAAATGATTAAATGGAATGTTCACTTTAATGTTCGCATTTTTAAAACATTGAAAAAGCTGGACGTTTTGAAAGTTGACAGAACATTCAGAAATAATGCTTTCCCCTAATGTTAACATTGGCGAAACGTTCTTAGAACATATTTTGTTGGTCTGGAAACCAGACACACATTCTCAAATGTAACCCCCCTTTCCTGTGCTCCTGTTATAAAACTCAATCTTTCATTTGTATTTCACGTGATAATTTATACTCATCTTTCCCCCCCCTTGTGTCCAGACTCCTGTGTGTGAGGTTTTGTGTGTGCCTGAGAGGAATTGTGGGGTGAAAGAGTTCAGAATTGCCCTTCCCCCACAACTAAAAAATCCATCGACTCTCGCTCATGGACTTCCATCTCAAAAACAAGCCCTTAAAAGGGTGACAGTCCCGATTACCACGAACCAGGCCTAATTGTGCCCCGCTAATTGTCAAGCATTCACACAAGAGGATTAGATAGAATAAATGATGTATTAAAGTACAAAATATGATAGGAAATGTCTGAGAAAAAAACAAAACAATAGTTAGCAGAACACGCATTGTCAGGCGCGCAGCTGTGTGGCGTTCGATAATTGCGCGAATGCGTTGATTAATGATCAAAGCTGTGGGCCTGAGGTAGTGTGGCTGGTGGTTAATGACAGGGGTGAGTCTGGGATTAAATATGAGATGGGTAAGTGGAGATGAGGGAGTCAGGTTGCATGTCTTTTCAGACCTACTGTTCATACTGGAGCATTGTGAGCGGGCGAGGGGGAGGCACTGGGGCCCAGCGGCAGCCACAAGCGACAGCTGTCACAGCCTCTGGTGAGAGCCACTAATGACCACTCTTCACATAGGTGTCCTGCAACAGCTCCAGCCAAACAACTACTGCATGATCCACTTCTGCATGGCAGGCCTGCAAAGTTACGTAACGAAGCGCTGAAATTATACAATGGCGATTAAGTTTGACTACTGACTTTAAATTGAACTGGGTTATTTTTTTTTAAAGGACAAGTGTGGTTAAGACTTCAAAACAAAAGAGGTTCACACGTTCAAAAATAATATTAAAAGGCTACATAACAAAAAGAACAGGCAAATTAGTTTTTAGACTTTATCTTTTCTTTTTTAGTTACACCACATATATATTTTGACTCAAAATTAGGCTACTTTTTAATTATTTCAATATTCTATTTTTATTTATTTATTTATTTTTGTATATTAAATGTATCGGTAAAAAAAACAGCAATAAAGAAATGTTATCTTTCCCGAATAATTTTATTTAATCATAAAGTGTCAGTCATCATTATCACTTTGTTTGCCAGACAGATTGCCATTACAGATCAGCCTACTACCATTACAAGTCCTCTCAACGCCAGACTTCTGCATCACCTAACTTTATGCTGAACAAACAATAGTCAATGAAAGAGGGAGGTACGGAACCATTGCCGCTCCAGGTGTCGCACGAAACACACGGGGCACTTCGCTGTCGATCCGTCTCGATCTGGATCAACGTCGGTCGATGTCATCACATTGTTTCCTCGATCTACAAACCAAGATGATGTGATCGCTTTGATTCGCAATTTCAACGCTGTAGTCATTTGGAAACTGCGGATGCCACTCAGTTTGTCATCATCATCTCGGAGTGTCACCTTGCGTTTGTGCCGTTGCCCCACAACTTCATTACGTCATTTATATGTACCGAGGTAAGTTTCGAATCGAATTCTGAGCAAGAATCGACCTTAAACAGTAGGATCATGTAGTGTGTTAATAATAGTTCGCTACTTTGAAGGGAGATTGGACGAAGAGATTTCGCTTGGACTTGCTGTCGTGATGTGAATAGGCATTGTTTCTGCGCTGGTGGTGTAACTGAGATTAAGATTAGAGATCCTTCTATTGGTAACTCACTTTAACGATAGTCACACATTGATTATTTCCTTTCTTTATGGTAAACAGCCTGTCGTGTCGTACTCACATAGGCTATAACCTCTGCCATAACCCATTTTGTACAAACGTTTGTCCAAGCGCTATTTTTAGGAAGTTACTCTTCTGAAGAGCTTCAGCCATTAAACCATCTGTATGGAAATAAATCGGAAGGAATTTAATCATTCTGATTCATACGGATCATTCCATAATTCCATCAACGAGTCTTTTAATACTTTTGAGGAAGACATTTTTGAAGTAAGAAATCCTAATTGTAGATTTGCTGTACTCAGCAGTCTGTTGCTGGTGAGATCGAAGAGATCATTTCAGATTTCTACATGTAGGCCTAGTCTATAACAAATCGGAAATAAATTAGCCTAAATAAGTCTACATGTTTGGCAAAGAGTGTGTTTTCACAGACTTTTTAGAGGTGGCATACATAATCCAGTATATAGCCTAATTAACATTATAGGTTACATAAATAAAATGTTTGTTTATTTAACTACTTAGGCTATATAAAATATTATAATACATTTTTTGGAAAAGAGTGTGTTTAATGAGTTTCCACATAGACTACTTTTTAGAGGGGGCAAATAGGCTACAATCGCCTAATTAACCTTAGGTTAGGCTACACTCTAAAAAATGCTGGGTTGTTTTAACCCAACTTTGGGTCAAATATGGACTAACCCAGCCGTTGGGTTAAATTTTTACATTACATTTTTGACCCAACATTTCGGGTTTGTCCATATTTGACCCAAAATTGGGTTAAAACAACCCAGCATTTTTTAGAGTGTACATAAACAAATAAAATATGTGTTTATTTTTATTTACTACTTATATTGCATATTATAATAACGAGAAAGCAAGCTTTGTGTTTTTATTAAAATGACTCAGATTAAAGTGCTTTTGATTCACTAAAAAGAACCGACTCAAAAGAGCCATTTTGTACTGATCGCTCTGTGTGTTTTTGATTCACTAAACAGACTCGTAAGAGTCCGCTATAACGATCCGGCTCGTAATAGAGTCATTCGGGCTACAGTTGCGTTGTGTTTTTTTGATTCATTATAAAGAACCGGTTCGTAAGAGAATCATTCTGGAATCGGACAATGCTTGCTGCTGTATGTAACGTTGTAGCAGGCCTACATTCAGTAGCGATGTTTGACAGCTGTTAACGCTGTAACAATGTTCTAAGATTGCACATTCAATAACTTTGTGTAAACCATTCAGATCGGTATTGTTAATTGGAACCTGTTCTTAACCGGTTCCCAATACATCTGTCATCATTCAGAAATGTTAAAAGCTGTTGAGTTGGCAAGCCGACAATCCGACAAATGTTTCTTTTGTATTTGAACATTAGGGGACTTGACGCCAATTTTTTTTAGCCTAGGCTACTTGTATTCACAACCTTTATATCTAACGCACATATAACTGCAGCTTGCTTTTATTGACTGTTTCAAGTTAATTTAATAACAGTCAAAACGCACTACATGTATAAATAGCCTACACTAGCCTAATTCTGCACAAATCGTTTTAATGTTTTAACTATGATCAAGCCAAGCTCAGGAAAACAGCCGTGCATTTAAATAATAAAGTTGTTGAGCAACAAGCCTAAATAACTAAAAAAAAAAAAAAAAAAAAACAATTATTTTAGATGGAAAAAAACATGCATGCAATGACAGGCATTAAATTAGGTTACAGCTATCTTCAATCTTCCTATTGATTTTTTCGACATGATTAGACCTACGTTCAACATGATCTATTATTAGATTTTTTTTAAATAATACACAATAGCGATCAATTGCTTCGCATGGTCTTAAATCTAAAAACCCAATGTTACTTTCTGAGCTATAACAGTCTAGGGCGGGGCTTTGGTGCTTTACTTTTTTGTTTTGTTCAGTTTTTTCCCCCCTCCCCTCTCCCTGAAAGCTTGTCGGATGCTTGTCAGTTCGCATTTAGCTTACCATTATCAAGGCTCAAAGCCTTTGGAGGACGACGGACTGCGATTTACAGGGAATTTTTGGATAACGGTCCTGTTGAATTGGGATCTTCACTATACGGGGATAAGGAATAGGCTATATGAATGAAGCGTTTGAAAAGCAGCAGAGGATGTTCGTGCTGCCTTAAGAATGTGCATGCCTGATTTTTCATGAGGACACTTAATAAATAAAAACGTATGGTAAGACATTTTACAATTATAAAACTTAATCAAACTAATTAGGCCTATAGTGTGAATATTGATACAGTATGTGATTATCCAGCAAACTTTGATTAATAAACACCTTTCAAGAAACCTCTAAACTTGAGAAAACCTTTACTTCTCATCTTTTGTTTTTAATTAATTATTATTATTTTTATTGTTTAAGTTTACTTATAAGGAATGTTTCTTATTTATCGTGCTTATTAGTTTCGATACAAACTGTTAAGCTGGTGTTTGAAAATGTTAATGAGCAAAAGGAAGAGGAGGAGGGTAATACGTGTGAGCATTATCATTATCATGGCTGTCATGATGCCAAGGAACATCTGCTTGTGTGAAGCTGAAAGTTCATGTAACAGTCAAATAACTTGAGGGAGGTTTTGTGGTAATGACCCAACAGGCATGTGCAGGGCTCTCTTGTTGTATTATGAGTGAATTTGCTGGCATAAGGGCTGTTGGGGGGCTGCTGCGGGGATGGCGTCAGCATACTAGTTAATACCCCTTTGCTTTGTGATGAGGGGTCTGTTTTTGGCCAACATGATTTTGAATGGGATACTTCTGCATGTTCTGGCTTTGCTAAGTGTATAAAGTATCGCTTCGTATGGTTAGAAGTGCAATATTTGTGGGATAACGTTTTGGCAGATGACCTAAACTGGCGTTTCATTTGGTAACATCTTAATTCATTTAATCCCAAATTGTAGTCTGTGCATGTGTAATTTAAACCTAAAGGAACAAACTGTGTGCTTTTTCTGAAAAAAAAAAAAAAAAAAAGTTAGTGAAGATATGGGAAAATAATTAACTCCTCAAAGTAACTGCATATTTTATTGTGTTTTTAGTATTTGAGGTGGGTTAAAAAGGTGCAGATGACACTAAGCAGTTATTCTTGTGTTCTGCGCTGATAGACAAAAGCCTTACCTTGCAGCACCATTGGAGATATTTGCATAAGCCTTTGCTAAAAGTCACTTCCCTTTTATTTGCAGCTGGTTACTGTGCTCAGCCTCAATGAAGCAAGTTGTTTACACGGCTTCGGTTCACGCACTACACACCTTTTGACAGTGCAAATCAAACAGCCTGTTCATTCGGGAATGAGTGAGTGGGTGTTGTACTGCTTGTTCGAGTTGTGAAGAGACCTAAGCAACCTATGAAATCCCAACCGTGACTGTTTTGAGATGTAAGGAAAAGTGATAAGATGTTCAGTTTTTTTTTCTTCTGAAAAGGGCCAGGGGGCTTGGGTTCAACCATTTAAATGTCGAAAGATGTGGTATTTTTCTCCTTTTCTCTGAATGACAATGGAAAGAGCAGCCTTTTTATTAAATTCAAAGAAGTTAAAAACAGTGATGGCCAAATTGTCCTTTTGATTTGAAATGGATCCCAAAATGTTTATATTGACTATGAAAAACTCTGATATTTGAAATATTTGAATATGGGAGATTTAATAGTATGAGTCTATCGAAATTTTATGCATCTTCCCCGTAAATTCAGAGGATTAAATAACATTCCTAATTTGACATTTCCCTTTATCACCAGTCTATTTTCTGTTTGAGGTTTATGGCTTGAACTTGTAGTGACCTTGCAAAACTGACCCTCGACATTCTACTTTGACTTAACAAGCATTTCCAGTCCTCTCGCAACCCCTAATAGCGCAAGAACCGCTAGCTGGAAGAAGGGACCATTAACATTATCAGTGGCTTTGAGTACAGGCAGTAGGGAGGCTAAAACAAAAGGCACAAGGGTGGCATTGTGAAGGATCAGCAGTAGATTACTGGAATTCTTTTTCCATGGCCTGAATAAGCTTCTACTTCCCCCATCTGGGCAAATGAGAAGAAAAGCTTACATTTGCAACTTTAATATTTTAATGCCTTTGTTTTACTGAAGCAATATGAGGCTTCTTAGCCATTAATGTCATTTGCATTCAGTGTCGCAAATGTGAGATCCTTTTGGTGAAGTGTGTGCAGTAATGTTTTATGATGCGTTCTGTTGATTATTAAAACATTCATAGGAGGGAAACAGATTTAACGAGTTGGCATTATTGCTACAGAATGCTTAATGTGTATTATAGTATGTCACAAAGCTGTTAAATGTTTCATTGCTGCATCATTCATTACCTCTCGTTGCTCATTAAATTAAACATACACTCGCATGTAAACACCCACGTTCAGAAACAGACAGATGAGAGAGAGGGTTGGAGGATTGGGTCATGTATATGTCATCAACTGAAGTGCAGTTTTACCTGTTTTGGATTAATTTGAATAACTGTCTGTTTGATAAACAGCTGAATGTTGTACGTCCAGTCTAATAGAATCATAATCAGGAAAATGGTGTTCATAAGCGCACACACACACACAGTTCAGTTTGAGAGGCAAAGTAATTTGCCATTTATCCTCAGGAGCAATAATTCTGAAATGAAATAACCATAAATTTTCGGAGTCCTCTCCATTGTGGTCTTAATCTACCTTTGGTTTGAATTACGGCGAGAGAGTTAAATGAAAATGCTCGATTGTTACCTTTATGGGATCATTTACACGATCATCATTTACTCATCATCAAGTCATTTAAAACCCGTATGACTTTTTCTTTTTCTCAGTTGATGTTAAGTAGAATGTCTGAGCTGCTCTTTTCCATTCAATGGACGTGAATAGGGACTGAGGCTGTCAAGCTCCCAAGAGGAGGAAAAAAATACTAGAAAAGCATTATAAAAGTCGATATTCTATATTAAAGGGTTAGTTCACCCAAACATTAAAATTATCCCCTAATTTACTCACCCTAAAGCTATCTATTTGACTTTCTTCTTTTTGGCAAACACAATCAAGGTCATATTTAAAAAAAAAAAAAATCCTGACTCTTCCCAGCTTTATAATGGGAGTTAATGGTACTTTAGGTGTTTGAAGCACAATAAGTGCATCCATCCATCATAAAAGTAATCCATACGGCTCCAGGGGGTTAATGAAGGCCTTCTGAAGGGAAGTGATACGTTTTTGTAAGGAAAAGAATCCATATTTACAACTTTATAAAGTATAATCACTTGCTTCCGGTAGCAGCTGTGCTTGAGTCGAGTTACAGCGGAAAAGCGACCTCTGACCTGGCTTATGAAGTAGGATGTAGGTGAGAGTAGATACCTCTTGCGGTTCAAAAAAATTGAGTTTAGGCTGGGCAAAAAACTCATTCTCATCCTCTCATATCGAAATCCTCCGTCACTTCTCTTTAAAAAATCACATTTTAGACTTCTAATTCAGGACCGCTGTTTTGTTTTGCTCATTTTTTTTGAAAAAAAAAAAATTAAAATGAATAACCTCTGTCCTTTTGCGTTCGTCAATATGTCATTCGTCGTCGTAGGTCACTCATCCGCTGGAAATAAACTTGTGTACGTCTGTTATCGCAGGCCAGTGATTGTATTTTATATTTTTATATTATATTTTAATATAACTCCAATTGTTTGTAGTGTGAGTAAATATGGGTTGATACTTTTCATTTTTGGGTTAACTAACCGCATACGGTTGCTTTGCATGAGGAAAATACTAAAATTGAAATAGTTTTTCACTAAAAACTATGCATAAGACGGTAGGGCTGGGCGTTAAAACTGTATCGGTTTTTATCTACGGTTCACCTTTATCGATAACAGTAGAACTTTTTTTGATATAACACGTGATAGTTTCACTTAAATGCATTATATTTTAATAGATGTTAAATTTGGTTGCACGAACAACCCTTAAGCGTCCCTGGATCATAAACAGCCTGATAGGCCTTGATAAAGGAGCATGCTATGAGTGACAAGCAAACAGCCAATACGTTGCTTTGGGGTTCGGTTGCGCCATCGCCATGTGACATCAGAACACATGTAAAAATGAGTGCCGTGCTTTTCGGTGATGAAGAGATTGTGAATAAAAGGACATGTCAGCTCACCAATGTAGCAATTTTTTGGTTTCATTACGGCTAACCAACATCAGAACACGGTTGAATGTTTTTTTCCTCACCTTAACCGCTTTCACCCTTTGGAATATAAATCATGTTGTCCTTCACGGCCTACATCTACCTCACCTCAACAAACAAAACCACAAGCAATCCACGATGGAGAAGTGCTCAGCAAAAATGACTTATGAGAAATCCTACAAAGGATTTAATAATATAACCAACATGTCATCTTTGCTCACAATTTGTAATGAAGCCATGTATATGTGAATATTACTATTTGTAATGAGTTATTTTTGTATATTTTGCAGGGCTGCACGATAATGACAAAAATCATAATTGTCGATTATTGCCTTGAAATTATAATTGCGATTATTAATTACAATTAACACAATTTACATTGAATGATGTTTTGAACCGCTTTATGCCATTGTTCGAAGTGAATGCATGCAAATTGTTATATCAAAATAAAACGGCTGAAAACTCCTGAAAAACTTTCAATGCTTTTCTATGGTTTAAAGTAACACAAAGTAACTTTTCCTCTTCGCTCGCCCTACTGGTTGGAAACGAAAATGTCCATTCCTGCTGTCACAAATAATTTAGCCTACCGTCGCACACACGCTCGCTGTTTATCCAGCACCGGCTTTAGAATGAACAAAGTCCACAGACAAGGTATGTTACATGATTTCATGAAAGGATGATGTATTGCGACATCAGAAAAGAAGAAAGACGAAATAATGACTATTGTAGCGCTTGATGTAAAGCAGTCGAATTTTGTAGTTCTTTTTGTGGTCGGGTTCCTACCCGTACCCCGAAGTAACATAGTGCCAGTAAAAAGAGACCCCGTTTAGAGTGATACAAACTAAAATTAAAGCAATGGAGAAAAACCCCTTAAGATAAGCTGGTAACACTTTACAATACATGTGCACTAATAAGCATTAATTCATGCTTAACTAATGCACAAATAATACTCAAATAATATGTAACTAATGATTATTTAAGCTATTCATTAATGATTACCACATTAGGAACTAATTAAGAGTATGTAAGGTTAATGTATTAGTTCATATATTAATTGTTATTAATTAAATATGTAATTGTGGATTAATTCCATAATAACTCAATTTTTTAACTAATAGTGTCAATTAATATGTTAATTACCAGAATGAGCCAAAGCAACACTATCTCAAGCCCAATTCGTACGAATACAACGAATGAGTAAAAAATGTTTAATTCGTACTAATTCGTACGACCTCACTCGTACGAATTTGTACGATTTGTCTAAACCCACGTGACGGTTAAGTTTAGGGGCGGGTTAAGGGTTAGGTCATTCGTACGAATTCATACGAATTGGCCAATTCGTAAAATATGTACGTTTTAGCAAAATCGTACTAATTCGTACGAGTGAGGTCGTATGAATTGTTACGAATTAGCCACTTTTTGATCATTCGTCGAATTCGTACGACTTGGTCGTGAGATCGGGTTGGCCAAAGCCTTGTATTTCAACTTCCAGATAATATGACAGGTACACTAATAAGCATTAATACATGATTAATTACTTAATTGTTAGTGCAAATTCATGTGCAAATTACTACAATTACTAAATGACTAGTTAATAATGATGTGCCCCAACAAGTAAAGTCATAACATAAGGATACCTTTGCAAATCATTAGCTAATGATTAATTAAAGCAGACAACTGGAAGTTGAAGTGCATAGCTTTGACTTATTGTGGTAATTAACACATTAATTTACACTATTAGTTCATAAAATATGTTATTAAGGAATTAATACACAACGACACGTTGAATTAATAGCAATTCATGTATTACTTAATCTATTAATCATAGACTCTTTATTAGTTGCAGTAATCATTAATTAATGGTTTAGTTCTTCATTAGTTATACATTAACTCAGTATTATCTGTGCATTAGTTAATTAAGCATGAATTAATGCATATTAGTGCACCCGTATTGTAAAGTGTTACCGATAAGCTGTAAAAAACACATTTAAGCACACAAAATAATGTAAGTGGACTTTTTGTAATTGTGCCTTTGAACGATTAGATAATTGTGGCATTCATAATTGTAATCGTGATTACAAATTAGATCAATTGTGCAGCCCTAATATTTAGTGTTTTATATGTGAATAGTACTACTTGATATTTTTGTAATGTGTATAGTTATTATTTGCTATTATAGGTTATTGCATATAGATGTTTGGTCACTCTAAAAGCTGAAGTTGGTTTTATTCATAACATTTTTATCTTGTTTGAATTTTAGAGGTTTGTTTACCTAAAAGTCTACCTTGATTGTTTTGTCACTTTTACATTGCACGCATTTTGTAAGTTAAAGAGTTTCTTTAACAGTTGTTTATTTAATCTAAGATATAAGAATATATTTGTTTAATTTTTATTTCGTTTTTGACTGTTAAAAACAACTTCGGTTTGTTGTCCATGTTCCCCGTGTTTCCTGATTCTGCCCGTTATTGTTCTCGTTTTCTCCCACGAATGAGTTTTGTTTGTAGTTTTCTGTTCGTCTAATTAATAAATACTACCCACTGTTTCTGCACTTGAGTCCTCGCACCTTTAATCTACCCGTTCCGTGACCCTCACAGCGAAGTTATTTTTCGATCTTCGCTATGGGGTGAAAAGAAATGAGAAATACGTGACTAGCAGTATTGTTAGCGACCAGCACATTTTCAGGTTACATTTGTAGTAGTTTCGTGTCGCCAAATCTTCAGACTGATGGCAGAAGCCTTCATTGGCCGCCCAAGAGGACATCTGACCAAAATGTAAAGCAACCAATCACAGTTTGTTTTGTTCTGTGCCATGTTTAGGGGAGGGAAAATGTAGAGTGAAAAGTCGATGTCCCTACGATACCGTCATGCATCTGATAAATTATTAATTCAAGAACGTTGTGTGAGTTAACTGTAAAAGTAGTGTCACAAATGTCATATACTTTTGAAAATCCAGCATTTAGTTGATTCTGACAAGTTCTCATTGTCCATGAGGGGGGATGGGGAGTGGGGACACAAGAGCTTTGTTTCCAGACGGACCATGTACCTGGAAATTCTGTACAATTCAACCCAACATTTGAAAACTTCTAAACCCCTCAAGTGTTATTAATTTAGTGTGCCATATGAATCAGGCATTTACCCAACAGCCTGTGGGTGTCTGAGGCGGTTGTACCTGCTAACGTTCTAACATTTAAACAGGTTGTCACAGGACCCATTATGTTCCAACCATCAAGTTCTAGGGCTATACGTGATAATTATCATAGCATTGGTAAACTTGACTACATATTAACTGACAACGCAGCTGAGATGACTAATGCGTTTGCAAATATGAGAACTTAATGAGTTGCCAAATACTTGTTAATGTGCACCCTGTAGACAGATGAACAGACACTCGCTCTCATTGAGTGGTGTGTTATGTCTTCGCTGCTCCCCCGGGCCATCTGATGGGGAGCTGGCACTACAGCCGAACGGCTCCAACACGCGTGGTCAACATGTGGGTGGTAATCCCGCTATTAGGGTAATCTGCTCAACCCACCAATCAATAGAGAGCACGCCCATCCTCCATCAGAGCCCTGTAACCGGCAAAATTAGGGCTGAAGAAAAATGATTTAATCACTGGGATTAAGTGCAGCTGAGGGGGAGGAGAGACTCCGCTTGAAGAATTTAATTTGCTGAGTTAAGACGTCCAGGTTAAGAGTGAACAGATGTCTTCTGAAATTGGTTGATAGTTATTTGATTATATACCTATCTGTGCATTTTGTTTGTTTTTGATTGGGCACTGAATGGTCAGTGTTTTATAGTAGGCTACAGCATCAGATAGGCGACATACAGGTGCTCCAAAATGAATGTCATTGCATTACTTAACCAAATGTCTAACCGAGGGGCCATTTACTTTAAAGACATTTTTCAAGAAAAACACTTCACAAAATAATTATTTAGACATGTTCTAGTTGTCTTGCAGATCATGTCTATTGCTTATGTGAATCTACATCTGTGCAAGGACACCTGTGTGAAATAAATTTATAAATGGAAAAATCCAAAGACCAGAAATGGTCATTCTAAAAAGTGTCGAGCGTATTTTTTTCCAATTGGTTCAATATTTTGACATATACTGCAATTAAGTATTTTGTAGTATAAACAATTTTTAAAAATAATACAATATATTTTTTATATTAAATGAATAAATATACATTTTATTTGAGAATTATTAATAATAAAACATTTCGTTTACTTATTACAAAATGTCATTCCACTTCATATTAAAGTAATACTGTTTTGTAATTGTTTTTTGATCCATGGCAGTGGTTATGGCCTCAATCGGATACCGTAAACGGTAACACTTTACTTGAAGGGGTGTGCATAAGACTGACATGACACTGTCATAAACATGACATAACACCTGTCATGAACATGAAGGAGTCTTTATGAATGTTTATGACTGTTGTCATTAAGTGTCATTCGGTAAATTATGACACTTTTAATGCAAAGTTGACATTGTTTAAATTGTCTTTGTCATGACAACTTGACATTAACCAAGAAATCATAACCTGTCAACCTGACATCTTTATAACTAGTCCAACGTGTTCCACTTTACTTGAGGTAAGGGGAAATGTTAATGACACTGTTTTTTGACAGCATTTGACAGTGTAATAACCCTTAATGACATCTTTATAACTAGTACAATGTGTTCCACTTTACTTGAGGAAAAGTAAAATATTCATGACAGAGTTATGGTGTGATGCCCAAAGTCAAAACCAAACACATATGACAGGGTAATGTAATGTTAACGCAAAGCTAAATAACTTCGTTAAGTTTGATAATTAGACCTGTTATGACATATTTGTGACAGGTTATGATTTCTTGGTTAATGTCAAGTTGTCATAACAAAGACATTTCTGTCTGTGTTAATGTCAAGTTGTCATAATCAAGACATTTTTGTCTTGGTTAATGTCAAGTTGTCATAACAAAGACGTTTTAAACAATGTCAACTTTGCATTAGAAGTGTCATAATTTACCGAATGACACTTAATGACAAAAGTCATAAACATTCATAAAGACTCCTTCATGTTCATGACAGGTGTTATGTCATGTTTATGACCGTGTCATGTCAGTCTTATGCACACCCCTTCAAATAAAGTGTTACCCAGTAAACTTTACTCATACAGAAAAATTTCTGAGTGTTAAGGCAGGGATGCTTGTCTTAATATGCCCATGTTTTGTTTTATACACACACAAAGGGATACTATCTGTCTTGACTAACCTGAAGTGATGGCAGAACCCTTATCTTTTAATTCAGTAATGCTGATGACTAATCAGCATCACATAGTAGAACAACCGGCTGGTGGTGTCATGAGTGTACGTTACTTGCAGTAAATACAAATGTGTTTTGATCATAAAAAACTGTTTTGGAATGATTGTATCCAGGATTTGTGTGTGTATCAGCTGTGTTGGGCGTGCATAATGCCCAGTGTCTAGTGGAGGGCTTGGCACATGCATGAGCTGGCATCAGCAGGCAGAGAGAGAGACAGAGAGAGCTAAGCAGGGCACAGCTTTGGCACTAGAGAGCACAACAAGTGATGGCAGTGTGTATCTTCCTGTCCAACGTTCCAACAGGAACAGGTTGGTACTGTATACTGCACACATCCCTGTTTTTGACCATGACCTCACTGCCTTTGTGTTCACAATGTACTTAGTAGAGTTCTTCTGAACCACTGACATGGTCTTTTGCCTTTTTAAGGCGATAGTTAACAAACAAATCTATTTATTCACACTTCTCATGTTGTTCCAAACCTATATGATTTTATTTTTCACCATATAATGAATGTGAACGGGCACTGCTGCTGTAAAGCTCCAAGAAAAACATATATGCTTATAAACTCTGGATAGCCAATTCCAAGCCGGCATAAGCCATACAAAACCTTTGTGTTAGAAATGTACAATTTAATTTGTTATTTACTGAAAGATATTGTGTGGATGTTATTTGTGTAGTTTAATGGTGCTTTTTTCATTGTTTGAAGACGTTGATGGAAAAGACTAGCCAGTATATTCTTCATGTTTAAAAAATTCATGTGTTCAGGAGAGAGATAGTCAATTTGGAGTAAAATTGGTGTCAGAAAGATTTTTTTTAATTAGTGATGCATTCAATTGAAACAGTTTTTACATAATTACAAAATATGTATATACGAATATGTATTATTATTAGGGCTGTCAAAATGATTAATCGCGATTAATCGCATCCAAAATAAAAGTTTGTGTTTACATAATATATGTGGGTGCACTGTGTATAATTATTTTGTATATATATAAAAACACACATGCATGTATATTTAAGAAAAAAAAATATTATTTATATATAAAATATTTATATTTATATATAATATAAATTGTATATAAATCTATATACAGAATATACATGAAAATATTTCTAAAATATATACAAGCATGTGTGTGTGTTTATATATCTAAAATAATTATACACAGTGCCCCCACATATATTATGCAAACATAAACTTTTATTTTGGATGCAATTAATCGCGATTAATCGTTTTGACAGCCCTAATTATTATTTATCAACTAAAAAAAGCATTACAAAAATATCAAGAAGTACAAAGGTTTTCAACATTGATAACAACAATAAAAATATTTTGAGCACCAAATCAGCATATTCAAATGATCACGTCACGTGACACTGAAGACTAGAGTAATGATGCTGAAAATTCAGCTTTGCCATCACAGGAATTACGTTTTAAAATAACATTGTATAACTTGTAATAACATTTCACAATATTGCTGCTTTTACTGCATTTTTGCTAAAATAAATGCAGCCTTGTAAGCATAAGAAACATTTTTTAAAAAAATCATACCGACGCTCAGCTTTCATTTTTGGGCAAACTGTCTCCTTTATCTCATTGCAGCATAAACAACCATATCATATCAAACTAAGACCAGACCTTTCCAGACCATAGCAATGCTGAAAGATGGTTCCGCAGCAAAGACCGATCATATGATACCATGAAAGGCCAAATTAGACACCAAACCAAACCTGGTTAAACCAGATCATGTTATACATTTAGAACATAATACTCTCCAAACCACAGCACATCAAGACATAACAATACCAAACCTCACTATACTATGCTAAGAACCCTTTTTGATGCTTAGTGATTCAGTAGTGCATAACCACACACTGTCTAACAAATGTTCCATTTGAGATTATAGAAACAAGTCATTGTTGTTATTGGCTGGAAACCACACTAACAGTTGTGGTGACTCCACCCTTAGACTTTTTCTCATGAGCTTGTGATGCAAAGTGCAAGCCACCCGATCTGACTGATAAAGTCACCAGGAGTTTTAGTAAATTTCACAGTTTTAGTTTCTGCTCTGGAATTGCTTTGTAAACTGTCTAGGACAGATTCTACTATGTAGACTTGCCATGTTAGTTTTGTTTCCTCTCACGTGTCACTGTTAGTGACAGCTGTAACCGCCGTTACAACCTCAATGTTTAGATTAATGATAAGGTTTTTTATATACGTAATTAACTCTTAAAGCAATAGTTCACCCAAGAATGAAAACTGTCATCATTTATTCACTCATGTGTTGATCTAAACTTGTATGGGTTTCTGAACACAAACAGACCCCATTGACTTTCATTGCCTGCACAAAAACATTCTTCAGATTATGTTTTCGTTATCAAAATTATTCCCAATTCGCATGGATTCGCGGAAACAACAAACAATTCTGTATTATTCAGGCCAGACAAGTATTTTGGCGAAAGCCTGCACACATATATATTCAAACGCGCATACCTAAGGCCCCGTCCACACTACTGCTTTTTCGTTTAAAAACGGAGACCTTTTGGTACGTTTGCACCTCCTGTCCAGACGAAAACGAAAAAAAACGAAGACCAAAAATGAGAAGTTTAGAAACGCTGCAGCTCCGTTTTGCGTTTTGAATCTCCGGGGGGCACTTTAGTGAAAACAGGACAAAACGGAATAGTTTAGGGCTACGTCCACATTAATCCGGATACATTTAAAAATGGGGTTTTCGTTTAAAAACGCTCTCTGTCCACAGCACTAGCGTTTACAGGCATTTTCCGACGTTTCAGTGTGGATAAAAAACTTCTAAATTCACTTTACTGCGCATGCATGAAATTTCACAAAAGCTCACTGAGATGACACAGATGGGAAAATAAATAATAATGTTATCGCACAATACCAGGATTATTTTATTTATATCTCACCATCACTGATGCGTCCAGGTCGCATTCAGTCACCATTGGTCTAAAATGCAACTGCTCTCCTGTTTTGCCGCAGGACAGCAAATGTAAGTACATTATCTGTCATCTTTGTAGTACTGTGCTATGAAGAATAGCACATATTAATGGTGCGTTCTATTATTCATCCGTCTCGGAGATCCGAATCGGACGACAGACGTTGCCTAGCAACACGCCCCCTTTCCTCGGATTTCTCCTCTCGGACGTCGGACCACCGTGAGGACACCGAGCAAGAATTCCGTTTCGGAATTCAAGATGGCTGCGCCCTGTGACTTGTAACAATGAATTGTTTTCATTGTTTTTGAACCGCTTTGGTATTTGAAATGACGGTTATAATCACTCGTATTACTGCGTCCCCTGTGGGTATAGGAATCAGTTGTTGTGAGTGCAAATACTGACGTTGTTTGCGTTGCTAACAGAAGATTAACATGAAAAACATTAATAAAGTGAACATTTTCAAGTTCAAATGGCTGCGTTTTAATAAGGTGTAGTCATAATAATTTTTTTTTTAATGTAAGTGCCTGGTACTCGGCCAGTGCTACCATTATAACAGCTTTCCGGGTGGCGTCCATTTTTTTCTCCGATTCGGACGTGCAAAACAAATAGAACGCTTGAAGTGTGGACGTGACGTCAAATCCGAGGTCCGAGTCGGTTCGTTGGCTATAATAGAACGCACCATAAGTAGCTAACATAGTTAGCAATAGTGTAAAAATGAATAACACATAACAGGCACAATACCGATACACATGAATATCTATTGGTACAACATGGATAACATGACTAAACTTACGTCATCGTTTTGAAATACCTCCGGTTTCACTGTCCACACAACAACGCGAAAACAGCGTTTTCAAATTTATCCACTTTGGAGAGCGTTTTCCAAACGATACGTTTTTTTTTTTTTACTTAAAATGGCGTCTCAGTGTGGATGGAAGGCCAAAACGGAGAGAAAAATATACGTTTTTAAACTAAAACGTATTACTGTGGACATGGCCTAGAAACGATGACGCAGAGGCTGACGCTCGGCTCTATGATTGGGTGTCATCCTTCATGACGTGTCCTTACCTGATTCGTCAGCCACTGTTTATAGTCACCCGCATGCCCAGTGTTGGTGAATGGTCTCGTGATCCGCATTTTCAGTCATTTTTAAGGTGGACGGAGATCAATTCTAATACGCAGATAAAACGCTGGTGTGGACGGAAATCGTAATCGTTTTAATCCTCCGTTTTTAAACGAAAACGCAGTAGTGTGGATGGGGCCTTAGACTAAACACGTAATATGCATATGCACACCGTCACCGTTTTCACAGATTAACGTTTTTGAAGTTTACACGGAGATGATAACGTTTTTAAAACATTTCTACACTTTTTAAAGTTGGCGTTCTGGAGCCACCACACCATTGTCATGCAAATGAACGCCCATTAGTTTTCTGTTTTCAGTTGAAAATAGTGTTGTGTAAGCGGCCCCTAAGTTAATATCTTATGATCAATCTAATTACATCAGAAGTGATCAATCAAAAACTTACTTTAGCTGGATAATAACTTTATTCTAGAGCTGCTTTAAAGTCAAAACAATCTCTGTTCCATTCATTTCCTATTATATCTGTAAAGCTGCTTTGAAACAATCTGTATTGTTAAAAACGCTATATAAATAAAGGTGACTTGACTTTTCAGCTGAAGAAACAAAGACATAGTTACAATCTTTGTTTCAAAGGAAACCATTAACGAGCTGAATTGTTCTTTACATTAGTTGTTTTAAAACTTTAGGAGACAAACTTTTTTTTGGTCTGAGTTTTGACTTTCACAATCAGATGCTTTATTTATTTTTGAGGGACTTAAGTGGATAATGTAAAAATTACATTTTTTACAAAACCACAAGCAAATGACCTGGCAGATCATACACTTACTATACTATAAACACTATACTATCAACAGAATTGTGGCAACAGATTACAAGTAATTTTATTTAACAAATTAGAATTGAGTAAAAATTAATCAAATTATTCCTTAAAGTTAACCATTTAAAATGAGTAAAGTTTACACCAAAAAATTTAACAAAAATATCTTACTAACAGACAGACATCAAAGATTAATTAAGAACTATGTATTTTATATTGCCATCATTGAAGACACCTGATGTTAACAAGCAGAATCACCAAAGGAGAAAACTGTAATTTTAAAACAAACATCAATCACCATAATGGTGACTTTAATTTTATGTTTTTTTTAGGTTGTTGTTGTAAGTTTTACTCATTTTAAATGGTTAACTTTTAAGGAATCAATTTGATTAATTATTACTCAATTCTAATTTGTTACATTTAATTAATAGTATTGCTTGTAATCTGTTGCCACAATTTTTTGATTAGATAAAGCATATTCATTTTTACAGTGTATACTGCACTATTATTATACTGTATCAAACGGAACATGTAACACTACAGATGTTGCTATTTAAAGCCCAGCTGTTACTCAGTCTTATCGGAGGAGTTATTTGTATACGAGCATGTTCCCTGATCCGATTTCAAGGATTCTATGTTCTGTTAAAGCAGCGGTGTGTTTGCTCTCCTCTTTGTGCAGTGCACTCCTCTGTATTTTAGAAACTTGCTAATAGTGTCTCGTCTCTCTGGAGATGTCCCTGTTGTGCCTTTTTCCTGTGGACTGATTGCATGTGGATTTCAACTAATTGGATCCTGTGGATGTCAAGGCCTTGCTGCTGTAAATTATTCAGAGTCTAGTTTGTCTGTAAAACAACATGTCGAAAAGCACGGCACGTTATATCTTCATTTGTGTACTTTGTATTTAACGTATTTAATTCATGCTTTGATCGACCGTTGCTTTAAAAATGTTGTAATGTAAATATTATTTTGAAAGGATTATGATTGTGTAAATGGGAAGGGGGAGTATGTCTTGTCATGACTCATGTGGGTGGTCAATGATTTTTTATGATTTTTTTTAAAGTGGAAAACTATCTAAAATATTCAACCCAGGCTCAGTCAAAAAAAACCCCAAGCATTTCTGCAAAATGGTATGTTGTTTCTTGCACATTCTAAAACACTTTTAAACTGAATTATCCAGTTTATTGGCACTTATAAACGGAATTATCCGGTGTGTGGCGCTACAAGCACGTATCTGAAACATGAATATGAATCTGAAAATGTTTAATTACTTTGGATGTTGTACATAGCATGGCGATTTGAAAAGGGAATGCCTGGTGAGTGGAAGTAAAAGGTTAATTGCATTTGAAAATAACTTGCCACTAGGGCTGAAACGATTCCTCGAGTTACTCGAGTTACTCGATTACAAAAATTCCTCGAGGCAAAAAATCTGCCTCGAAGCCTCGTTAAATTCCTATGACGCGCACAATATGCGCACGCGGGGATCTGATTGTTTCACGCGGACCGTTGTTCAGGAAGCACACCATAGCGCATGATAAATTTGACTTGATAAATGGCAGAGAATGTTTGAAAGAAGAAAGTTTGGGATCATTATATGTTTATAAAGGGAGAGAACAAGATGCAATGTGTCTACTGCAAAGTATACCTGCCAGGGCTGCCAACTCTCACGCATTCAGCGTGATACCCCCGATTTCTCACGCTGAAGTGTCAATCCCTTCAGTCAAATGCTTGAAAGATGAGTTTGCCTAAAGATCTACCTGTTGAGCCACTCGCGATCGACTAGATTTACCGCCGCATATTAATTCGCAAGTTAAAATATCTTGTAATCTAGTAGTGGGAGCGCGCATGCGAGATGTTGAGCTCCTCCGCGGCTCGCGCACGACGACAGAGAAGCGAGCGCGTGAACCCATGTCTCTCTCACGCGCCAGTCAAACCAATTGCGGCAATTCATCATGCTTAAACTTTTATGTAGTCACGGAACAAACATTTCAGCATACATTCACTGTATACACCGGGACGTGATGGAGGAACAAATATTGTGAGACACACACTCTCTGATGTTTGTCTTGAGATTACAGTTGAAAAAGTCTGATTCTTATTTATAATTGTTTTATTCCCATTTATTTTTTTTAAATTGTATACATTTGTGTACCTGTTTGGGTAGATATTTTATATTAATTTATTTGTGTTTCCAGGTGGGTAATTTGCAGAAGGTGCAATCCTTTTTTTGTAATGTTGTATTAAGAAGACAAAACTGGGAAGGCCAAAATGGGCTTTACTATTTAAGTTTGTATTCAAAGTTGTACATGTTATGGGCTACATGTGACAGGTTTTACAGTAAATTCTTTTAACTGTACTGTTATATAATTGTTGGCACTGGCACTTATAAACACTAAATGGGTAAAAATTGAAATAATTAGTTGTGGAGCCAAATGTTGGAGTTGCAATAAATACCTCTATTTTTTTAAAGAAATAAAAGGCAAACACCTTATCATTTTAGTAATACATTATTTGTTTTGGTTGCTTAAAAACACACATAAACAAATTATCCGATTACTCGATTAATCGATCGATTAAGTGCTAGATTAATCGATTACAAAAAGAATCGATAGCTGCAGCCCTACTTGCCACCAACACTAAATCCTACCCTAACCCTAACTGATAATGTTAACAAGGAAATGTGAGATAAAACACATCGTTTTAGCTTGCTTCTACAAGTCAGTTCTCTTTTATCAAGGTGTTTAGGCCCTGTCGCGTTTGTTATATAGTTCTTTATGTTCTAGCACCAATGAGAACAGCAGCTCTACATTCATCTTGCCTTGCATCTTCCTCGTCTTATTTCTTCCTGGCTGTGTACTGTAGACAGCGACCATAGACAGTATAAGAAGTGGACAGAGCCATCAAATTGTAAGTCCATTGAGACAAGTGAAGCACGTTTTTGGCGATTTTTTTAGCACTTCCGTCCCTGACACGCAGACTCAAACAGAGCTTGACGACGTATATGTGACGAGAGCAACCCGTCTGTCTTCTAGTGACTGTGGCATGAGAAATCTGAATCATTCCCTTCCGAAACATGCACAGGCGGAGAGTGTGAGTAGGAGCTGTCCATGAGCGAGGAGCAGGAGAAACTTTTGCTAGGTATTATGATTAATTATTTTGTAATTTTGCCTCCACGTTTCCCCAACTGCCCGCGAGCTTCTCCTCTTGTCCATACGATAATCTCTACTGTGCGACAGAGAGTCGCTTGGGTATGATGCGATCGTTAGCCTACCTTAACAAAAAAAACTGCTTCTATGGGGCCATAACATAAGTTACAAGGTAATGGAGCATTTTATACATTGTCATGTTTCTTTAGAAATAAATAATCGAAAAATGGGGTCTTCAAACGCCTCAGATGTAAAGTTATTCGCTGTCAAAGTGATGCCAAAATGAATGGTAGTCAATGGAAATGCTAGCGCAAGTGAAGTTCTGCTACAAGATGGCAGCTCCCACAAGGCATAAACTTCTGGTCGATGGATTACCCCCTTGACGGTGACACGTATATATCTTCTTCACCGTTGCATGTGTGCTCGACAAGACCGTTTTGTGTTTGAGCGCCCCCAAGTTGTGTTTTACTGTATCTTCAGAAGCTCCAAACACGTGAGCAAAAGCAGCAATCTCGGATAGTTTTTGACGCAGCGCGTCAAACTAAAAAAACGAACCCGAGGCGTTTTTTTTTTTTAAAAATGACGCTTTTGCGCATCGCGTTTTACTCGTCGGTGTGAACACACAGATTGGCGCCCTTTGTTTAGTCACGAGGCGTTAAATGCGGCGAATAATGCGTGCGAAATCCGTCCCGGTGTGAACAGGCCTTTATGAGTTTTTTTCATCAGGTCTTGTGTTTCGATTTTACCCAAACGCTCTGCATTGCTGTACCAGTAGAGGTATTGAGCAAGTTTACTATTAGAGCCTGAGCGATAAAGGATTTTGAAGGCCGATACCGATACAAATATTTTTAGGTTTTAAAATCCGATATATCGGCCGATATTTTTTTTATTAAATATTGTTGGATTTCACACACGTGTAAAAGAAAAGCTAAATTTTCTGCACAAGATACGTTTGATACTTTTTCTCTATGTCTAAATGTTCACTCCTCGCAAGTATAACTTACATTTTACAATGCAGGGACTGTAACTAGAGAGATGCTAGTTATAAATACAGTAATCATTACTTTATTTAGGCAGAAAAAGTTCATTGTGGTTTCCAAGCTCATTAATGTTAATGTTAGAGGTCTTCCACTGATGATAGTGGCATTAGCTAGCTTTGTGGTTAGCTAGTCTATGATGAGCCATAATTTAGCAATAGATAACATCATACTGCAAATTGTAAAACATACATTTTCAATATAACAGGCCAAGGAGAGATGATTGAAGTGTGTTTCGTCCGTTTTTATTTTATTTTTAAAATATTCATTTAACTGCCGATACCGACATTTTGGAAAATGCCTAATAATATCGGCCGATAATATCGGCTGGCCGATATATCAGTCTGGCTCTATTTACTATTTCAGAAGCCATGCATGGGATGCAAATGTCAAATTAGTTTACAAATTCTGCACTACGGTAAAAGTGTTTTGTATTGTATAAAGAACAGGAAGAAAGTAGGTCTACATTAATCTTTAATCCTAAAATTTGTGTGAACAGAAAAAAACAAACGTTATCAGTGTTTTACTGTCACTAGTTTTCACCTGGAAAATGCAATGAATTGTATGTATGTATAGGTAAAAAAATCCAATGAGTCTAGGTTGGGAATATTTGCAAATTTCAATTTCCCCAACAGCTGTTCCTCTGAGAAAGAGCTCAGAGATTATTAATAGCTCGAGCTCGAGGGAATTCGCTTATTGAGAAAAATAAAGCTAGCATTCAGTGCCAAACCTCTCATATCCAAAACAGTGCGACCCTTCTGTTCAGATTTCTCAAGTTGTTGAAGTCTGTTTCTTGTGCATATTTCTTGTGCAAGTGCATACTTATACTAACAGTAAGAAAGTCTTCAGTAAACTCTTTTTTGTTGTTGTTTTTTTTACTCTCTTGCTTTTTCAGTGTTATATCTGAAATCAATATGTTGTGCTACAAAAAAAAAGTGTGATCAAAACACCTAGTTGTCCAGGTAGCCCTTTTGTTTGTAGGGAGATGTTAATGAGCTTTTGTGCAGTTTTATACAATTACAGTTTACAGTTTTGTACAGCCCATTCTGATTTTTGACTTTCAAGCTTATACTTTTAGTTAATGCCTTAACCATTACCTGATGTTTGCATATACAAACTTGTCACATCCTCATTTTGTCAATACCAAGGAGTCGACAGAAGTATCATGCATGTATTTTCCTGACAAGCTTTACACTGTAAAAATGAATATGTTTTATCTAATCAAAATTATTTGGCAACAGATTACAAGCAATATTATTAATTAAATTTAACAAATTAGAATTGAGTAAAAATTAATCAAATCAATTCTTAAAAGCTAACCATTTAAAATGAGTACAACTTACAACAACAACAACAACAAAAAAAACATAAATTTAAGTCACCATTATTGTGATCAGTGTTTGATGGTTTTGTCCTTCGGTGATTCTGCTTGTTAATTAACATGTTGGCAATATAAAATAAAGAGTTCTTAATTAATTTTTGACGTCTGTCTGTTAGTGAGATATTTTTGTTAAATTTTTTGGTGTAAACTTTACTCATTTTAAATGGTTAACTTTTAAGGAATAATTTGATTAATTATTACTCAATTCTAATTTGTTAAATTTAATTAATGATGTTGCTTGTAATCTGTTGCCACAATTCTATTGATTAGATAAAGCATATTCATTTTTACAGTGTAAGTCTTAACAGTCGTCACATGATACAGTGTAAATATATAATTCATATTGATAGTCGATGCTGCTGTTCCCCTAAGGGCAAAACTCTTTTACATCTGTTCTTTTTTTTTGTATCGTGACAAGTGATAGTTGCACTGTTGTTTCGCACTTCACCAAGCTTGTTTAAAGGGGTTCAGGAAGATCAGCTGAATGAAGTCTGTGGTCTGAGGAAGGACGCTGACAGCTTTAGTTCACTTCCTTGGGGTGACTGGGATTAAAGAGTGTAATCCACCTAATTTTTGCACCAGACGTCCAGCTGGACTGACCTCAAATCCCAAAGAGTCCGACATAACATATCCCTCAGCAAGGGGAATGCTCGACACCACCATTTTGATCAGGCTTGAGCCAAAACAGCCCATGGGAGGCTATTGTTAAAGTCGAGCTGTAGTAAACAACCAAAATAGTAAATGGTTGAATCTCATGGAAATTGTAAGAAATTTCCTGATGATTCACTCAAAAATAACTAAATAAATAGATTTTGGGGTTATCACCAGATTGTATTGTTGTCAGCAATAGCAACTGGAGTTTTTTATTTCTTCTTTTTTTTTCTGGAGGGTGTGAGTTGGGCGTCCTCTCTGCCGATCCATCAAAATTCCAGCTATTGTTGCGCTACAGTGGTTTCTCTATAAACAGGAAGTGAGACCTCTCATCAGAGTAAAGGCTTCCTGCTGAAATGACAACACACACTCGCACACATGTACTTATTCCTCTGGTTATATGTATGTTCACACACTAACCACACCAGCTTCCCCCCTCCCAGCATCTAGCACACACACATATATGCACACATACCAGATGGGAGATGGGTGTGACGGGGCAGTTTCATTAAAAAGAGACAGATCTTCTCTTACTATGCAAAAGAAGGACAGAGTAGAGGCAGGGACAGAGAGCGATTGAGATGGCTTTCATGGTGTTAGATTACCTGTCCTTCTCTGAACTAACCAGAGTGAGAGAAACCAGACGTTTTAAGAAACTTGAGCTTGTTCAGAGACTGTGACAATGACCTTAAAGCATATATTCATATTCTTTACTGCATTAAATCCTCTGATGCATGAAGTAATAAAGTCAAAAAAGAAAAAACAAACAACAACATAGTTTCTTAATGGTTATTTTTTTAGTAAAGGGCAATGATTAGTCATGTTAAGTTGCATCAAATTGCATCCTAAAGTTTGTGTTTACATAATATATGTGTTCACTGTGTATAATTTAATTCTATAATTAAATACACACATATGAATGTATTATATATAAATAAAACTTAAATATATGCATGCATGTGTGTGTATTTATATATACAAAATAACTATACACAGTATACACACACACATATATTATGTAAACACAAACTTATTTTGGATGCGAAAATGCGGGGGTGGGGGGGGGGACGTTGTCCTGCATTATTATTTTTAATTCCAAACGACACATATCTTAATTTTAAAAAGTAGTTTTTATGTCTTTTTTAATTACCTTTTCCCCAAAATGTTATATTTTGTCAATAATTTTGATAGACTTGTATATCTGTCCATTGAAGTAGATAATAATTGTAAATATTCCAGCAGTATTCCTACCACATTCGTCCCATATTGAATTTATGTTGTCATTAGGGTTGTGTATCGTTTGAATTTGAACGATTCTGATTCCGATTCCTTGTTTCGATTCCGGTTCCCAACGATTCGCGATTCTTTAAAGAGGCAGGGTCTAAAAAGTTTAGCTAACCTTGCTAACCAACGGTCTTTCTGAAGGAAATATTCCTTTCTAAAGGGAAATACTCTGCATTTTGCCAAGATTTTGATATTTTTAGAAAATTGAAGCCACACTTTGGACCGCCGAGGTAAGCTAGTCATGTTCAGCGTTGTTGTTCAGCGGTTTCTTCTTCTGGTCGGCGGAGTGTGAATATCGAAACTAGGAATCAAAATTTTAACTTTTGAACGATTCCGGGAAAAACGAAAAGTTAGTCCCGGTTCCAATCGATATTCGATTCTCGATACCCAACCCTAGTTGTCATTTACATTTTTTCATTTAGCAGACGCTTTTATCCAAAGCGACTTACAAATGAGAAAAAATAGAAGCAACTAACAATAGGACAACAATATGCAAGTGCTTTGACCCTTCCCAGTTTAATCTAACGCAATACGTGCACTTTTTTTAATAAAGTACTTTGAGTGTATCTCAAAGTATCTCTGGTTGAGTTGGAAAGGTCATTCCACCAGCATGGAACAGACCAAAAAAAGGTCAGAGAAAGAGATTTTGTGCCTCTTTTAGATGGCACAACCAGACGGCGTTCACTTGTAGAGCGCAAATTTTTGGATGGAACGTAAGTTCAAGTAACAACATGACATCATGACTTTTGCGCGAACATACACGCCAATTTCGAGTCAAGTGGCGTGTTATCTCTACGCATTTTGAGCTATCCGCGTGTATGCGTATATGTCTACGCATACATACCATTAACGTCTGCGTCATTCTGCGTGTCTGTACACGCCGTCAAATGTCCGAGTGAAACGAAGCAAAATGTACGTCTACATCTGGGGAGCAATCTTTTTCTTTCCTAGGATGGTAAGGGAACACTCATAAATGCCATTAACCAAAGTGACAGTTAGGTTTAGGGACGGGGTTGAGGTAAGTCATGTATTTATATATACAGTAATAACGTTAAGTGTTGATAGCACGCCAAAAATGGAAATACGAATTGGCGTGTCATACACACGCTACTTCATGAGATCAGTCTGGAAGTAAAGAGTTTAGGTAGGAGGGAGCAGAGCCAGTGGTTGTTCTGTAGGCAAAAGTCAGTGACTTGAATTTGATGTGAGCGGCAACTGGCAACCGGTGTAATTTTGTGAGGAGAGGAGTGACGTGTTCTCTCTTCGGCTCGTTAAAGACGGACCAGTTGCAGAGGTTTGACAGTGTAAGCTGGAAGACCTGCTAAGAGAGCATTACAATAGTCCAGTCTCATTAGAACAAGCGATTGGACAAGGAGTTGTGTAACATGCTCTGATAGGAAGGGCCTGATCCTCCTAATGTTGTATAAGGCAAATCTGCAGGACCAGGCAGTTCTAGCAATGTGGTCTGTAAAGTTCAATTGATCATCAATCACAATAAGGTTCCTGGCTGACCCTGATGGAGTTATGGATGATGAACCTTGCTGAATGGAGAAGTTGTGATGTACTGTTGGGTTGGCCGGGACCACAAGCAACTCTATGTCTGTCAGGCAGGCTAGTCATAAAGCCTGAATCCCATTTTGCATACTATCCATTCTAAATAGTATTTGAAATGAGAATTGGTGTGTCCCAAATCGTAGTATATAGTCTCTATGCACAACTTACTTCCGCATTCTGTAAAACAGATCGCATCACTTCCGGTTTAGGTCTTTTGTATGTGCTTCATGAGTTTTTTTTTTTGCGATTTTACTCTAGATAACTTAAAAGGAGCGAGCAAAGATTAGGGACCAATGTGCAGATTGATATTTAAACGTTTTATATTTTTTTCTTCTTCACAGGAAGGTTTAGATATTTAAAGGGATACTCCACTTTTTTGGAAATAGGCCCATTTTACCACTCCCCCAGAGTTAAACAGTTAGGTTTTACCGTTTTCAAATCCATTCAGCCGATTTTTTGATATTTATAAGAATATCAGTAACCAGACAGTTTCTGGTCTCATTGACTTCCATAGTATATCTTTTTTCCTACTATGGAAGTCAATGAGACCAGAAACCGTCTGGTTACTGATATATTTCTAAATATCAGAAAATCAGCTGAATGGATTCGAAAACGGTAAAACCTAACTGTTTAACTCTGGGGGAGTGGTAAAATGAGCCTATTTCCAAAAAATGTGGAGTATCCCTTTAAATGGAATAAAACGCCAATAACAAAGTGAACTAGGTAGGTTAGTTGATTACCTTAAATCCATAGATATTGTAGTCAGTTCTTACGTCCGTTAACACTTTCTCTGACAAGCGGATGCGATGAGACCCGTTTTCCGGTTTGGTCACGTGGCGCTCGGCATAAAGCCTATTGAAATAAGTATTCCAAAGATACAAGGATGGTCTACTTTTTCTGGTTAGAATCCGAAATGCAGGTCTGTGCACACTCTAATAGGTAATAATACCCACAACCCATTGCACATTGGACGAGGATTCGATTAGAACTACAAATACAAATAAAAAGTGTTAAAAAAACTACAAACATGGTGGATGTGAAATATTAATTTCGGTAAACAGTTAATTAGAGAGGTTAAGATTGGTTTGAGTGATTATTCGGATTCTAATGGTGACTAAAAGATATTTATTCAATGTTATCCACATTATATTTAATCTGCAACAGCATTGTGAACTTTTATAAAGATACGTTTGGTCATTATTAACTGTTAAATGCATCATACAAACATGAGGAGAGTTATGAAAGACCCACAACTGGCAAATCAACATGCTAAAATGATTTGGTAGGAAATTAAATTAAATTGAATGAGGAGGATTTTAACTGAAAAGATGATTGACAGAGCAGTTGCAGTTGGTGACAGGATGCATATAAATAAGCGACAGAGCAGTCCTTTAAATACGCAATTATGATGAAATAGTTTGTCCCAAAGCTTGCCAACTATTCCGTTACACACTCAAAATTGTTTATTTTTTCTTCACAAAAACTACATACTTTTAGGGCATACTATAAGTGGTTTAATTGGGATGCAGCAAATGACTATCATATATAATTATGGGGATACAGATTATCACTCATGATAGTTTGAATGTAAGATCACACCCTGAATAGGTGACAATTGCTTTTAAAGATCTTGTCTCTGTAGTGGACATTATGCATCAGAGGTTAAAGTTTAGGATTTAATGTACTTTATAGGACAAATCCAATCCCTATTTTTTTTTCAATATCTGCCCATTGCCCTATTGCCCTCAAATTATGTGCTACTGCTTTTCTAGGCACGAATTTCACCTAATAGAAAGATGATCCAGAGTCATATAGGGAGCAAAATGTCAAAGACTTGGGGGAGGGCTCTTTTAACTTGGATGGGTAAGCAAGCAACCACACAGAACACCTTAGCAACCACCTAGCAACACCTCAGGACCCTTTACAACTGGTATGTCCTGGCAACAACCCACAAAACTATAGCAGCATCTTGGTGGCTTTTATTCCATGCGCAGGCAAGCATGACTCACATTTTCCTCATAATATATTATATCCTTAACTCTTTCCCCACCATTGACGGAATTTCCCATAATTTATGACAGTGTTTTCCCTCCACTGACAGAATTTTCCATAATTTATGACAACACTTCCTTGCCATTGACACAATTTTTCTCACTCTATGGTAGGGGGCGCTATTACGCATCTTCTGAAAGAGTACAGAATCTCAGAATCAAAATACACGTACATACAAAAGAAGCAGAAACAAGCGATAAAAGCATTGCTTATGCATGTTGTAGTGTTTGATAAAAAAAAAAAAGTAGACAAATCTTTTTGTTCAAAATGTTCATAAAAAAATAATAAATGAAGATAGAAGAAGAGGATTTTGCATGTTGTTCAGATATTCATACAACAAAATGTTCTGGGTGCCATAAAAGTTTTGTGAAAATAATTTAAAAAGCTGGCGGTGTCTGTCAACTTAAAAAAAAAAAAAAAAAAAAAAAAAAAAAACGCTGGTATGGAAAGAGTTAAAAACTTGCCACTTTTCACGGTTCTGGTATAATAAACACTATTTGCTGGGGGAGAGTTATCACAGTGTGTATTCAGCATTAATAAATAAACAGTTGGAGAGACAATACTTTGAAGGCAATGAGAAAGACATCTGGCTGCCCTGCACACTCTAACCGAGCAATCGCGATCACGTCTCTGGCCAAGGACGCAGATATACTTATGAAGGCCAGGCGGTTCTGAGGAAGAGTGTCCCACTTGGGCTGCCATCAAGGGCAATAAAGCATAGTGGCGGTGCAGGGATGAGCTGCATGTGAAGTGCATAAAACGCAAGAATTTATCGAATGTTATTGTTTTAGCTTGTTTTACATGTTTTTAGCATTTTGAATGTATCAAAAATTGATCAAATGATGTAATTTTAGCTTGTTTTGGAAAGTATTTGGATGTTTTCAACAGTTAGTAAGTCATTTTCAGTGTAAATTGTTCTTTTCTTTTTTAATATGGTTCATATTAATATGGTTCATGCAGATCTGGCAACCCTAAACCCAGGAACTTAAAGGGGTAGTTCATACTAAACTGAAAATTTAGTCACTTAATTATTTACTCACCTTGGTGTTCTTCTAGTGCTGTTCTTTTATGGACCACAAAATGTGTATTTAAAAAAAAAAGCTTATGCTTTTATACGGAAAAGGATCACAGAATGATCCCATGTGACACGTGTTGTATATTCCAAGTTTTCTGGGTGTATACAATATGAAATTTAATGTATTATTTAAAGAAAATTCTTACCTTGGCCATTGGTCTTCAGTGCACGGCTAGGGGATGTGGGCGTTTGTGTGACACTGTTAGCGCTGCAGTTCACTCCGTCTCAGCTAGAAAAAGCACACAAGTTGTGAGAAATCAAGATTAACAAAAGTGCGATATGAAATACAACGCCTAGAAATCCATACCAATTGATCTGTCTACTTTGTCACTGAGACCAATAAGCTCTGTTTGTCTGATGACAGTCACAATGACACAATGTGAACGCAACTGATATATTCAACTCAGAGAAGGATTGTATTTCGTGTCAGGATTTCTCTCAACTTGCGTGCTTTTTCTGGGCAAGTTGGAGTGAACTTCAGCAATTACAGTCACGCAAACGTGCAAGTCGGGTAAATTATGACTTAAACGTGCTCTAAGCAATGTCGGGTGATGTGACTTCATGTTGACGTTTGAGTATTTTCAAACAAAACGGAGGCTAGATAGACCCTCCCTCCTCTTCATCTGTACTGACCACCCAAACCCCACCCCCAGGGCCTTCTTGTCAGTTATTGGCTGGAACAGTTCGTTATGTTTTGTGGAACGGGTTGCCGCAGTTTGTTTTTGTTGTTGTTTGTGGAGCCTGGGTTGTCTGCATAGACCGCGTTTTTATACAGTGTGTTTAGGGGACAGATATCTAGCGGACAGTGAGGAGATGTTTGCTGTATGTGACAAAAAATGTTTGGGCCTAAAAAACGTGTGATATCGCTTAGAGCACTTTTAATTTTCATTTTAGGGTGAACTATCCCTTTAAAGCTACACTGTGTGATTTTTACCCCCATCTAGCAGTGAAAAGGTGTATGACCATCCAGTGAATAATAGTTTCTGTTCCTCTCAATTCCGATTTCGTTTTAACTCCTACGGTGGCCAATGTAGTCCAAGATTAACATGGGTTCCAGTTCGACCTCGTCCATGAGTGTTAACTCAAACGTAAATGCGAACGGCAAAGCTTGAATTAACGGGTATGTCCCTCTTTGGCTAATGTACTTTCAAGATGGAGGGGCAACATGTCGACCGACATTAGAACCCCTTACCCGTATGTATTTTCAATGGCATATTATACACTCACAAGAATGCTTTATTACTTGAACGAACTAAATATACATTAATGAGCACATATATTTTTGAAAGAGCTATTTTTGTTAGCTTTAACAACGAGTTGCCACAATCAGCAATCGCTCACCCTCAGGATATAAATCCAATGGAGAGGTTTAGGTTGCTTTGTGCAATAACATATGTTCAAATGTATAGATGAAACATTGATATGGATTTCAGGGTTTTGATGTGGGGGGTTTTCAATGAATGCCCCACATTTGCAGCCTTTCCTGTTTATGTGCCACATTTATTCCATTTAACCTTCATTTGTTGAGAAAGTGTTTTGCAAAAAAAGAAGGGGAGACAAAAGAAAGAGAGAGAGAGAAAGAGAGCCTGAGCTGGCCTTACCATGATAATCTAATCCCTGTTCAGAGGGCTTTTTTTAGAGAGCAAGTTAATGCCTTCAGATTATAGTTCAGCTCTAGACCACACTAGTGTATTTGCAAGCCACTTACTGTCACAATAGCACTTCTACAGTCACACAAAGAAAATTAAAAACAAGTCAACTGTGATAACAGTTTAAAGCAGGGTTTTTAGTTACCTAAAATGACATTTCTCATTTTAACCTAATGCAAACTTAATATGTGCATTAAGTGCATTTAATTCACTTAGGAGAGAAAAAAGGATACAAAAGAACCATACAATTTTACTTATGCTCTATATTCCAATATATTCCATTTTGATTCATGAACAAATCATTTAGACAGTTTTGTGATCTAAATCAACTGATTCATTAAAAAGATCTGATACAAAAGAATGATTTGTTCTCAAAAAAGACATCGCTTCTTCTAAATTTGAGCCTGTTACCCTCACTTAGGTTCAGGATGATATCATAAAATGTGGAATTAATGTATGGACTTATATAAGTCCATACATACTTATACTATATACTTGGACAAAATATACTTTTTGAATATTTTAAAAATGATATGAAGGTGAGTAAATGATGACATATTGCGAACTTATAGATTGCAGTGAATTTAATTGCAGATAATAGATTGCATTCAAATCAGTTAGCTGCAAAATGTTAATCTGGTCAAGACCAGACAAAACTTATTTGTCTGTTTGAGTGTGTACGTGAGTGTTTCTTAGACGAATACGGCCGCATAGGTGTTATGTCATACTGCCATCAGGAGTGCTGCAGAGGCTCAGACTGATATTACATAAGCATTACTGCTGGTGTCCCTCTCTCATCTCTCTATCAATGCTGTCACACACACACACACACACACACACACACTTGGATGCTTTGGCTTGCACCCAAAACATACAACTCCACCTGTGGACACAAAGAAGCGTTTTCCCTTTATCCCAAACAAATTTACTGTATATGACAATTTGCCACATTCACAGATCTGCATGAATTATGTACACTAATGTCATCGTGATGATATGACGGCTAGCTGCCTGTCTTAACTATAACTTTAGAATCTCTGCAAAAAGTAATCACATTCTTTATCACTATCTTTGTCTTGTTTGCCAATAAAAATATCTAAAAAATGTAATAAAATAAGGTGTTACATGTATAGTAGAAAGTCACTGATATTTGGAATGATATGAGGGTGAGAATTAAAATAGCCCCACATCATCACATACCCTTCACCATACCTAGAGATTGGCATTGGTTTTATTTCAGTTAGCCTAATAGCTGGTTTGATTTGCATTGAAAGATGATCTTATGGAAAGTACCCCATGCCAAACTCTAGGTATGGTGAAGGGTGTGTGATGATGTGGGGATATTTTAATTCTAAAGGCCAAGGCAACTTTATCACAATGCATAGTATCCTAGATTCATGAATTAACTGGCCTTTAAAATAAAAAATCTGCCTGACTCTATGGAAATTTAAAATGGGGTGTCCTGACTTATGCACCCTTTATTTTAAGGAAGAACATTTATTTATTTATGATACATTATCCATACACAAAACAAATTTGCAAAATTTTTCTAATTAAGGCATTAAGATCAATTTCCAAAAGGATGATTTTTTATTCCTCTTTTTAGGCAACTTTAGCATGGGTGTCCTAACATATTCACATCACTGCGTGTGTATGTATATATGTGTATGTATATATCTTAACTTTTTTCTCACACCAAACATCGTAAGGATTATTACATTCAGAAAGTGCATTATCTTTTCTTTTTAATAATTTCTTTAGAACAGAATATTATACAGTGGCAACTTTTAAAGGGATACTTCACCTCTGGAAAGATGAATGTGTATTTAAAATGGGTCATTTATGTATTAGAAATATGAAATTATTTTTGAATTTGGAGCTTTCTAGACTGAGAAAAGCCAGAAAATGTATTATTTCAGCTTATGTGGATGAAACACAACGACTCCCAGAATGCACTTGCTTCGCTGCCCTAGGCGGCCACGCCTACCGGTAAAAGAGCGCAGAAGTTAAACAACAAGTGTAGGCTACTAGTGAGTCTCTGTGACGGGTCTGCCCGGGATTTCGAGATCACCCAAAATGTCTGGGATTCAGCTTTTGCGTCCAACAGTCGCCATTCATCATGTTTACTGTGGCAAGTGAGGGCCGCGGGAGAACGACGTGAGGCCGGTGGCGTGATTACCGATAAGCGACACCTGTAAACGTCCTCGTATCTCTCACGGAGGAGCGGGAATTTTCTTAGCACTGATAAAACGCACATCAACCTATCACTTGTTTAGCATTCATGTAAAGACTACATTCAGATTCACCAATCGGAATGAATTCAGTTAGATCGAAACAAAAGCTATACATGTAAACAGTGACTGGCGACTGCAGAAAGCAAAAGCTGAATCCCGGACATTTTGTATAATCTCGACGGCCGAAGATGTCCAGGAAAAAGAGGATGGTAACTCCTACTACTCAGCTTTCTCCACAGAACAAGAGCCTGCTAGCTTAGCTTCCAAAAAAAGATGGCTGACACTAAGGCTACGTTCACACTGCAGGCTGAAACGACCTAATTCCGATTTTTTTGCCCCTATGCGACCTGTATCTGATTTTTTCATGACAGTCTGAATGACACAGATCCGATCTTTTCAAATGCGACCCAGGCCACTTGGGCATGTGGTCCAAATCCGATATGTATCTGATCTTTTGAAATGCGACTTCAATCTGAACGGCCAGGTCACATATATCCGACACGCACGTCATTGCACGCGCCTGTAGCACACGCTAACTCCAACGCGTTTCTGCACTGTTATGGGCTGCTGCAGACGTGTCTCTTCCCCAGTGTTGTGCCTGAACTCGTTCAATGAACGATAATGCTTGAATGCGTTCATATTTTGGGCGAACGTGACAAAGCAAGGAGCGGGTTTTACGACGAGGTCGGTGAGGATCGGAAAAATCTTACATTTATGTGCAAACTTTGCCCGTCGATAAAATAAATGTTGTCTGTGTTTGTATATGGGCTGTGGCAATAATAATAATAAAACAAAAGCTCGCAACATATGGAAAAAAAGAACTATTCCACAAACAACCAGTGACGTCGTTGACCGTTGATTACTCTTCTGCGCATGCGGGTCACTTCTGGGTCATTTCACGTTCAGACAGGAGATCATAAAAGGTCGCATTTAATTGGAAATGTGAACGGCCTTGCAAAAAAAAAAAATCGAATTTTTTCAAAAAATCGGAATTGAGCATTAAGCCCTGCAGTGTGAACTAGGGGTGGGCGATATAGAAAAAATATCATATCACGATTTTTTTTAGGAAAATCACGATCACGATTTTTATCACGATTCTTTGTCAAGTTGGTTTTAATATTTTGCAAGTGGCTGTTCATTACAGCCAAACTAATGTCCTTATGTTAAAAACAAAGCCTTAGGTAACAAAATAAAAAAGAAAGGCATACATTTAGGCCAGTGGCGAAGATAAAAATCTTTGTCATTATTTTCTTTGTTATTAAAAAAATAAGACAAGATAAACATTACACAAATTATTATTCAAATTAAATAAATAGTGCTTTATTTTTTCAGATGCACTAGGTGTATTTAGCAGTAGCATTGAAGAAAGTAATTAAATTAAACAAATATAAAATTAAAACACTACAGAGACTTCACTGAATAAATTGATTCTTATTAAAGCTACTATTAAAGATCTCAGTCAGTGAGTGATTTTCTCCTTGTGGTTTTTTTTTCTTTTACTAAAGAGATAGTTCCCTCAAAAATGAAAATGGTCTTAATTTACTCTCTCAAGATGTTTTAAGCCCGAATAAGTTTCTTTCGTCTGTTGAAAATAAAAGTTCTTTTGAATAATGTGGGTAACCGAACAGTTGCTGGTCCCCCTATAGTTTTTTATTGGTTCTCTCCTGGAAGTTAATGGGGACCAGCAACTGTTTGGTTACCCACATTAAAAAAAATCGTTCTTTTGTGTTCAGCACAAGAAAGAAATTAATACAGGTTTGTAACAACATTAGAGTGAGTAAATAATGACAGTTTTTTTTTTTTTGGTGAACTATCCCTTTAAGGACGTGCGGCAGTGCTATTTATTCCTGTCGCTTTTAGACCAGCACGCGACGCGTTTAATATAGACGCATGTTACACCAGATATTCTCTCAAATGTTTGCTTTCACTTTAGACATAGCCTGTTTATGTAAACATTGTGTGTATTTAACAGTATTAGCATTATAATACTCGAAAGATAGCCAAGTCCAGTATTCTGGCGCTGTTTGACAGGCTTCTAGTGCCTGTGAGCGTCGGAGGTATGCGGTCAGGAAAGCGCACATTAGAACAGCACATCAGCGCGTGAATTAAATGTTTTACCGGCAAGGCTTATGCAAATAATGAACTTTTGTGAATTGCTGTGTCCCATGCCTATTCATTAACGTGTGATGTGTAGGCTGCGTCGCGTTGTACAGTTGAGACGGGGCGCCAGAACTGAACTGATAGAATGCACTATTAGACGATACTACGATATTTCTTCAAAAGCAGATCGTGGAGACATTTTAATCGTCCACGATTAAAAATCGTCATATCGCACACCCCTAGTGTGAACGTAGCCGAAGTGTTCATTCTGTGGGTGAGATCCCACCCTCTATGGACGGGTTGAGAACATGCAGGACAGATCCCACTGACTGTAGTCTTTAACCTCTCGCCCAAAAATCCTCAGATGACGCAAAATGACGTTTTTTGCGTCATCTGAGGATTTTTTCCAAACAAAAAATACGTAAATCTCTCGTCTCAGGGGGATATGAGGGTGGAAAGCATGGTGATTCGAAATTTTCTACTAATACAAAGCTTAATGCTAAATCCTGAAGTATCCCTTTAAGGCTTCCACCTACAGTCTCAGAGAATGTTGTCTAATTTGTTTCAACCAACCTAAACTCTTTTCATTGATATCATCACTCAGGATTTCCAGATTCTTTAGACGGACATCATGCATACTGGCAGGAAAATAATCCCTCGCTTATTGCTTGTGTAACCGTGTTCTGACTTAGGGAGTGGCTTTCTGTACTGACGACACTGGGAGGTCATGGAGACTCGTGCATCTGCAATCTCTACTGGGGAAACGGTCTGATAATACTGATGCCAATGATCTGAGGCCATTATCATTCCATTCATTAGCTGAATTCTGGCTGAGCTTGAAAAACTACTGCTTTGTGAAGAAGTCACTGCAGCGGTGTAATCTTATTAGCACATGAGCATCATACGTCAATAACACACACATTGTGCTGTAGGACTGGTTTGTGATCCTGTTTCAAAACCTACGGCCCCTCTTGCTCGGCCTCTAGTGGTGTTTTGGTATTTTAGGATTTATCGAACTCACACACTGACATGCAACATGTTTGTTTGGCAGGGATGCAACAATTAACATATGTGCACAGGGCACACACATACTAACACACACACTGTTTGGCTCACGTTGTATGGTTCAAACCAGGGTGTGTTTGAATAACCATATGTGTGATGGACTGGTTTAGCCCTGTCTTTCACATTAGGATTTACACACATGCACTTTTTTCTGTTTTTCTCTTCCACAAACACTGGCTCAGAGCAGAGGAGTAGTGTCCAGAGCATGGGGCGTTTGTGCTGAGCTGGACTAGCCGTCAGGTTGAATAAGCGAGCAGACAGTTGATTCGCCATAGCCATTCATCAGCCAGAGAAAAGAGAGGAGGGGAAGAATGGAGCTCTCGCTCAGGGCTGTGTCTCTCAGATACGGGCCTGTATATGTGCTGCTGTTTCTTTCCTCTGAAAGCTGGCCGTCTTTGTGCGTGTTTTTATGCATATTGCATGTTTTTACGGGCACATGTGTTGTTGCTTATGTTTCGGTGGCATGTAAACATGTCTCACAAAGATTTGACATCATTTCTACAAAGACTTTCCGCAAGCATATGGCTGGTCATTAATCATTGATCATTTAATTAGGATTTAATTACTTCAGCAGTAGTATGTCACAGAAGTACAGTACTAATAAGTATAAGTCAGCATATTTGCTCTGCCGTACTGTGCAATTTCTCAGGGTAGCATACATTGTAAAAAAAATATCGTTGGTTTAACTTAAAAAAAAAAAGTAATCTGGTTGCCTTAAAATTTTAAGTTGATTGAACTGGAAAAAGTGAGTTAATACAATGAAGGAGATTGATTTAATCATCAGAAACTCAAAATAATAAGTTATCTGAACTAAATAAATTATTTAAGTTGATTTGTCAGAAGAAAAAAATGTTGTGATAACAAATCTTGAAAATATTTTTTTTTTTTACAGTGTAAAGTATATGCTATGGTAAAGTAAATTCATTGGTTTTATTTTTAGAAAAAAGTAAAACAAGTTTTTTTTTTTTTACTTTTGAACTTTTGGGTCAGTACGTAAAAATAAATAAAAAAAAAGTAGAATTGAATACCTTTATTCAACAAGGATGTATATAAAATGATTTTAAAAATGACGACATTTGAAATGTTACAAAAGATAAAATAAAATCATTTTTTCTACCTTAGTGCCCATTAATAAAAATCTGTTATTTTCACTGTATTTTTGATTAAATAAATGACTTGGTGTGCATGAAAAAAAAAAAGAAATCAACCTCAAACTTTTGAATAGTACTCTATTTTATTATTATTGTTGTTATTATTTTACTTTTCACCCCTGCTAATATTTCAGTGGATTAGAAAATCATTACAAAACAACAAAAGTGACAAAAAAAGACCAACCAATCTGTCACATCTATGAAAATTGACTAATTCAGGTCTATTCTCACACAAAACGTTTGTATGGACGACTTGCAAAATAGTGCATGACCATTTTAGGGTGTTATCTGTCCTATCTGGCGCTTGACTATACCCTGTCATTGTGTAGTGATACTTTAAACATACCTGTTTGAACTCTATTCTGAAAGCTGTGCTGAAACAGCGATACGTGAGAGTGACTAAATAATGCCTTCCTTTAAGATGAGTAAATCGATTCAGCTAGAATCAGCTATTTAGATATGTTGAAGATGCCTACATTACAACAGATGTGTATTATTACAGCTAAGAGTTGAGGCAGGGGTAACAGCCATAGACAAGTCAAAAAAAGGTTCCTCAAGAATCTGAAATGAACAGTGGCTGCATCCTAACTGTTCAATCACAACCACTGTCAGCAACTATAGGGGAAACATATTTTTGAAGAAGTCGAGTTGTAAATCTGGTTTTATTCCTACTGTATGTAACATGGTCAGGCAACAGTTAAGTAGTGTTCATTGTGTCTTCATTTCAGAAACACTGCGGAACAAAGGAGCCCTTCACCCTGTGCAAGCTGTATCACTAAGCTTTACATTTCAGCTGAATAGAAACATTTGTGCTCTTTCTAGGTTCAGTTTTTATCATATGACCACATCTGTACTCGCATTCCTCATTACACAGACTTTAACTTTGCTGGACATTTCGTGTCCAACCAAGCCCGTTTCTTCTTGGCTTCTCTCGTTCCTTGGTTTCAAACCTGGGGGAATTACTTTTGTTGTTGACACCAGAATATTTTCCGCAATTTAACATGACGACGTTAGCCACAGCACCTGCTATCACGCTCGCAAGTGCAAACATCCACCAGGGCCTCTTTTTTATTGCAGCTGTAATCAGCAGTTGATGGTACTAGGCAAGATCTACTTAGAAATGGGACCGGGAGGGACTTCCCTTTGTCTTCCCCAACCAGACATGCTTCAGACAGGCCTCTAGCGTAGGATGGACCCCTTCATCCAACAATGGCCATTTTGGACTCCCCGGTGCTCAGAGGAGGTATAGACATGAGCTATTGTGACAGTTCTGGTGCGAGTGGCACAATGAGATTGTAGTTTAGGGGGATTTGAGAACTACCAAATCGTTAGTAAGATAGGAAGCCCAAGGAGTTTCGCAAAAATTATGGGAAACAAGTGAGCTTCTTCTGTGATTTGTTCTTTAAATCATTTGGAATAAAAACAAAACATTTGCACATTGAGTGGAAATCAAAAAAAATTAATTTAAGATTTGTTTTGTTCCATTGTGGTCGTTTTAGGACAGATTATGCATTTAAAGCTCATTGGTTGTAATCTTAAGGAAAAACAAATGTTTAATCTGCTGTCCGTCACATCACAATAAGAACAACAGACAACTGTGCTCTTTTATCTTCTCTTGTCATAATTGATGTCTGTTAGTGGTTTGGTAACTGTCTCTGTGAATTTGGACAAAATGCACAATTTAGTTTAGGATTTGAGTGCACACATGCACACAGACACACACACACACAGCGCTCAATTTGAAAAATGCACTGATCCTGCATTGATGGAACTACAAGATGAGATGAACTGTCTGGGGATAAGTAGGTCAGCAGAGCTGAGGTAAGCCCTCTGAGAACAGCCATGTTTCAACAATAACCCCACTGCTGACGTGTGTATATGTATGTGTGTGTTTGTGTAGTGCGTGTCCTTACACATCTCCCAAACCTCTTGGTATCATAGCTACGGCGATTTAATGCTCAGCTCATTGGTTTGCCAAACAGCAAAACACTATTCATTACCAGCTCGGCATGTTCAGTTGCGTTATAATGCGGTTAAGCACCTCATCCATTCCATCATAATGGCTACACTGTTTACTCGCTACCTAACGTACAAAATCGAATAATCAAAGAAAATAAACCATATAAGTAGGCAAACATTGGATACAAGTCAAGATAAATGGATGATGGGACCTCTAGGAAAACTTCCAATTTCCTAAATGTCTCTTCTTTAAATTTCTTACCTGGCATTTTATAGCCCAGCAAGTTAACTTACCGTAAAAGATGAACTGTGTAGAGATGTGTGTTTTTAGTGCTTTAGAATGTGTGTGTGTTTGTGTGAGGGGGATGCTGGGCCAGCGGTGAAATGTAGTTGGTATATAATGGATTATTGATTGTTGAGAGAGAGGACCAGCCCTCAGGGTTCATCCCAACTGGCCCCTCTCTTGCCCAACACTGAATAGTCTCTTTACGCCTGAGCACACACACACATGCACACACACACACACACAATGAATTTAGGTCTGTGAGCAGACAACCACTGTTCATACTGACTATGAGAGGAGACTAACTGAGACTGTTGTCCTTCAGTCAAAGACTCACAAAAACACACACAGACAGACATGATTATGGAGAGGCAGGGGTAAGTTGTCACACAAACCTTAAAAGTCTTGACTAAAAAAAAGGATAGAACTATTGAAAATTTCCACAGTTATTGGCCAGAAAAAAAGAGTTAATTGAATATATACATTGACCTTGATAGTGGGGCATGTTGTCACACTTCCAGTATATGGGGTCACAACGATAACCTGCTATTGAACAGCCTTTTATATGAATTATAGGAACTAATTTAAAACTGTAACAATTAATCATTAAAACAAAAAACTATTCTAAAACAAACAAAAAAAAAACTAGCAAATCATTGTTTTGCCATTGTTTTGATATTATTAAATAAATCATATAAATTTGAAACATTTAAATTACTGTATATTGTATGAGCATTTCCACACATTTGTGTTATTGGGCTTTATATTACTAAGATATTAGTTAGAGTCCCCCATGTTACAACCTGACCCAGCTTCAACTGTAGTGTCGTAAATATTAATTTATTTTTTACCAAAAAGTGCACAAACTAGATAAACGGAAATGTCAGGTTTGGTATTACAATAAACATTTTGTCAGTCAGCATAACCAACAAAGAAAAGAAAAGAAAAGAAAAAAGGTTTGCTATGTTTAGATTTGATTGAAAGCAAAACAGAATGGCAGGAAATCCTGATTCTGGACTGGGGTGTGTATGCTTGTTGGAATATGTTACAGTGTATCTACTGTATCTGTGTTCATTGTCTTGTTAGAATAATCGGAGAGCCTGTTGGATAAGTTAGTGGGTGTATGCAATACTTAAAGATGTGCCGTTCCCTCTGACGCCTAAATGAGGACATCAGCAGTCTTTCTCTCTCTTTGTCCCTCTCCCACTCACTTTTAAATGGTGCAGAGCATAAAACCCAATGTACTATGTCCTCTGTTTTTTTTAGCTATGCAGTATGGATCCTGCCTTAAACGAATGGATTTAACTGAACAAAAGACTGTCAGATGACTATATAAAAGGGCTCTGTTAGCTGGGGGTCTCAAACACTGGGTCTAAGTTTCGAATCTCGACAGTTTTAAGAGCACTTGATTTATCTTAATAATCATTAAGAGTAATGATATGTTACACAAAAATATGCACAGTGTACTGTACGTCATAGTAACTGCTTGTCCATTTCCATGGACTAATGGATTAATGAATAACCTTTATTTACTCATTTGCAAGACATGCTCTCAAATCTGCTTCTGTTGTGTTTCCATTTTCCCTTAGGTGACCAGAATGAAGCAAACGCTCAGCTGTTAAGATGATTCATTGGAGAAAAAACTCCAGACATATTCGAGACAAAAGCAACACTGTCAACACAGAATTACCAACAATGACACGTCTGACAAAGAGAACTTTTACCCAGACCGAATGACTACAGGCGAGACAGACTTAATAGGATCTATTAAATTGGACAACAGATAGCACCATAGTGGAATATTTAAGCCTTGAGATGGAAGTGGAACGACCGGAAGTCGCAGATGAAGAGACCTTCTCCAAGGGTGGACAGGACAACCCGGATGGCAAGAAGAGCCGGGGTCACACTTGTGAACTCTGCGGAAGGAGTTTTCCTTTCCTCAGTTCCTTGTCCCAGCACATGAGAAAGCACACTGGCGAGAAACCATACAAGTGTCCTCACTGTGATCACCGCTCAGCCCAGAAGGGTAGCTTAAAGGCCCACATTCGCAGTCACAAACTGGAAGGCATCAGCCAGAGCACTGGCGCCGAGGAGGAAGATGTAGATGAGGAAGGGGAAAAAGAAGGAGGGGTGCCAGAAGACCAAGGTGGTTGCTCCAGTCCGACTGAGAGTACCTCCGCCTGCAACAAGGTTGTGAGCGGTGAAGAGGCGACCAAAACGAGGAAGAAAGGTGGGAAGAAGGAAAGAACCTCCGGTGAGAATGGCAAACAGTCAATGCAGTGCTCTCAGTGCAGGAAAAGATTGTCAAGTCAGGCAGAGCTTGAACAGCATATGCAGGAGCTTCACAAGGTCTTCCAATGTGAACTGTGCCCTTATGAGACCTTGCAGGAGGACCAACTGCAGGATCACATTGAGAAGGTACATCCTATTGAGGAGGAATCTATCACCAAAGAAGTCTCTACCAGCGAGGAAGCTGACGGTGCACTTGGTAAAGGCGAGTTCCCTTGTGAACAATGTGACCAGGTGTTCACCCAAGCCTGGTTCCTGAAAGCTCACATGAAGAAGCATCAAAACAGTCTTGATCACGGTTGCCGGATCTGTGGACGACGTTTTCGTGAGCCCTGGTTCCTCCGTAGCCACATGAAGACGCACAACACAAAGGTAAAACCAAAGAGTGACTCTTACCTTCCAGCTACCGTCAACGAGGTGGCGCAGGATGAGTCCAACTTGGTGAATGAAGTGTGTGTGTATGAACTCTGTGCCAAGTGTGGTAACTTCTTCCATGACCGCCAGAGCCTGCAACTGCACGAGCAGGTCCACAGAAATATTGAGCAGCCTCCTAACAATACCTTCTGCAGTGAAAAGGACTTCACATCTGCCACCAAGACAAGCTTCTTGGAAAGCCTAAACTTAAAACCAGCAGGAAAGGAAGAGAACCCCATTGAAGGAACTCTAGGGAAAAGAATTCCAGAGCTCGATCCAGTAAGTAGCTACCAGGCTTGGCAACTGGTCACCAGAGGCAAACTGGTGGAGGTATCTGAGAAGAGCCTGGGCTGGGAAGAGAGGTTAGCCGATGCAGAAGTAGCATATGACAGGGGAAAGGGCGAGTACGTCTTGACCAGACAGGACAAGCGGAAGAAATCAATCGATGCGACTGTGAGTATCCCAACCAAGAAAAGGAGAGGGGCTGGAACCCAAGGCTCCAACACAGATCAGCACAGCAATAGAGAAACAAACAGCCAGGTCCTGACAGGTGAGCGAAGCCCTGAGAATCTGAGTGACTCAGAGTACCGGCCTACTTCTCGTCCTAGCCGTAAGAATTCCCAGAAAACCTCAGAGTGCTTGGAGTGCGGAAAGGGCTTCCGCACACAACAACAGATGGTGATCCACATGCTCATCAGACATGGTGGCTTGGGTGAAACCATTGGTGGAAATGGACTGTTCCGTAAAGCAGCTTCCAGCCCTTCTAAAGCAGGGGAATCGGCAGGACACTTCAGGGATCAAAGGCGGACAGGGTTATTTGGGGACACAGGTAAGGGCATCTTCCTTATTTTGAGATCATTTGTTATAACTTCAAGCATCACTTGAGTGCATATCATAACCTCTGTTCTGCCTACCTGGTTGTAATAATTCCCAATGCAATGCTGTGCAGATGCTTACGTAGTTTTTGCCTTTATATTGAATTGCTGATGTTTACATTCACCACAAGGAATTCAATTCCATCATTTGAATCTGTTCATGGGTTACCTATTTACAGTGTGGATTGTACACTATGGGCTCAGTAATGCTACTATGAATCCACTTTATTGTAGAAATGTCCTTTTCTATCCCTGTTCAACACCTTTTTTAAGTTAACTTAAAGACGTTGATTAGTTGTTTCAGGTCTGTTCGATTAATTTACAGATGGAATTAATTTTACTCATGCTGAAGTGTGACAGTGCTCCAAACAATGTGTCAACTTCACAACAGGTACCTGGTACCTTGATCAGAAATGACACTGGGAAGATTAAGTAAAGGATTACAGTAACATTTAGAAAGCAGGTTGATCTGCTGTAGTCACCTTTGAAATTACAGTTAAGCGCTTTTATAGTTATTGATCCAACTCTTGTGGACCCACCTTCCTACAATGTTGTTATCAAACACACTTAATCCACCGAATCAACCAACAACCAACTGTAAGGAATTTTATACCAGGTACCAAAGGAAGATTTCCAGGAATAGAATAAGAGAACGGCTGGTGTCTGTATAATACTGCTTCTGAAGTAGGACAGAGACACCTTGTGGACAAATACTGTGGCACATGTTAACGTGTTCAGTCATATTGTACTGTTTGTGCATACAGTTGCTTACATTTTCAATACATAATTGATTTCAAATAGAGAGCATGTTCTTAGATTTCAATTTAAGAATTAACGTATTTTAAGCTTTATGCACAAAATCCTCATCAAGTATAAAACTATTGTGATTTACATATGTAGTAATAGTTTGTTTTACTCTTCTGCATCAAAGTTATAATTAAAAAAATACTACATTTGTTGTAAAGGACCTTAAGGCAGTTAACTCAAGATAGTTAGTTATTGGCTATAATCAAAGGATTGAGGAATTAAAATAAAACACTTTAGTCTCATTGTGTATCACTTCTTCATACATTTTACATCCGTCTTCAGACTAAGTGAGATATTTGAACCATAGCATAGTTTAGTTATCAAGGTGCAAAACCAGGCTCTGATTTGCACAATCTTTTGCTTGTAGCTGGTGGTGTCCAGCCCTCTTTGTATGATGCTATTTCTGGACTTCCTGCCTCAGGAAGGCAAGCTCTAAAGATTTGTGTCTTTTTTTCCACTTTCCATCTTAATGCAGACCTTCAGTTAAAACACAACACTAAAATCACTAAAAAAATACTGCATATTGCAGGTATTTCAACAAAGCCAGTAAGCATAGAGCACTGAATCTGTCCTGATGATTGATAAGTTTTTCAAATTTAGTGAAATCATTGGGTGTTGTATTCATAATCTTTAAAAGAGCATATTATAGATCTGAGAGATTGGCGCTGTGTTACCACAAGGTTGAGAAAAATAAATTGCCTTAAACAAAAGATGCCCTCTTAGGAATTAACACAGATGGAATGTTCCAAAACATAGGTTTCATTGTGTAAGAGTTAAAACAGATGTCCAATCACTGCTGATATTTTAATGAAGGTGTGAAGACTATAGAATGGTCAGCACACAATTGATCTCAAAAAGGTTCATCATCACATCACATTATTCTTAGAATATGATAGTTCCTCTTGTAGCCTTTGTAAGGCTGAAAGAATTTAGGGAAGCAGTTTTGGCCATTACGTTTGTGTAAGGTTTATCTCAGCGGACCCCCTCTTCGAATTGGCTCAAAAGTAACCTCAGAGAGAGTGGATTGAAGGCTGCACAGCAGCTAGTGTAAGCCACCAAATGGAATCCAGATGGCGAGAGAGAGAGAGAGAGAGAGAGAGAGAGAGAGAGAGAGAGAGAGAGAGAACTACTGAGAGATTGCAGACATGTTAAACGTAAACAAACATCTTGCTGACAGATGAGGAGAGGTAGTCCCAGGCAAAGTTCCCAGGCCCAGTAGTCTGTTGCTCCATTGTACTAATGTTAAACAAACTGTGTGCGATTGTGCTACCACCATTAAGTTTTTTTTTTTTTGATCTTGTGTAACTATGCAGATTATTAGTTTCATTTATATGTAATGCAATGCCATAAACATACTCACTAGAGAGTTTTTCAATGTCACACATTAAATGTTATGTTTTATCAGACATATTAGAAAAAATGTCTTATTATTGTCAATGCTTAATACTTTTGCCGAAACATTATTTTTTAAAGAATTTATTTTTGAAAGTATTTTCTACTTTATTTTTGAAAGCATTTTTTACTGTTTCTTGATAAATTTGATGCATCTTTCATTGATGAAGAAAAGTTAATTTCTTTAATATATATATATATATATATCGAAACATTGCCTGTGTGTGTGATATATATAAATACTATATAAAACTTCTGTGCAGGATTAGTACATTGTACTGTAAATTTACATGGTTATGTGGTGCCATCTTGTGGGGATTCTCTAAAATAGTTTTCACTGTCAGTATCTAAAATCAGTGTTATTGTGATTGCTAGCTTTTGTACTTTCAGAGACTTTTTGCTATTGTTATATAGTTACAAATCTCTGTGTGTTGTTTTCATGACAGATAAAAAGCCATACACCTGTGAGCACTGTGACTTTTGCACCTCGGAGCCCTCGGCCATCGCTGCCCACGTCCAAACGCATCATTTGGCGATCAGGGACTGGGGCCAGAGGAGTGATGCCTTAACCAGCTCGCTCAGCCAAAGCCAAACTCACCAAACGAGCCACACAGGCTTCCCAAGGCTGAGAAATGCCCTTCTGCAACAGCCGTATTGGCCCTACACCACCTCAACTCACCTGGAGAGGGCAGCACTGAGCGACGCCGCTTCAAAGACGGAGGATGAGAAGAGCAAGGGGTTGAAAGAAAGTGGCTCCACTGATAAAGTGGATGCTAATCTGCTTAATCTCTCCATTGAAGTGGATAACGCAAAAGAAGGGGTTTCTTCGACACTTTTGAACAGTTTGGTCAGACACCAGTGTCCTTATTGCTCTTATGCAACACTGTATCCAGAAGTCCTCTGGATCCACCAACGAATTGCACACAAAGTAGACAGCACTACGTTGGTGCCTAAGTGGGCCCCAAGGAACGGCCTCAAGGGGCCAAAATCGCTTCTGGATTTCAAGAGGCGCACCGGGCCACCTCCCTTTCTGGAGGGTAAGGACTGCCCGTCTCTGCCACAGATGAGAGCTTCCCGAACGAGTCCACCTGATTGCAGCCCTGGAGGGACAAAGAAATCAAAACCTCAGACAAGTAGCATAGAGTCCAGCTCTTCGCAAAGCAAGAGCTGGCACGCGGCCACAACGCCAGGGGCACAATCTCACTCGTCCAAACAAAAGACCAGCAAGTCCAGGACGAGTGAGTTGGCAGGCAGTAAACACAAAGCAGACGTCCATCAAAATAGCTCATCGCGGCTCACGGCAAGTCCTCAGAAGACTGGAACCCCAAAGACAGGAAGCAGAGTCATGGAGAGAAGTCTGCTACCTCAAGAAGGACTTCATTTTATGCTCTCTAGCAAACACAACCTCTCGGATCAGAGGGACTCCAAAGCCCATGCTCCTCAGACCCCTGGCAGGTCGGATTCTCAAGCTCAGGATACACCGTCCGTGGCTGGGTATGACCCCTGGAGCAGACTTGGCTCGAGCGGCCCACCCTCTAACTCCCAGTCCAAGAGACAGTCAAAGGCGGATGGTCCAGAAGCTGTGACGGACATCATGAGTCTCTTGAAGAACTGCAGTCCTCATGATTTAGCTGCCCTCTACCACCACTGGGGCTTTAGCAACGCCATTGCAGAGCAAGCAGGTAAGAGGCTGTTAGTGGGTGTTCGAAAGTAAAACCACTATCATAGGATACTGTTTTACCTGTTATTTTATTCCATTAAGCTAATATTAATGTACAGTGGCCCAAAACGGTATTTGGACCCTCAAAAATGAACGAGTTCACAAAAACGTAATACCACTACTTCTCCTAGTAATAATAATAATACTTTTTTTAACATGCAATTTGGTCTGATTTTATTATCTAATGTAATGACTCATCAGTGCAATGATGATACATTGAGCATATGAATAGGGTTTTGTGTGTACTGGACTGTGCTTTACTTTAGGCTGTCTTCTTCTATAACTTGATTACTAAACGTATATCAAGGAATCTTATCAATTAGCTTTACAATGGGATAGTGCACATTGGACTTCCATATTCTCCTGTATCACTTGTGATTAAAGGGATAGTTCACTTTGAAATTAATTATTGGTATGGCATCCAAGATGTAGGCGTCTTTGTTTACGCATTAGTTTCAATTTTGATATTTTTAGGTCAAACCTTTCGTCTGTCAGTCATATAATGCAGGTCTATTGTCATCACCACCTCAAAGAGCATGCACAGAGAAGTCCAAATTAAACATGATTTAATGACTCGTAAATGTAAGTGCATATTGATGGCCTAAGACACAAAACGAGCTGTTTGTGAGAGAAAACTAACAGTATTTCTATCGTTTTTACCTCATGTAACCACAGCCACAAAGCACTCGCGCCCTCAGATCACTTGGACATGGCTGTTAGTTTTCTCACACAAACCGCTCGTTTTGTGTCTTAGGCCATCAATGTGTACTTACATTTACGAGTCATTAAATCATGTTTAATTTGGACTTCTCTGTGCATGCTCTTTGAGGTGGTGACAATAGACCTGCATTATATGACTTACAGACGAGAACAGTTTGACCTAAAAATATCAAAATTGAAACTACTGTGGAAACAAAGACACCTACATCCTGGATGCCCTTGAGGTAAGCTAAAACATACCAAAAATTAATTTCAAAGTGAACTATCGCTTTAAATCATCAAACATGGCAAGATGTGCATTCATTAAGCCAAATCCTACATGTACATACCTCAGTCAAGAACCTAAAACCTTCAAATGTAACTACACTTATGGATGCACAATCATTTACAGAAATTGTTGAAGGTAAAAACTATCCACCTTTAAAAAAGAATTATCACAATTATTAGTCGTTTTTTAGTGACCAATATTAATACCTAGAGATCAGGGTATACACCACAATATATACAATTGAATAATATAAAATAAGATGTACAAGACACATTTGTTAAAAATTTGCAAGTAAAATATAAAGCAGTTGTTTAATATTTGTAATATTATCCATAGACAAAGCTTTTCGTTTCAGATGTTTGCTATTTAGAAGGCCTAGATATAATATATCGGAATGGGTATTAAAGTTTTTTTTTTTAATTATTATTTCTATTATTATTATTATTATTATGTATTGGTATCAGTCAATATTGGATATTTATTTATGCATGCTCATTTCCCAAATTTGCATTTTAATTACATTTGCCATCATCTGATGCTCACTTAATGTTAATTTTTAATAACACTAATGCTTTAATCACACTTTATTAGATTGTTTTTGCAAATGAAAATCCATTTTTCACATCGTACATCATAACGATGTGATGCCTAAATTCACCTGTAGCATTAAAAACAATTGATTTTTAGTTTGAGGTGTTTTGTTTTATAAGTTATTCAGACAAATGTTTTAAGCGTCAGAATGATCCCAATAACACTTACTTCACGGGACCAATGTGACATTGAAAAACATGTAAAGATTGACAGGCTGAAAACTGGTTGTCAGGTCACACTACCTGAATTATTCAGCAAAGGCACATTAACTACATTTACTCCTGAGCTGAAATGACAAATGAGAACGGTGAGGGCTAAAGTGGCACATAGCACCCCACATGCCGTTGTGTCAGCATGCGCATACGCAAAGGTTAATGGAACTATTGAGTAATCTCTTCATCATCATGTAACCTACGAAAGTGTGTAAAAACATTTCAGACAGCTATCGCTGAGAGGCATTCCGAGCCTTAAACATCACGCTCGTAACAGCACGCCGGGCGCTTTCTGAGGGGTTACAGCGCCTCGATGCCACAAATATGCAAAGTAGCCCACTCAACGAGCGAACGTACGAAAGAGCAAGAGGAGTCAAATTAAGCCACCAGCTGCTTTGAAAAATATTTTCAAATGCTTTTTTTTTTTTTTTTTCCCTCATTCCACTTCATTTAAGGACATTTTGCCAGGCGGTGGTCCAGTTGGCCGGCTTCAGCGAGTGTAGTTCTCCGGAAAGACAGAGAAAATTTCTGTCAACTGTCTGGCCTGATATCATCAGCGCTCTCTTTAGCCCTTTGAGTCACATACAATAAAGTGACCTTTCCAATATTAGACTATCCTTTTGTTTGTGCCGTCCGCTGCTTTTCCTGTTGCGTCGCTCCTGCATGGTAATAACTCACAGACTCATGTTTACCAAACGTAGCCTTGCTCACCACTGCCACCAACACTCTAAGTCACGGCTCGGCGCTACGACAAAGCTTGGCCCGAGGGGTCGGAGCAGGTAGGACCACCAGTGCCAGGTGACGGACAGGAGCCAAAGGGACAGCATTTCAGCTCGCGCTCTTAAAGCGCCCTGAGGGGAAACGAATGCCGGTTGCTTCAGGTTCCACATCCGTTCCTGTTACTTCAGCGAGTCCTTCACCGATGCGCACGTGTCCGAGCGATTCCCCTCGCGCGGACGAGGGCTGACATAGCTAGAGCGACGGGCAGGAAAAGAGCAGTGAGAGGGAAGGAGACAAGGAGAGAGGGAGGAAGGGGAAAGCAGCACACCTGACATGTGACATGGTAGCGCAGATGGGGGCACATCACAGGGCAAGGCTTTTAATTCACTGTAATTTATGCGGTCACATGGGCCTGTGTTCATGTCAGGCTGTCAGAGATGCTCTGGTGATGCGGCATGACAGCTCCCCATCCAAGCCCTGAAGGTAGCCTCCCATAATGACACATAAAACATACTAATGATGCTCTCTCTCTCTCTATCTCTCCGTCTCCTAACCTCTCTATCTGTTCTGTGGAAGTTCGGCTACATGTTTTTCCTATTAATTTCCATTTCTCGTTCTCTGTTTGTGTTTGTGAACTGTAGGGTTGGCGAGGTCAGGGTCTCAGCAGGGGGAGTATGTGTGTCCGGTGTGCAGGAAAAGCTTCAACCAGCCCAGCCATTACCGCACACACATGAGATCACACACAGGTGAGATACACACACTAAAAACAAACGTTGGGAAGCAACTAACTGAAACTACTAACTACATTTTTTTTATTAGCGTCTCCACTCACAAAATACCTTTCTATTAAAAATGCTGTTTTTGTGTCAGTTTTATCATTATAAATTTAACAATATAAAAAATTATAAGACGCTTTATGCAATAAATTGTAGTGTAGTCCTATTAAACACTGCTTTTAACATTGTAAATATAGATAGCCTACTTTACAGATACAACATACTTTATCCAATAAGTGAAAAAAGTACATTAATATCAGTGTTTTTTTATTTTATAAATACTTCTACACCAAAGTCAAGTTGAATTAGACAGAAGCTACAAAATGATTCCCATGTTACCATAAAAATGTCATCTATATTTAAATGTGCATGTATGTGTTTATGTGCAAAGTGTGTGTGTATGTATAACGAGCGATTTCTCTCTGTCCTTGAACGAGAGTCTTCTTTCTTTCCGCCGCAAACATATTTGCGTGTGACTCTGACCTGTGAAAATTGTATACATTATTAATCAGATGTCACTTATGGAGCTGTAATTGTGCATGCTAATAAGCTGAGCAGTCACCAGTCCAGTATGATATGTGTCAAATGCTCACTGAGAAAATGTGACAGTTTGCCCTTGTCTTCTCATCAAACCACACACACAACACACACACACCTACTCAATCTGGGGTCTTTTTCATTTCATCATAGATAAGATTCTATCCATCATCCTTGTTCAACAACAAACTTTCATACGCCATAATAAATCTATAATGAGGTTGTGCGCCATTGAATGTTTACATAAAAAACTTGTTAGGATTCATTGTCATTGTAATCTACAAACGGAAATCCCCTTTTCTATTAGTATTTAGTACATTTACCTCCAGTTTACTAACGAGATCATGTAAAATTCTTAGAAGTTTAAAAAAAAAAATGTTTTGAAGACTATGTGAAGGTTGTGCATACTATCCAGACTGATCCCCAGTGACAGAGGCCAAATGCTACATTTTACGAAGCGCTCTCTCTGTCTCTATGCACATAGACTTACAATCTACGTCATCAGTGATTGCTCTCTTCAGTGTGAGCTTCCAAATGAAGCGGGGCAGGGGCCCCCGGCCTCCATTAGCATGCACACTAACTCTGTGTGTCACTTTAAATTGGTAGTTTCAGTTCACTGTCTGCCGTGGCCACGCTAACTGGTGATACTAATTCAAGGCCTTTACGGCTAATGCTCGATGAGAGGGTGGATTCTTGGTTTGCACCTTAGTGCTTTTACAATGGATTCCTGCCTTGAGGATGCTCAATACTTGCTTCAAATTTGACCATTTAAAGCAGGAACATCCTTAAAGACAACGTGAAACTTTGACGTGCCAGTAAAACAGGGTATTCAGCGAGATAAAAATATTTTTTTTTAATTTTTCAGCCCAAATGATTGGGCCGTGAAAAGTGGTTTATATATTACAGAAGGAAGACTTTTTTAGCAAGACTATTTATCCAAGCAGGAACATGTGATTAGAACATAAATCAAATATGATTTTGTATTGACTTAGAAAGGAGAACACCGGCGCAAAATGAACCTTTGGTCTAATAAAACATTAGTACCTAGTCAACCGTTCTCTGAGATTTGTTTATCACAATCGAATGTAAAGAGTTCTATCTCTAAAAACTGTTTAGTGTATAATGCTAGTACTGGGGGCATTTACTAAGTAAAAAGAAATGGCTAATTTATACCACTAACAAGGCTCAAAATAGCCCCACACTAACACAGTAACATAATGAGGCTCCCTACATGCAAAACGAAGCATTGAGAACTTTGTACAGACCGTTTAATAAGAAGATATTTTGTAAAGACAGTTCACTTCGTGTATACAGACAGGAGCCATCTTGAGAAAACAGTAACGTATCTTCTTATTAAATGGTCTCTACACTTACAAAGTTCTCAATGCTTTATTTTGCGTGCAGGGACCCTCATTATGTTTCTGTGTTAGTGTGGGGCTATTTTTAGCCTTGTTAGTGGTATAAACTAGTGATTTCTTTTTACTTAGTAAATGCCCCCATTACTAGCGTTATACGCTAACAGTTTTTAGAGATAAAACTCTTTACGTTCGATTATCATGAAAACAAATCTCAGAGAATGGTCTACTACTGTAGGTACCGACGTTTTATGAGACCAAAGGTTCATTTTGTGCTGGAGTTCTCCTTTAGAAGCTAAATTTTTACAAGAACGATGTTTACACCGTGCTGGGTGACAATAAAAGAGAACAAGTTCCAATTTTTGCAACTATTACATTTGATTTCCTCTTTTTAACCCGGCCACCTTGCTCCCACAGTGATGTTTGAGTCCAAAGGACTCATGGGAACTGGAGTCCATCCTCTACAGAAGCCCCCAAACAAGTATGTTCCACTTTTCGTTCGGTTGTTTGCATTATTTGTGTGTTTCTTGTGTTTTTTTTTTTCTGTCCTGTCAATCATTTCTCCACCTTTCTACATTCTGTGATGTGCAGTTTCAACCTGCCGTCGTCGTTGTTACCATGCAGAAATTTCTAGAAATAAACAAGACGTTATGGGATCAAATGGATTACATCCAGCATCCACCTTAACAGTCGGAGATGTGCTTTTCTGCAGCGGGGAGGCCCGCCCTTAATGAATTGCCCCCTTTGCATGTGTTGCACATTACAAATGGCAAAAGCAGGCCGAGAGTAAAGGTCAAATTAAATGTGTGCCGCCCTCTTGGTGATGCTCTGACAATAACCTTTAATGTAATTTGGCGAGTTCTGTTTCGGATCGGGGTTTCACTTTCTACTCCTCTAGGGAACCACGGTGCCCCTGGATGAGCTCTTACTGTGCCGCAGACCTTATCAGGCAGCCAGCCTCAGATAGTCCTGATTAATTGTGTCTGTCTTCATTTTTTTATGAGGCATGATTTATGATAATACCCCCTTTTCAGCCCCTCGGAATGACAATTATTTCCTAGTGGATAATTCATTCATTTTTCAAAAATAATAATACGGAGAAATTGAATGGCAGACTCATTTGTTTTGCTCAGGTGTGGGGGGATATTTTTATGCGATTGCGCGAGGACAACGTTGTACATCAGTCTAATTAAACGCTGAAACTAGGACTCTGACAATTATTCCAGTGTTGAGCCCCAAACAGACATGGGCAGAAGGAGAAACTAGGTCTGTGTGTGGTTGTCAAGTTCGCCTCTCCTCGCAAAACTTGATATGCCCAGACTTTCGACATCTACCATCGGTGTGACGTCTTATTGCTCAGGGGAAGGCAGGCAGGCAGAGATTCCTGTGTCTGTGAGTTTGTGTGTTTGTACGAACAGCTGACAGAAACAGAAAACAAAAGGCTGACGTCCCCTCGGGGGGGAACAGTCAACCGTCTCCATATGGCATGTCATCAGCCCATCAATCATGCCACGGCCCCTCCCCCCACCTTCCCAACCTGCCTCTGTTCTTTCCTCTTGAAAAGGGAAGGCAGCGCTCTCGAAGCCAGCCCTTCGACATCACCGCCACGTCACCTTTCTCTCCTCTCTGGTTCCAAAACTCGGATTCGCTCTCACCTTCGGGTCCGGGCTCTGACCTCATCTTGTTTTTTTTGTGTGTCCGTTTCAGGTGAGCGACCTTTCCAGTGCCGATACTGTCCTTACAGCGCCTCGCAGAAAGGTAACCTGAAGACTCATGTCCAGACCGTGCACCGTCTAGCCTTCGACAACGCACAGTACCCAGACAGGAGACTCCGCCAAGCCCCTACCAATGAACCCACGGACCCCTCCGGATCTCACTGAGCATCCCCACCTCCTCACGACCAGCTCAAATGAAGTTTGAAATCTATAAAAAGTCCATCAAAAACTGTTTGACGCTCCAATACGGCATTCAAGGAAGACGTTGTGTAATGTACGGCATTGGATTTGTTCGTGTTTTTAGATTAGTTTGATGGGAAGTGTTTCCCTTTTTATTTTCACCTGACACAAAGCTCTAGATTAAAACGAAACGACGCAGAACGGGCCGACGACATGTTTGCAACATGTTTACACCTCCTTTATCCAGAACTTGCAAAACACTTGAGGGCTAAAGCCTTGGCAACACGAGGTCAAAGCTGATGGAGTATGACAGTGAGCTGCGTTCTCAAACCCAAGGACTTCAACTGATCCCCTAAACTTGAAATGCTGCCTCCGAGTTCCCCGAATGACTAGCTGTTAAACTAAATAGCCTTAGTCCGCAACGAGTGTAGTTTGTGTGTGTGTGTGCGATTGTGTTTTCCACATTCTATTTCTCAGGACTTGAGTTAGATGAAATTCCAAAGCCTGCATTCATTCACACCAGTGCAGAATTGCACGCGAAGGAGACATGCAATGAAATTCAGTGCTTAAGTTTAGGTTTTGCTGATTATAGGCATATATAATATAGATGTGTGTGTGTGTTTTGTCACTGGTTGGACAAACACTTGGCACTATAATCAAAATATGACCTAAACACTTTTGTATTGTGCTATACCTGGGATTTAAAGTATTTATGTGAGCGCAGTCGTATTGTTACATGGGTTTCCACTTGCGTTGAGTGTCATATTCATACACAATCTTTCTGAAGAGTTTAAGGTAAAGACACATGCCATATTTTGCGTTAGTGTCATCTGATTGGTCCAACAAAGTCAGGAATATTATTTGTCTGCACTTATTTTTCAATGTGTTTCTCCTTTTTTCCATCAAATATGTTTGCCTCAGTGGATTATGAAAAATTGTATTTCAAGAAAAAAGAACAACAATGGCGCATCAGGTCTTAAAGCCATTAAATGCTGACGTTCTTAATGAAGGATCTATTTTAATCTTAACATGAAGAGTACAAGTTGTCTGTATAATCATTTAAATTATTGCATCATAGAGAGACTAGTAATTAGAGCAAGACTAGATTGGCGGATTTTAGTGTGTTTTATAATGCTACTTATAAAGCTTTAGAATGCCATATTTTTTAGAATTTGAAAACGTAAACGCAAAGAAATTCTTGTCCATATATTTCTATGGATGTTGTATATGGTAATTAGGTAGCCTATTTACAAAACAGTCCCACACAGCGGTGTACTTTTAATTGCATTTAGATGTGTACAAGAGTCAACAATGAACATTTATCTAGAGCATTTATATTGCCTAAGTCTTTGTGTTGGAAACTAAGCCAAGAAAACTGATCCTACATCAAAAATTTTGTTTAAGAAGATCCTCCAGAATGCATTTGTATTGATGCTCAGCAGTCAAACTGTAACATGTTGCATGTTCTAAGCAGTGGTGGTGACCCAGGAACTGAGAGTTACTGAGAACAGTTCCATCACCATTGCCCTTGAGCAAGGCACTTAACCCTTGGTTGTTCTATAGGGACTTTATGTTCCTGCAATTGATGTCTTGAAAGTTGCATAGGATGAAATGTGACTGCTTAATTGTAATTTACTAACAGTAAATCATTGAATCTTTTAAAATTGGTCCTAGGACATACAAAAAAAAAAAACATGAATAGCTTTTCCTGTTAGCTTTTTACTAAATTACCCCTAAGTACTAGAGCAGAAGACCTAAGAAAACTAAATAGCATGTTATGAATTCATTTGCAATTGGATTGTTTTTTTGTTTTTTTTCTTTATGTAACACTATTAATTTTGTGGTTTGAATAGAAGTAGTAGTTGAATGTATGGAATGTATTTTGTGTGTTTAAAAGTTTTCTTTTTTTCCCCTCCATATATTTTGTTCAAGTACACAAAACCTGTCAACTGTCCTCATCACATCATCTCCATCTCATACATTGTCAACTGTTGAAGTTTTGAACCACTTAAATTAAACTTTACCCTAACCTTTGGTCTAAATGGTGTTAAATTTAAATAGTGTTAATATCATGGACCAATGTTTCCCAAACTTATCTTGGAGTATCCCCAGCACTGCACATTTTGTATTTCTCCCTCATCAAACACACCTGATTCAAATCATCACCTTATTAGTAGAGACTACAGTGGCTGTGTCCGAAATCGCATACTCTCTTGAGTAGGTACTTATTTTGAAACAATATGTATTGTGAAAAGCACTATACAAATAAATTAGAATTGAATTATTTTGAATAAGCAAAAAGTATGTCCTATATGGTATGTGTATAATATATAAATATATATACATTAGTAGGGAAGTATGCAATTCACCTTTGGCTAAGCCACGCCCTATAATGTAGATTGACCAATCACAGCACAGCCAAGAACCAGCTCCCACAGAGGTCGGACACTTTTTTCAAAGCGCTCCATTGACTTTCAACACAGGCGGCTCATATTTTTGGTGTCGGCAGGCTATTACTGTCGTAGTTTTATCCAAAATATGGTTAAACGTTGTGCATCGGGCATTTGTAACACAGATACGCGTTTCCCAGAGAGGTTGGAGGGGGGTGTCCGTTTTTTTCCCTTCCCAAAACTGAAGTAAAATCCTGACAAGAGTCGTCTTTGGATTAAACTGTGTGGACGTCCTCAGTCAGCTAAACCAAAAGATCAACAAGCACATCTTTTTTTTACTTCTAACATTACTGTGAGTGTGAAGTTATACTAGTTAGACCGTTTTATAATGTTTTAGGTTATGATTTCGGTTCTCATACCGGTTGTTAATACGCTAGCACACGCTGCTAATAAATACAACGTTATACTCGTATAGTCCGTTTGCTTTGTAATAACGATTATATAAGTGAATAGAGACCAACCCAGCTTTGCATGAACAGTGTTGCTCCCTGATATTGTTACCTCCGTCTCGATTAGTAGGAAATGCGGTGGTTCCTTTTTTGACTGTGACCGGTAACGTTAACGTTATGCTTTTGCCTCTATTTTGAATGCCTTGTTCTTGCGTTTCACCTGTATATAGCCTTCGAACGCATATTGCAGCCCCCTCTTGCCTACTTCTATCGGACACTTTATTTGCTGCTTTATAAAAGTTTGATAACATTTCAGCAGGAAGAGCTGTCACAGCATAAGCCATGCAGAGCGCAGATGAAGTTTGACGGATGTAGCAACAGTAACTAAGGGGGGGAGGGGCTTAGCCAAAGGTGAATTTTGGATGTGGCCTGTGATTGTCTTATAATTAGCTCTACTGTTGGAGAAAGCATAGCGGCCAACTTGGATCACGTGTGCCTTGATAACCAATCACATTCCAGCCTTGACGTCAATGAATTTTGCTCAGAGCTGTGCGACGACAGTCAATTTCTGTTTGCGGATATAGAATTAAATGAGAAGTGCCATAAACTGAATCATACCTGTCGCACAATTGTCTGTGACTTCACTTATAAAACAGCCTTTTTTTGATTCAAACTCAAAAGATCAATCCAAATGTTTAAGAGCAAACATGTTGAAGAGTAGATTAAAAAAAAAACAGCCTCTGGTCCCCTTCCCTGCGTACCACATTATGCTATTTTTTGCTTACCTTGGAGGCTTGCCTTAAAGTGGCTTTGACTGCAAGACCTGAATTGGGTGTGTCCGATAAGGGAGACCAGGTTTGGAAACCCCTGATCTAGGCCACTATCTTTGGAACTTTGACAGTTCATTTGTAGACGATTCTGACTTTTTTTTTTATGTCTCATATTTAATTTACTAAAGTCAGAGCCGATCAGGGGTGCGTTTCCCGTACAACAACGTAGTTCGCTGCTTCACTACCATAGTACGATCCATCGTTGGAAAAATCAAGTAGCTAGTCACGACTGTTTCCAAAAACCCATTATCGGAAAGTATCATTCAACCACGATGGTTTCGCACGTGGTGGAATAATAACTACTTTTAATGAAACTCTTTGAGATCCAATTACCGCTAGATTTTTTTAATATAAATTACAAACATGTAATCTGAGGACTATTGCTAATTGTTCTCAGTTATTTTGCTTTATTACCAGACTCAATATTTGGATCGTTCTTACATAGTAGAGCGAGTTCGCACATGCGCACTCTTCAAACACATTACTTTAAATTTTTTGACAAACTAAAAGATGTAAATTACATTTATATGTATTCTAAATAAAAGGCACCTGTTGTACTGAATGTCAGCTTGCTTATTTTGCTCAAGATAAGCATTTATTACCTCCAAATGTCATGAAATTTAGAAACGATGTCTCTAATCACATGTCGAGAGCTGTCGTTCAAACCACACAACTTTGCGATGCTGTTTGCGAATGTTCGTTGGAACGATGGTTTCGGGAAACACCGACTCGTTGAACTATGCTGATAACGACGGAATTTGCGACCATAGTTGGCTAACGATGCTTTCGGGAAACGCACCCCAGCTCACACTAGCCTATGCAAGTTGTAGGCCAATTACCCTGCAAATTACTCAAGACCCCGCCTCCCCCTCGTGTCAAAGTGGGTCAATCAAAGTCAACAACATTGATGGGAAAATTAAGTGTAACTATCCTTCTGGTCACGAGTAGAGATTAGAAAACACATTGAGAGTGAATTGCCTTAGACTTGAGGTAGACTTGTGTTCTCTCCTCTCCAAGTATGATGTCAGCAAAGAACAGTAAAATTAAGTTGATGTGCATCTCTCTTTAGTCTGTCTGTTTGTCTGTCTTACCTCGCAGCAGTGCATCTTTTGGTCTTTCCGTGTCTTGCTTGATGCCGGCCACTTCAAGGGCTTTGTTCGGTGACTGTGCCTGACAAAAACAAAAGTGAGAGCGAAATACAATTATTTATTACGTTTGATAAACAGCAACAGGCAACAGTGTTTGTTTATAAACTGCATCTAGGAAAAGATAACCGCATCACGCGTTAACACGCGTTCATATGCGCGCACACGAAATGAAATGTGCACTTTCTAGCAAAACATCTGTGGGGACCAGTACAATATGGGCATGATGGCACTCCTCATTAGGCTCACATACTTTTAAAACAAGACGATGATTATCTAGTCTCCAAGTCAGTTTAGTTACAACTCTGCAATAAAGCAATATGGAATGCCAATTATTGGCATTGACTATTGATTTATAGGCTATATTCCATTTAAAATGATTGGCTGGACATATTGGTCAATATGGATGCACATCCCTCAGTAAATAATAACCATCAAGTATTGCTTATTTAATCTAAAACACAGTGACATGCTATGGCAAGCCATTTTAGCCTTTATTCGTTCACATGATGCATTTTTGATATCAATAATTACATTTGTACTATTTAAAAGATGAATTCTTGGTATTAAGAATGTACTTTTTCTAGTAACAGTGTCTATTTCTGATATCATGAATTACATTTTACAAGTTAGAGGAGGGAGGATTGAACTGTGTGGCAATAGCAAATGGTTTACATGGCTCATGGGTCAGGTAGGAGGGCTCCTTAAAGTCGGCGTGAAACAGAAGTTGAGTTTCCTTGTCGTGACGTATATCTAAGTGAAATGGCTTCTGAAATTAGAAAAAAAAAAACGTAGGGCAGGGTTTGATTTCGTCCTTTGGGAATTGATTGGATCGTGGGCGTTGCAAACAAAATGGAGGCAGATTTGAATTTGAATTCTCTGAGAGGCAGTTCGCCGATAGCCGCACCCTCATCGGATCTGGCCGCACCCTTTCGCCATTCCACATGACCAAAATAGAAGAGAGGTCGTTTCGATAGGGGAGGGAAGGGTAATGTCTTTGATTAAAGATTATAAGGGTACATGAATTTTTTTTAAAAAAATAATGAAGTGCACAGATAAATCATTTATAATAAACACTACATTCCTACCTTTAAAATTAATATTTGTCAAATTTGATTTCATGCCGACTTAGAATTTAGCTTAGGGCCCCAGGAAGGTCAGGATCGGCTCTGACTAAAGTCTTAACTTTTTGAAGAGTATGGCTGCTCTGTTGGCTTTAAAAACTGACAGTAGTAAGAGTAATAGCATTCGAGTTGTAAAATAACATTGACAAATCGCTGTTTTATAGCTAAACAACTGAAAGAGAGGGACAATTTTGCTGACCAATCAAAGAAGAGGAAGCATGTAATGCGCTTAATTTGCCACGTGTCAGTTTTTTTATAGTTTACAAATGGGAAAATGATATGTGCAAAAATTAATGTTGACAAAAATTAAAATGATGTAAGGGCGTTACTGAAACTTATTAGTCTTTTTCTATAATGTGATATTTAAGTTGCTTAAACGCTCTATATCAACCGATCTTCTAAGAAACACCACAATTTTAGGTAACGACGACTTCTTCCCTACTATATATGAAAGTTTGTAAAAATAGTAGAATATCCAAATATTCATCAAATAATAGGTCTAAAATACACGGATGACCTACTAGATCTACTGAGATTCCGAAGTGAACATCTAAAGGACACTTTACTATCCTATGAGGCCACGGGAGAGGAGGTCTGAATGGCAGTGAACCAACACAACTGACATCATAAGTCTCATGCTGGTGACATCATGGCAGATGTAGTAATTCCAAATTCAATTCATACTACAAGCATTCATACTATATAGAACATACTTTTTTAAACATCGAAAAGGTTAGTTCTTGTTAAAATGCTGTACCCACTCAGTGCAATGCACTTTTTTATCAAACAGATTCAAAATATTCAAGTCCCTGGAAAGAATCCCTGTTGCGGGTAGCTATAATTCTATATTCATTTTTGTTAGAAAAATGTAATTTTTCTAGATTAGAGGAGTTTGGTAAAAAAAAAAAATCCCACTTGCAATTGAGTGGTTGTTCTGAATATATTTCTGTGGCAGGGGAAACACTGCTCTAGAAAGTAGATAAAAAGTCAATGTATGCACACTGTCATCCAAAATAAAGCATTGAAGCCTGCAAATACTGTAATCAACTGTAAAGATTCATCTTTACTATTTGTGTAAGTGTTAAATGTCTAAAGCACCAAATTATAACATGGTCTAAATTGCATTTTACTTAATCAGACATATCTCTTTCTCTCCCTCTTTTTCTCTCTGACCTCTCTCAGTCATGTGTGTTCACTTACATTAGTATTGAAGTCCTTTGCATTAAAATGGCTGCTAATTGCATTGATCTCCTTTTGTGCATGCATAGCTACTGCTGCTGTTCTGTGCTGTGACAAATGACTTGGGATTACATTGCTAAACAACTGGAGGAGTCTGTCTGATCTACTAACCACACACAATAGACCTCTGTTCAGAAACAAACCGTGGGGCACTGTTCAAGCTCACATTTGAACCTATACAAGTCAACACATATATGTATGTACATTTGACATGAAATGGGCAGAAAAACTGGGCATTATATAGGATTGTCCATGGGTTCCATAATGGCCCCATGCCAATTGTCCACATGGATTTCATGCAGGATTGCATTAGCCACTAGGTGGGTCCCAACTGGACAACATGCGCAAGACCCATCTTGGTCCAAGCCCTACGCTGCATTCACACGGGGAGCAGGTGTCAACGCTTGATGAAGGGATGTGTCTGAAGCTTGGTGCTGACCTGACCATCATAGTGACATAGATACTTTTCCGGTGTAGCATGAACGTAATTGGCTAGCTTAAGCACTAGGGTATTTGCATAGGAAATCTGATTGGCTGACGCTTGCGTTTGCGCTTGAAAAGTTTTTCAACTTCTGCCGCTACGATGCGACAGAACCCACAATTCAAATCGGCAACACATGACGTCTAGCCTGGGTTTCCCCATTCTGCCTTGCCGCAGCACAATTTTATTCGCGCTGCTAGGCAGTCTGGATACCAAATTTTCCCCTGAAATAGGGAACCGGACGGGGAGGGAGCACAGGCGCATTTGATAGACGTACAGGCGTATTTGATAGACATTTCACCCAATAATACGGCTCTGGGCATTCGTAAACCATGCCTCAAATACGAGAAAATTTACATGTGGTTTCCAGACCATGCTTCATTCTCAATGATGCATGGTCTGGCGTTAGCCAGGCTACATGACATCACCCATTCAAAGTAAATGAGAAGCTTTAAAGGTTCTCTAAGCGATGTGGGGCCAAAACATTTTTTGTCACATACATCAAACGTCTCCTCACTATCGGCTAGCTGCCTGTCCCCTAAACACACTGTAAAAAAACGCGGTCTCTGTAGACACCACAGGCTCCACAAACGGCAACAACAACAATCATGTCTCACCTGGACCACGAAACCTAACAAACAGTGTTCCAGCCAATCACTGGCAAGAAGTATTTGAGGGTGGGTCTGGGGGGTTAGTGCGCGTGCACATAAAGGGTGTGTGTGCGTGTGTGTGAAGGAGAGACAAGCATCAGAGGGAAGTTTGAAAAATGTCCGACACACGACCAAAGAGACGTCGTTCTGAAGAACAAATTAAAAAGAAGAAGGAGTCGGATAAAGAAAGTGCGAAGTTCCGAATTTACATCGGTAGCAAAGCTTTTGAACGATGGCGAGAACTCCGGAGGCAGAAGGGCTTCCAGTACGACGGTTACAATTATTTCAGGAAGCACGGAAGGGAGGGGGAGGAGATGAGATGAGGAGGAGGGAGGGTCTAGCTAGCCTCCGATTTGTTTGAAAATATTCCGAACGTCAACATCCAGGATCGCTTAGAGAACCTTTAACGCCAAAGCCTTATGTGAATGCTAGAGCCCGACCGATAAAGGTTTTTGAAGGCCGATACCGATACAAATATTTTTGGGGTTTAAAATCCGATATATCGGCCGATACTTTATTTATTTATTTTATTTTTTTTTAAACTGGACATGATATTCACAAATTTTGTCATGCTCATTTGAGTTAAGAGAACTGATGGGGATGTTCTTTTAATTGTTATTTAAGCAATGTATGTATCGTGACCAACTCAACGAGTGTTGCCAACAGGGACGGTGTAGAGTGCCCTCTGGTGGACAAACTATACAACTCCAACACTCATGACATGGTTCAAGCGTGTTCCGTTTTGATTTTATTTTTGAAATATTCATTTATCAGCCATTATAACTGCCGATACCGATAGTTTGGAAAATACCTAATATCGGCCGATAATATCGGTCTGCCGATATATCGGTCTGGCTCTAGTGAATGCAATCTAAGGGATTGAAATGGGTAAAAGCAAGACATGACAGTTTGTCATGTCTTGTAAATAAATATATTCAAGAAATATAAGCAGTTACCGACAGTATCTACTACTCTCCTTCGTAGTTCTTATTTCATTTACACTTTTTACAAAATAGGAGAAAGAAAAGACAACAAACAATATGTTCTGCCCAAACTTCCTGTTTGAGCAAGAAAATGCTTTAAACAGATTCATTTGTGATCGTTTTTCCTACCAAGACATGAAACTGCCTCTGCAGCTGGATTAAATGAATTGGTTTGACTGGTGCAGTCATTGGTAAAATATAAATCATCCATTAAAAACTCAGTACCTTTAATCAGACTAAATTTAAAAGGCAAGAGGCCACCCATCTTTGGGGGATTCAGATGGGGATTGTGATCCACTTCACTAGGCACTTCTCTGGGGGTCAGAGCAGAAATGTAGAGTTGGTGCAGGAAAGCGAAGGACGCTGTCACTGTCATCGGAGGAGAACAGAAAAGAGGCGCATGTGCATATTTGTGTGTGAGCGTGGGCCCCGATCGCCACGCGACAAAAAGGCCAGAGAAAATTACAACACTTCAAGTGTTTCCGACACCCCAACAGTGTCTGCGGCGGAAAATATGTAAATACGCTGCTAATCAAACGATCTGGAATTGCAAATGCCACAGCGAGGTCGCGACCCGGATCCTTGCTAATGGAGGGTTTAGGGCACCGGCGGAGCAGGTTGGAGTGACGGGTACCGCGGGGTTGAGAGCGGAGAGCGGACCCCTGGCGGACGACCTCTGCCTGCAGGCCCCTCACTATGCTGACAGTAATGAATGGAGAGAGCTGTTTATGCATATCAACGATTATTTACAGCCAAACAGCTGAAAGAGCGAACGCTAGTCATCAGGGACGCAGACACTCTCTTCTGTTTGCCTCGCATCGCCATTGTCAAATGCAGGAGGCTGGCGGCCAAGAAAATTAAGTCTCTCGATGTAGAGGATCTCATCGACTGAAATTCTCTAAACATTAAACGTGCTGGCTAAAATGACAAAAAGAATGACATTTTAAATAAAAGACATTGAAAAGTCGGATTAACTTTTAACATGTTTATTTATCCGCTTTAGTTGTAAAAAAAAAAAGATTTTGTATATCTGTTTTTTTTTTTGGACATATACCTTAATATGCCATCATATTCTTTAACTTGTCTTGAAGACAAATACCAAAATGAGTATTAATGATTAATGACCAAATTGATTATTGTTAAATAGGGTTGGGTATCTAGAATCGAGTAATGATTGGAACCGGGACTAACTTTTCGTTTTTCCCGGAATCGTTTAAAAGTAAAAATTTCGATTCCTACATTCGATACTTTCAGTCCACCGACCAGAAGAAGAAACCGCTGAACAACACCAATGAAGAAGCGTCTACCGGAAGTGTTGGCATAACCACGCGAGTCGAACATGAGTAGCTTACGTCGACGGTCGAAAGTGTGGAAAAAAACGTACACACTTTCACTTTCTAAAAATAACTAAATCTCGGCAAAATGCAAAATTTGTGACAAAAGGAGTATAATTTGTGACAAAAGGAGTATTTCCTCCAGAAAGACCATTGGTTAGCAAGGTTAGCTAAACTTTTTTGACCCTGCCTCTTAAAAGAATCGGAATCGAGAATCGTTGGGAACCGGAATCGAAACAAGGAACCGGAATCAGAATCGTTCAAATTCAAACGATACACAACCCTATTGTTAAATAACATATGAGATTTATTTTTTTCAGTGCGATATTTTATGTATTTTTAACTTTAGACTGTTTATTTGCCATCATTGAACACTCAATTACAGTTAATCTTTAAAAAACACTAATAGATTAATAGCACTTTTGAATGCAATCTTTAGCAAATCTCAAAATTAATATCCATTTTTATATAACATAGTATGGCCTACATTTATTTAAAAATTTTTAATATTTAGTTATTTATTTTGATAAATCCATGAAAATAATTGTTGTACCAGCCAGAATTATAATATTAATGCATCACTAATGATAATCATGGTATATATCATACTGCCACAGTACTTCCACCCCCAAATTATCAGTAGTAACCCATTCGAAACTGCTCTTTAAATCACATTGTTTTCCCTAGCACACAAACTAGTCAGGCACATATACCTTAAAGAAGAAGAAGAACTCCAATCGTACATATTAACCTGTCCGGCATATTTCCCGACAGCCAGCAGCCTTTGTCTTTTAGCATCATTGTCAAAGCTTTACAGCTCTGTGTGATTCGTGACTCATATCAGCAGAGGAGAGAATTAAACCATATCTAAAGTATGCTAATCAGAAGCTATTCAGTAGGTCTGCACTCTCAAAAGTGCAAATGGTTCCCAGGACATCCAGTGACATTTAACATCGCCCTCACTAATTTGTGCTTAATAGGCAAAAAGTGATTAGCATTAACATTAAGGACATTTCATACATCCCCCTTTCCCATTAATTTTCTTCTTCTTTTTTTTTTCTTCTGATACTTAACAGTTGATGTATATAGCTGGATCCTACAGCTTAAACTAATGCTATGCTTTTGGCAGAAATCCTTCAGAAGTATAGCAAGAGCACCAGTATAGTCTATTCTTTGACAAAAGGACAAAACAGCAAAGAGAAATAGTCACAGAACATTTTAAAGAAGCCGTTTAAAGTAAATCCTGTAATACAGGCCTCGGGATATCAGTCAGGCCCTCTTAACAAACCGCCCAGTGTTCGACTAAAGCGACTAGCATGGGATTAGTCAAAAGTGCTAATTCTAACAGCTCTTCTGGTGTGCCCAACAGAATCAAGTGTCATTTGTTCATCTAGACCAGTACAAGTTAAGATGAATGGACTAGCGCGGTTACAAACATGCTCATGCACCATTTATAACTCTCGTCCTCTTCTGTCAACGGTGGTCTCTACACTGGTGGCGCAAAGATCTCTAACAATGTCCTAGAACTGATGTTCTCAAAGTCAGAACAGTGTAAGGACAATGGTTCAATCACTTTGCCTTCAACACAAACAACTCTTCAACCTTCTGTAGACTCTTGGGAAATGGGCAGAGCCAATGATGACGGACAGTCCAATCTTCCAACCAGACACTTCTAAGAAGGACATGACTCTGGCCCACTACCTTTGGCCCAGCCAGAGCTGAAGGTGATAAATGTATATTGGCAAAGTGTCTGTGCCAATGCTATTAGTCTGAAGGTTTAAACTCTTGTGTAATTTTCTTTAGGGACTTCTTTATAGGCACAGCCCGCAGTATTGGCAACCGTGATAGGAAGACTCGACTCTCGCAGACCAAGTGGAGTGGAATTTCTGATTAGGCCTCTTCCCATGCATTGAGTTGATAATAATGGGCTAGAAGAAGGAGGAAAGCTCTCTAAACAAACAATGATGTTAACAATAGCATAAGTAGAAGTGCTGATGTATTTAACTAGATGTTTAGTAGACAAATGATGAATGGCCTCTAGTAATAAAACCAAGTATCTTCATGGTGACTGTCTTAAAAGTTGTCCACAACTAAGGGCTACAAAATGGAACTACAGAACACTCCCTCCCAGGGATGGAAATTAACTTTTTTGTCCACCGGCCACTGTGGCTGGTGGCTATCAAAATCTACCAGCCACTCAATGTTTTTACCAGCCACTTTCTCGTTTTTTCTCGCTTTTCTCGACAATGCGGAACTGCATGTGAAAATTATTACTACAAGATCTACAATACTACTTAACCAGTTTATTTCATCTCAATTCTAAATGAAATACTGACATTTTCTCTATTTCTCTTGCTCTTCCTCTCCTGTTCCCCTCCTCTGCTCTTCCATCTTCAAAAGACTTCCATGTTTGTTTTTTTTGTTTTTGTTTTTTATAAAACACAATATACTTTTACCCACACTAAATAAAAACACGTTTAAATAGGTAATTTTCTTTTCTGATATAGCCTACAGCAGTTCTTGTTAAAACACACTAGATATGAAAAATCTGTGCATTTTGGGCACTTTTTGTGTGAAATCATGTTTATTTTTGTGTCCATCTGTGTGCTTTTAAGCATGAACAGTGATCTGGCCCATTATCTGTTCACCGATGCCGACAGTGACGCATTTCAGGCGGCTTTTTATTTCTCATCTCCATAAATGTATCTAGCAATAAAGCTATTGCTAATGCAAGGACTAGGAATCAAAGAATTCTTTGCTAATACTTCCTCGTCATCGTGGAGAGCGCAGTTCGCACCGCTTTCTCCTTTCCACAAGCGCGTGCTCTTCCGTGGCGTCTGTCGTTGCTATGCAACAATGAACTTGCGCGCCTCTAACGAGCGCGCCGCGCCGCTTTTATGAGTAGATGCGGAAATAGCGCGCGGGTATGTTCACGCGGCTGGCTCTTTACCACCGTGACCGTCTATGTTTACCACACAAGTGAGCTTTTCTTCCTTTATCAAGCCTCGACGGAAGAAACGCGCGGGTGGTGTTGAAGGTGTGCCTCCTCTTAAAGTGTCCACCGTCCGGGTGAAACAGCATGCTATTTTTATTCACCCGCCACGGTGGCTGGTAGGTGAAGTTAATTTACCCGCCACAACTCAAAATCACCCGCATTTGGCTGGTGGCGGGTGCTAATTTCCATCCCTGCTCCCTCCCCGTCAGTCATTGGTCAACAAACATATAGACCCACCCCCAAACTCACACCATTGGGCCAGTGTTGCTATATGTCAAGCTAATCAAACAAAAAAAGCAATGTTTTGATGATCACCATTAATGTTTGCATTTACCTCAACATTATTTATTTTTAGTTTTGAATATAAAATAATGATATGGTATAAGTTAGTTTTACCTTCAAAATTACGCTATATATCCAAAGGTGCAAAATGTAATTCATTTTAAGGTTCTCATATGCTTTTCCTTGCATGCATTCTCATAACATGGCAAAGTGTCCTAGACTTATTTCCACCTCCCTTCTCTTTTACAGGGAACAGAAGCAGACTTTGTCAGGCCTTAGATAAATGGTCGCAAAAAAGAAGAAAAAAAAAACTGAGTAATTTGAGTCTTTTGTAATACACTTGACAATCATGCTGGAATCTTTTACCCCAGAAATGCTAATTACTCACAGCGGGAAACAGTTATGGAGAAGGGCGCAGGAGTTTAATGTATTCCAGTGTTGCCGTAAAGTCGACAAAGCGGAGCATTTGCGTGCTTCTCCTTTGCCCAAATACCTTAAGCCAAATGCTGAAGGATTATTGTTAATGGGAGAACCTTTAATGAGCCAAGAGTGACTTTATGAAGGTGAACTGAACCTACGGCTATAACAACCATCATTGCACTTGAGTTTTACACAGTTGTCTTCAGCGGATTAAATGCTCCCCAAATGACGTACATTAAATTGCAAAGCTGAAGTTTATGAAACAAACATGACGGTCTACCTTCTTAAAATATGTTGCCCCATTCCCGGTAGGCTCTTAGTAATGGATATGAAATGCAGCATACAATAGAGAAACTGTCAAACAAACATAAGCTTAGACTTACCTAAAAACTTTGCGCATTTCCGGGTTTCTCAGGGGCGAAGGAAGGTGTGACGTTAATTGGGTAAACTTAGCGTTGAATTAAGAGACTACATTTTGTGTGTGTTCCCATTTGCTCAAATAGCTAAAGAAAAACTCCACATTATTGTTTTCACAACTTTCAAAACGAGAGACTGGTAACGGCAGTCAGTCAGAAGAGAGGAAGATTCTCTCATCAATTTCCTCATCAATCACAGCCACGTGCAGCCTATAAGAACACAGCGTTAACTAGTTTCTTGTAATTTGATGCAAAGGTAATATAATCCAAAGTATGGTGTTATAAATGCACATAAAAAAATATAATAATGAAAATATAAATAAAAAAAAAACGTTGCAGGATTTACGATGTTGATGACTGTTGAAATGCGCCATAGTCTGTCCTCCTCATTAAGTGCACGTACTGGAACTGGCAAAAATACTAGTTTTTCAACACAGAGAAATATTATCAAATGAATCTATGATAATCAAGTAAACCTGTACTGAAATATTTCACTTAAAATTATTTTTGTAATGAATGAAATTCAATCAAACGAGCCAGCAGCGTCTTATCGACAGTTACCAAGGCAACCAGCAGATGGCGTACAACGGCAAGCAGAGCGCCCTGGAGCGGCTTATTTCTGAGGGCTGGGGGTAGTTTCAGAGAACACTGCCTCCAGAAATTTATTTTCATAGAGGTCAGCAATCGCTGTGCAGTTTTCAGTTGTTTATTTATTTATTTTTTTAATCCCCTTTACAGTTTCCATTAATTGCACTGAATAAAATCAGCTGATTATTCAGACCTTCAGCAATGAATAAAAATGGTCGGATAGCTATAACAGTCACATCTAAAGGTGTTTATTTTTTCATTCCATGTTTGTAGAGTGTAATTTTACCCATCCATCTCTATCTCAACCCTGTTGAAACCTGTGTCTGAAATATCACTGCGCCATTCCTTCCTCCAATACCCGCGCTTCTCCGGACGGAGGAATCATCCAGCGCGAGCTCCGGCGTGTCAGATCGGCTGAGCGTCAGTGTGTCAGGATCCAGCTCACTGGCAGTGTCAGTCAGACATGGGTTTAACAGACACGGATCATAGACGGCCCTGCCAGCTAGAGAAGACCGTGAGTTCCAGCGCTCAGGGCTCGGGGAGTAGATACCGTTACAGGGGCATATGTTCTTTGGCAGCCCAGTCAACTCAGACACTCGCCCTCTCTCTTGTTGACTCAGCCAGCTGGTGGTGGAAGAGATGGGCAGCCGGCTGATTAGAATGACAGGCATCTCGCTCTGTGAAAGGCAGACTGAGAGGCCAGGGCCTCACGCACGCACACAAACACACAGGCACGGACTCATGTAAAACCAGAGCGAGCAAAAGGGGGAGACAGAGAGGATGAGAGAAAGAAAGGGACAGTGGGGCAGAGGCCTAACACATAGCAGAAGCTACACAAATACAGAGCTTAACAGCGGGTCAGCGGAGCGGACAAAGAACAAGGGGAGAGACAGAGTCCTCAACTGCCCCTTTTCATCAAGATTCGACATGACGGCTCTCGGAGACGCTGAAATTCCTGCATTTGGTGCATTGTAAACTCTCCAGATGCAAAGTTCAAGTCACAACTATACCTAGACTTCCTACAATGTGTTGTCAGCAAATATGGCTCGATAAATTTTATCACTAAGTAAGTAAGCCATTTGTGTCAACTAAAAGCTGGCTCGCTCTGCCGTCGCTCTGATAATAGGCGTTGTAATTGATCCCGCATCAGGTTATTGATGTCTGAATCAATTAGCCTTAAACTGGCTATGTTCGAGGTATTCATTTTAGGAAACAATCTGCCTTTATAATACTGCACATTAATCATTAGTAAATGCCACTTAACACAAGGTTAATTACACTCTTAACGACTCTCATAACCATTTTGAAGCTGAGAGCTCTTGTATGTGTAATTTGCTCGTCATAATCTCAAGCATAGTACATTTTAAGTGGCTGATTGATGGACAGGAAATAGAATCTGCCCATCGTTTTAAAATATAATAGAACACCTTATACAAGGAGGTCAGACTGCGGGAACGGACGGCAGGTAAAAGAGGGAGTTCACGCTCACGCTAAAATGGAAGTTTTCATTAAAAATGTCACAGTTAAAATTGAAGCCAGGGAACTTTTTTTGTCAGTCATTCCCAAACTCACTGTCATGGAAAACTTGGACATATTTTATGAAATGGTGCTTGCAGGCCTGGAAAAATGGTGAATTCCAGCCTGTTAGTGAATCATTCTCATTCTCAATGAATCGACTAAATCGGTTCACATAAGATTCATTATAAAAATCAGCCTGAATTCAAAATAAATGATATAATCATAAAGTGTTTTCTGTTAAAACAGTGTCGTGAGTGTTGTTTGCAAGGGAAGTGAATCAATCAAAACGTGGAAGTGTTGTTTGCAAGAGAAGTGAATCAATCAAAATGAACTTTAGCTGGATAATAACTTAATATAATAGCCAAAACAATCACTGTAACTTTAATTTCCTATTATCACTGTACAGCCGCTTTGAAACAATCCAAATGGTTAAATGCGCAATACAAATGAAGGTGACTTGACTTGATAAATGACCTAGAAAAGGCCAGGAAATTGTCAACAATTAGAAGTCTTTTTACAAGTAGTGAATATACAAATTTTTTTTTCGAATTATGAAAACAAACCAAAAAAATATTTCTAAGATATTTGACTGGCTACTTTGCTTATTGAAAGCCAGCGCAGTCTCATCCCAAGATGTCATATAACTGACGTTTTGGGACGTCTTTTGACCATACGTCAATAATCGCCTTTTTGGGGCCCCCTTAAACGTCGGTAGATGAGGTTATGGGATCCTAACTCTACCCCAGACCTAAACCTAACCCTAAACCTAACCCGTCATCTAACCGACGTTAAAGGTAAAGCGTCAGTTGTATGACGGCCCGGGATCGCCATCTACCGACGTTTAAGGGGGCCCTAAAAAGGCGGATATTGACGTATGGTCAAAAGACGTCCCAAGACGTCAGTTATATGACTTTTTGGGATGAGACTGTGTTATAAAAGCTTGTAAGCAAATCATTCTATTGTTTTTTCATGAACCAGCCAACTAATCAATCAACACAGTCTCACCCCAAAAAGTCATATAACTGACGTCTTGGGACGTCTTTTGACCATACGTCAATATCTGCCTTTTTAGGGCCCCCTTAAACGTCGGTAGATGGCGATCCCGGGCCGTCATACAACTGAACTGACGCTTTACCTTTAACGTCAGTTAGGTGACGGGTTAGGTGACGGGTTAGGTTTAGGTCTGGGGTAGAGTTAGGATCCCATAACCTCATCTACCGACGTTTAAGGGGGCCCTAAAAAGGCGAATATTGACGTATGGTCAAAAAACGTCAGTTATATGACGTCTTGGGATGAGACTGCGCTGAATCAATCTGAATTAAGAATCACGGGTGCCAATCAACATAGCGGCACACATAGAATGTGCAGCACAGTCACAGGTGCAGGTCGTCCAATCAGAAGCAAAATTATTTCTAACATGTAACAGACCCCATCACAGACCTTACGTTTACTTCCGTTTTAGTAAGGTCAAAGCTTGCGCACGTCCGACTCGCAATCCTAAGATTTATTCAGCCTCCTCATTGACTCCAGCATTGTTTCAGCTCGGTCCAACTTCTGCAGGCTACAGATGAAAACTATCGATTTAAAGTCAGTTTACTGTGGATTTCATTTGTTTGGAAGAGCGAGAGCTGTTAATGCATGGTAATATCACCATAAACAGGAAACGCTACCTACCCCTGCATGTCTTAACCTCGTTTCACAACTGATCCGGTGACTCTAATGGCAGCGGAGAGTTAATCTGAGAAATATGTCCATGAATCAAAAGCAGATTGATCGGCTCCTTCATGTCGAGCAACATATTACAAGGGCACGTCGAGCCGGTATACATTTCAGCTCCAGATTAACTACCTTTTGAAAAGGTGGAACCGCGGTCCGTCTCTCTAGGGTAAACCCTAAGAATGGCGAAAGGACAAATGAATTCTTGTAACCTTGATATTCTGCCGGATTCCCGAAAAATACACTTGCATTCCCAGCATTTATCCCTCGCACCCACCCACCCACCCTCTCGCTCTCTTTCACGCACACACATGCACGTTCACAAGAACGATTCTGGCCCGCGTTCGCACCTTGCACGTTTTCATTATGCGAGGCTAAGTGGGCGGCACGCTAGTCCTCCCCCTCATGCTCGCTGCCATCTTTATATGATATTTTGGGTAATAATCACTGCTATCAGGCCATCCTCTCTCTCTTTGTTTCATTTCCTGTTCATCGGCAGGCACGCCGCCTCTCTCCGCTCATCCCTCTTCTCAGCTTTGTGTAGCGCGGGGCCTTTACAATAGAGAGGCGAGGCAGAGGAGGCGTGCGGTTGGCACAGCGTGTCATTAACTCTTTACTGTTGCTGGCGAGCCAGACAGCAATCTGACTTACTGCACACGATTACACCAGGCCCCTCTCCACAGCCTAACAGTATTTATTAACATGTCCCTCCCTGTCACCTATCAACAGGTACTTAAAGGCCTTTCACCTCGTGGAGCACTTAGCTGTGAGAGGAACACCTGTGTTAATGTGTCACTCCCAAGCTATTTCTGTGAGTTAAAAGGCAGCTATTGTGCCGAATGATAGCGCACGACCCATCTGTAACAATGGAGAAAAGCAGGTGTACGAGCCTTTGCTATGAAAGACTAACAAAACTAGTTAAAGTAAGGAATAATAGATCATTGTTTCATTTGCTGGATATAAATGGTGTTGTGAAATGCAAGGCGATCAAGTGAAACTTCAAGGCTCCAAAGTGCCATTCTTTAGCCTACCGCGCCATAAAACCAACATGGAGGGGATCATTTTGCAATAACGACTAATATTACAAATGAATCATTTGGTAACTCTTTACAATAGGGTCTCATTAACTGACATTTTTTACAATGTATTAGTAAATGTTGAGATTGACAGTAGATAAGATTAATAAATGCTGTAGAAATGTAGTCTGTAACTTTTTTGTGTTCAAAATGTACAAAATTTATATAATAAGCGAGTACATCAATAATCCATTTTCCAAACAGTGTTTTTTTGTCTTATCCTGAATCACTTATGGTACATTATATAATAAGTGTTTATATTCAGACTATTTTAGACTGGTTCGGGTCGTACCACTGCTGAGAACCCCACCTGCGTGACTCGTCATAGACATAAACAGAGAGAACTCTGGCTACAATGTTCTTCCGCAAGACACATACAGTTTTGTTTATTAAAGGGTTAGTTCAACCAAAAATGAAAATTAAGTCATTAATTACTCATCCCCAATGCTGTACCATCCCCGTAAGACCTTTGTTTATCTTCGAAACACAAATGAAGATATTTTTGATTAAATTTGAGAGGTGGATCTCCTTCATCTGCTTCTTGCGTAATTCTCGTGCATGTCGTGGAAATCTCTTGAACTCTCGTCTCAGGCCTACGAGGAAGAAAAGGAATAGTCGAATAAAGTCGTTATTTTTGTTTTATTTCCGCACAAAAAGTATTCTCGTCGCTTGATAAACTTATAGTTGAGCCACTGTAGTCACATGGAATATTTAAATATTTTCTTCAATGACTTTCTGGGCCGTCAAGTTTCAATCCCTTACACCGTGTTCTAACTACACGCGCCGCGACACACGATAAAAGGTATCTTTTCCATGTTAATCAGAGTTTTTGTCCTAACCAGACACGACGGCGACACACAAAGTTTCTATTCTAGAAACGGTTCTTATTTCTGCGAAGTCGCAACTGACAGAATGAAGAAATTACACTGGTGGTTATGAGTACACATTATTTATTTTTAGTTAAAAAGAGGTCACTGTGCCACAAGCGATAACGGATAATTTACCTCAGATTTTGAAAGCATGTAATATAGCGTTCAAAATGAATTCTATGCAAACATACAACTGTACTTCATAACAAAATTAGTCAATGAGTATATTTTGTTAATGTTTTGATTTTTAATAATGTTATTTCTTGATTTGATTATTACCCTTACCCATTTCCAATGCAAGTGTGGGCCAACAGTGCGCTTTCACAGAGAGACTCTGCTCATTGTTCTGAATGTGTGGATCTCACAGTTGCGTCACGTCTAGTGTGGACAGAAACACTTGCTGTCGCTGGAATTTTATCGCGTCGCGTGTAGTTAGGACACGGTGTTATGTAGCAGTGATCCACCTCTCAAATTTAATCAAAAATATCTCCATTTGTGTTCCGAAGATGAACGAAGGTCTTACGGGTTTGTTACAGCATGGGGGTGAGTAATTAATGACTTAATTTTTTATTTTTGGGTGAAGTAACCCTTTAACCTATAGAGCGGAAAAAAGTTACGGACTGCAGCTTTAACAAGTGAAACCTTATTATTCAACGCATTCTTATCCCAAGGCGACATATACGACACTTTTGCCAAAGCGTAGACAATCCAACGCACATGGTACCATTTAGCGTCAAATGAGACGCTTCAGTTGTGGTAGGTTTAGGTATGGGGTAGGGTTAGGGTTAGACCACTAGGAGGCGCCTTCTGACCCATATATATCTGCGTCTCATTTGACGCTAAAGGGTGCCATGTGCTTTGGATGTCTACGCTTTGGTAAAAGCGTCGTATATGATGCCTTGGGATGAGAACGGGCTCTAATACTTCAAAATCATTTGAAATTACAGGCAAGAAATTGGTTGCCTGGCACAAATTCATATATACAGGTAAACAATCATTATACAAAACACATGATCGACCAATCAGAATCAAGTATTCCAGAGGTGAAAGTCAGTCGCTATGCAATGCTCAATACCATCCAGACTTTTTTTTTTTAAAGATACTTTGCATTCAAACTGTAAAAAGGTCATGGAAAGAACCATTCTCTATTTAATAATAAATGTGTTTATTCATTTATTCTGAATAAATAAGAAGAGCATTGTACTGCTGGGTCATTATCTGATGATTTTTTAATTACCAGTGCTGGAAAATGTCAATAGGTCTAAAACGAGAAGAAATATTTCAAATGTACTTACGGAACGTAGGAGAATCGTTTTGAAATATTTCAGCTGGTCCCACAGTTTGCCATGTTCACCTTCTTGGGCTGTCAAGACTGCTAACGTTAAAACAAATTACTAAACAAACCTTGTGGAAGAGAGAAATTTGACAGACAGGAATTGATTTCCCCTCTGTATCAAAGGAACACTTAGATTTAGACATTTTACAGGTATGTTTAACCACTTTTGAACAGATACATTCAAACACAAATACATGGATGGATGTACTGTGGGGTCCAAGAGGATTGAGGGATTGTGGGATTTGATTATTTGAAATTGCCAGTGCTGGAAAATGTTAAAAGCTCTAAATAAGAGGAAAATGTACGTAGGGAATGTATGAGAATTGTTTTGAAATATTTCAGCCGGCCCCACCTTTGAAAATGGCAAAGTATGTGGGAATTTGAATGCTGGATTTCTATGGTCTCAGGCTTTTGGATCCCATTATGAGGTACAGTATTTCAAATCTAAAAAAAAATAAATATATCAAACCATGAAATTATTCTAAAGATGCAACCCACTCTCTTCAGGCTGCGTTTAGTCATGTCATGCACCATATAATGCATAAACACTTAAACCTGAAAGGTAAAACGCGAACGAGGCATATTGCAAACAATAAAACACCCTGCCTGCAGACCATAGGTGAATATACATGTCTTGAGAACAAAAAGCAAAAGATTTTGGTGTGAACGCCAACACCATATTTTGGCATTCTACACGTGTGAATTGTCTGTCCTATCTGCTAGTCTCGAGGGACAACAGGACAGGTGGCCATCATAACCGAAACAGATGCTGAAGAGAAGCAGTGCTGATGAGATTGTCTGGCTACTGAGAGAAAAGGAAAGTGGAGATGAAGTCAGCACTTTTGTTCTACTTCATACGCGGTCAAGGCCGCCATGTTGAGGCACGTGTAAACTCTCGCTCCCCTGTGACAAAACGAGAAAAATAGCTCTCGGCAAAATGCACGTTTCTTTTTTCCCTCTTGGAAGAAGGGATTTGGGTTTTTTTTGTTTTTTGTCTGTTTAACGTATGAGGGTGTTTCTCTAGCATAAAGGGCTGTTTCTGAGAGGAGTTATGAGAGGAGGCAACAATGAATAGACCGTTTGCACCATAAAATGTCTCCTTTGTTTGAATGGAAGGCTAACAACAATGCAAAGCACAACAGTGAGGTATTTTCTCCGTCTGATGAGGAGAGGGATTGTACTGAAAAAAAAGAAAGACAAAAAAAAAAGATTTCTATAGCAACGCAGGATTCAGAACCTTAAAGTCTTATTTTCCAGCACACTGCAGAACTTGATTACACAATGAAAGGTGCTAATTTAAGAGCTGAATTTACATGCTAACAATCCTTCCATTCAACTATCGCGATTCAGATGATCTATATCTCATTCGAGCCAGGCATCTGAATGGCATGAAACAAAAGAGATACACAATAGTGTATGATGTCGTATAGACTAATGGGATTTATTTTCAAAAGAACAAAAAGCACAGGACCACTGGTTTCAGCATACCGTCATATGGAAATAAAGAAAAGGGGACGCACTACAATATGAAATCGCATTAGGCCTGTCGGGATTATTTACATTGTGATTATTTTAGATAACTGTGACCTTTGTATTCAAATTATACACTGCCATATGGGAATTTTAACTTGCACATCTTATAAATGTCAATAATGCAAATAAGTCTAGATTCAGGTTTTTGTTTTTTTAACATTCACATATTTGCAAATATCTTTGGATGTCACGATGCTAAAACATCACATAGAGCAAGAGAGCTGAAGATTTGAAGAAAAACTCTTTCTTAATGCACAAAGACGACATGAAGGATTAAATGGAACTGGCTTAAAAAGTTGCGTGAAAGTTATAAATTAGAACAGAAATACATTACTTATGATGTAAACTTAGGATGAAAAAAAAATAAACATACTATAAATTATTATTATTATAAATGTATTATAATTTATCTATTTAATAAAAATGTTTTCTAACAAAGTTATTTTATTACTTAGCCTACTGTTAAATGACTGAATGTAAAAATGTAAATTTAAAAATATTATGTTAATATTTAGGTCGGCAAACTACAGAGCTCTTTAAGGGACATAAAAAAAATGTAATGGGAGTAAAAAAATAAAATAAGTCAGTGCTTTTGCATTCTCTTGCAAATGTTCTCAGAGTAACTTTGTGTTCGCTCACAAAACCTTTGCCTTCTCCCGAACAAACTTTGCGTTCACTCGGAAAACCCTTTAAGCTCTTTGCGAGCGAATGCAAAGTTTCTTGGCAGAAAGCAAAAGTTTTCGCAAAGTTTCACAAAGTTCTCAGCGGAACATTTGTGAGAGAACACAAAAGCATTGATAAATAATTATCTCATATTTTTTTCCCCACCACCATGTCCCTTTAGGTGCTATGTAGCAAACAACAAAATATTAAATATATATATATATATATATATATATATATATATTAGGGCTGTCAAACGATTAATCGTGATTTATCATATTCAAAATAAAAGTTTGTGTTTACGTAATATATGTGGGCGTAGTGTGTATAATTATTTTGTATATATAAATACACACACATGCATGTATATATTTAAGAAAAATCTGAAAGTATATACTTTATATAAATTTATACATAATTAATATTATGTATAAATATAAATATTTGATATATTAAGAACACATTTTCTTAAATATATACATGCATGTGCGTCTATTTATATATACAAAATAATTATACACACTACGCCCACATATATTATTTAAACACAAACTTTTATTTTTGATGCGATTAATCGCGATTAATCGTTTGACAGCCCTAAAATATATATATATGAAAATGTTTTATATATTTAGAATATTATGGTACACTGCAAATACAGTCAAACCAAAATGTATTCAGACACTTTTACCATTTCTCACATGATCACAGTTTATTCTCTATAGTTTAGAAAATGGTAATACAATATGACATGAACTCAGAGTTATTAAATCAGTTGATATTTCTCTGGGTTTTGCCATCCTTCTGTTATGAATATCAGTCATCTGTTCAATTTAAGAACACAGATAATACCCATTTAGGTCAACCAATGACTAAGAAATGCTTAATTTTGTTCAGTCTGTGGTGTAAAAAAGGTCGCATTAGCAATTAAAGAGAAAACACTTAAGCAAAACATGGTCAGGTCAAAGTGTCTGAACATTTTTTGGTCCCAAATCTTTATAAATTTTACCGTTTTTAATTTTACTGTAGTCCACTGTATGAATTTTTTTTTAGCATAATAAAAAAAAAATTATATCTGGTGTCAGAATCATTTTGGTTTGACTGTATATTTTTGCACACACACATATATATATATATGTTGCATATACATATATATGTTTCCATTTTGACTAAATGAATTCAGGTGTGTCTATTGCAATCCAGATCATTTCTGTACGACATTTAAAGCAGACCAATTTTTCTCAAAGGCGTCAGCCCCCCAGGTAAAAATGTAAATGTACGCCGATTTGAGTTCTCCTGCATTGTTTTCTATCAGCATACACTGTTGTTGTGCAGCTTCGCTGGGGTGTAGTAGTCTGTGCTGATGAATTAGGAGAGCTGTTGGCTGGCGTTGGAGAGGAATGCAGCAGAGGTGATGAATATTAGTGTCTTCTCTGGTGTTAAGTTTGAATTAATCATCTCACGGCTGGTGAGCAGAGCCACAGTCCAGCGGCTTTGCCACTACGGTCCCACAAAGAGAATGTATTGCATCAGTCCAGCATGGTACACTGCACCCCTAAATGTTTGCTTCCCTCCTTTCCCTTTTCCGGACAAAAGGAAAGAAACGGCGAGGAACATGGGGGAGTCGAGAGAGACGCAGAGGGCCACACAAGAGGAATAGCTTGGAGACGTTCTTCGCAGTTTATCATCTCGCTCCGCTTTCAGAGGATTGTTAGAGGGGAAACTGAGATCAGGAGCCTTCTAGCCATGAATGTCCAATTTGGAGACCGCTGCTTGTACGTACTGATGACTACAAAATACGAGCAGCTGTTCTCACACCATTTCCTCCCTATTGGCTTTTTCCCGCTCACGCTGCTCTTCCCTGTTCCTCTCTCTCCCCTCCAGCACTCCAGCGGTGATAGATAGACATATGTCTGCGACACCAAAGTGCCTATCTGGCCCTGGTGTGTCAGCTCACCTTTATCAAAGCATGCACAGGTATATCCAGCTGCCATGGCTCATTACACCACCGCAGCGTGCCTGAAATGTTTGAGCTGCTTCTGTCGCACCCCTCCCTCTACATTCCTCCCCCCCAACCCATCACCCCTGCGCTCGACTAACTTTGTAGCGCCCGAGCTAAAGGAGACAATTGAACGAAGGCCATTAGACAGCGGCGGCGGAAAAATGGGCGCGGGTGAGTGATGGATGTTAGCACAGGCGCTCCGGCTGAGGGCAGGTGATCGGCGCTAACGAGGGAGCCATCAGGCCCGCTTCTGACAGATGGGGACGGGGCGGCTGATATTGGCAGGCGATTGACAGCGAGCGCGGTGATTAGCGTCGCTTAAAGCCCCCGCTACCTCTCGCAAACCTGCCCCTCCTGCATGGAGACTGACCGCTGGATGACACCGGCTGATTGTATTGACTGAGGGACAAAAGGACAGAACGGTACAGAGTTTTCGCTGGGAGAATTTGCGCTTTTTTACGTGCCGGATTGTCTTGTCTTATGAATACAAGCTTGTGGATTTATTTCTTTAAAATCTATAACTCCAAAAGAATAGGCAAAATCTTTTTGTTTGAAATCATGATTTTAGATTTTAAAAATTTATTTTAGCTTTTTAAATAAATTATATATATATATATAAGAAATGTAAAAAAAATACATCTGCTATTAGAAAATGTCATTTTTAACCATGCTGTCATACAAAAACAATTATGAACATATGCAAAAACAAGAGAGAACCAACAAAACATTAATAACTGATTATGTTTTAGTAAAAATATGCTTTTCCTGTGTGCCTTTGGGAAAAAATGTGTCTATATATATATATATATATATATATACAAATTAAAAATTTGATATGTAAAAAAATATATAAAAAATATATAAAAATTAAAAATTTGTATGTATATATATATATATATATATATATACACATATATACATAGGGCTGTCAAAACGATTAATTGCGATTAATCGCATCCAAAATAAAAGTTTCTGTTTACATAATATATGTGGGGGCACTGTGTATAATTATTTTGTATATATTTATAAAAAACACACATGCATGTATATTTAAGAAAAAAACGTTATTTATATATAAAATATGTATATTTATATATAATATAAATTATATATAAATCTATATACAGAATATACATGAAAATATTTCTTAAATATATGCAAGCATGTGTGTGTATTTATATATATATATATATATATATATATATATATAATTATACACAGTGCACCCACATATATTATGTAAACAAACTTTTATTTTGGATGCGATTAATCGTTTTGACAGCCCTAATACGGTATATATATATATTTAATTTTAAATACATTTATAAATGTAAAAAATATATAATATATAATAATGTTACATCACAAATTCTGCCAACTACCCATCAACTAAACGACGGCAAACATTTTTCTAGATTCCTTCTCACGATAAATCCGAAACTCACTTTTCCCATGTATTTCTGCAGTCCATCCTTTACTCTCATGTGCTATTCCACCAAAACTCCTTTACTCATCTGATTACCTATCCATCCATCATCCACTCTTCAAAATTGTATCAAAACAATGAGGCAATAATGATCTAAGCCCTCTGCTAGTGTGGTGGACCCACTACAATGAGACTGCGCTAACGTTCATGGCCTGCGGACACGCAGATCTGTAATAAATCCTTCAGCGCTAGTGTGCTGTTCCGGAGGAGCTGGTTCACCTTGTTAGGAGCTAACAAACAGCCTTGGGCCTCCTGGTTAGCTGCACAACTCCATTAGTCATCTGATGAAGAGCCCATGTCTGATACCAGCACAACAGCAAGGCAACCACTCCATCTTTACCTGCGAGAGAAGGCTTCCGTTATGTCCCTGCTAAAGCACTTTTCTATGGAAGCATTTCAAATGTACAGTACGAATTAGGGGTGTGGCGATGTCATGAATCGATACATATCACGATACTGAGCTCACAATACAATATTAATGCCATACTCCAAGACATGATAAAAAGATAACAACTGTTGATATAAATGCTTAATTTGATATTACATTGTGGGTGTAAATAAATAGGCTTGGACTTGGTGCTGGTAACCCAACGCAATCTGGTGACACCACAATAAAAGCTGAAAATACAGAATTATTTTAGATAAAATATGCTTGCACTCGAGTCTCAGTCACTGACTAGATAGATTTATAACAAAGTAGGCAACTTTTTACTTGTAGCATAAGACATTTGCCATTTTCAGGACCCACAAATATTCCCCCATTGCATTATTATACATTATATTCAACATTAGTAGCTTAATATAGTACTTGAAAACTTGATTTTTTTTTTCTCAGAGTAATTTTTATTTTGGGTGAATTATACTCAATACATATTGTCACTGTCCACCATACATACAGTAGTGTTGCATTGAGATATATTGTGACACAATATATTGTTACACCCCTAGTACGAATACACTGCAGAAACTATCAACTCCAATTAATGCCCAAATCCAAAACGTCAATCGATTTAATTTTTTACTAGAAGTACGCTAAGAATAAATCACTATAAATATATGAAAAGATACATAAAGCTATATTTCCTATCCTTTCTACAAAACAAAACAGTTCAGTTTTTTTTTTTTTTTTTTTGTCGTTATGGTACAACTTTACTCAGAAAGGGAACGACACTCTGCAAGGCTACAGGCTGGGTTTTATCGAACTGAAGCTCTGGCGCTATTTTGTTGGTCAGTGAATCAGTCTAAACTATTTTAGTTCTGATCTGTGGTGCCTCATAATGAGGCAGATACCTTTTTCCGGTTGTATTTGTCTCTTTTAGTTTGGGGCCAATAGGATGACATTGACTTGGAAACGGCCTCTGAAATGCCAGACATGGAGCCATTTTGGGTTCGGATCAATGGAGTAATCTGGTGCCTTGGAGACTGTGAACTTCCTCTTGCCTGTATGGGTCAAAGGGGAAGACAAACAGGCAAGCATTACTTTTTACAACCTACATTTATTTACCCTCTATAGCATATTACATACACTTATGAGAGAGAACTTCCGTTGTGTGTAGACATCATCATTTCCAATTAAACTTAGTTCAAATTGAATGTCATTGTGGCAATGAGGAAGGAAAAGTGTTTTATTTTATTTTACGTATTGGCTACTAGTTGTGTATTGGTTAAATGTTTTATGTGTTACTTGGTGAGAAGTGGTTGCTTTGTTTTAAAGGGAGGTCTACAAGACCCGATGCTGGATAGATGTATTGGTATTTCTTATCGTTATAAAAGCAATAAGCAATAAAAGGTCATATTATATATAACACTTAACCATGGTAAAAAATAATAAATAACTATGTATTCCACCAATATAGAGCTTTAGACAAACAAGGTAGTTTTAATAGCAACTTTATGCAAATAAAGGGGGGAAAAAGAGTATACATGCAGTTGTATGACACGTATAGGCCTACATTACTTTGAAGCAAAGCTACACAAGGAATACATTATTCAATATGAGAAATGTGTTTGTTCAGAAAAAAAAAAATATTTGACAAGTTGGGACAACATTTGTTAGAATGCATTTTTTGCTGATGAAGATTTAGAAGTAATTTACAATTTGTTTTTGTGTCTGTGACTGAAACGTTACTCAGCTTGCATTTGCTAAATAAAGTTGTTCTTAACAGTGTAGACGACTATCTGTTTTATAATAATGTTTTATTTATACAGATGTAATTTATTATATAATTAATTACTCAGATTATCATTTAAAAGGTGCTTTTCGACCAAAGAATCTTACTAGCCGTGCACATGTTAAGCAACAGTCACCTCGCGTATTTGTTTTAGAAGAAATACATCTGTAGAAACTGGCTTTAATTAAAAGATCGTGTATTTAATCACGTTACATGAAATGCTGATGATCATCTATTGCTCAGCTGTGTTTATAGAAACATTCTGTGGGTGGAGACTAAAAGGGCTTTGAGTTTTAGCTTCACCTCTTTTTCTCTCAGGGCTTTAATTGGGATGTTTGCAGGCTGACACTCAAATGCTGCGTGGGTGATTTGAGGCGAAGAGTATGATATCACCTTCCCACAAACACACACTAAGACACCGAGCAAGAGAGTGTGTAGAAGGCTGCAGGCGCTCCAATGGACAGTGAGTCTCATAAATCCAGCTGTGTGTGATTTGTGCTAAAGCATTGTTATGAAACTCGCTTCGTGGAAATAGAGGACAGCGTAGGAAAAAAAAAAGCGAGGGAAAAAACGACACAGAAATCAAAGATATCCATCAAATTAACACATCAATGGCTTGATTGTAATCTCCCCGGCACTGCACCGCAAACACTTGCTCTGCCACCGACGGGCACAGAGCTGTGATTTATCAATGCAAAGCTAATAGCATCAATATGAATCTAACTAAAAATCAATATTTCATTACTAAATTGTTGGAGGGAATGAAGAGGGATGAGAGGGGTGGGATGGTTCTCTTGGGTGAGAGCATCTGGAGTTCACTGTGACACGATGAGTGATGCGTGAATCTAAGGGCGCTGGGAGAGGACACACGGAGGACAGCAGGCCGGAGTCGTAACACAGCCACGGTTCTACGTCTCAGACTCTTATCCTGTGCTAATATATCCGTCATGTCTTTTTCCCATGTATTTTTAAAACAGCAATAAAAGCACACATTTTTTTCGCAATATTGACCCACATGTAAAATAATGAAGTCATAATTTCTTATATAAATGTCGATCGTCCATACATCACTCATATGTGCGTGTCTCGTCATAACTACTACTACTTTGATGGCATAAGTTATTAGTTGTCACAACGAGCAAGAAAGTTTGACATTTTAACTCCAGAGAACAACCCATTTTTTATAAAAAAAAAATAAAATAAATAAAATAAAAATAAAACGGCAAACAGAGGAGAGCCTGCTGACAAAAAAAGAGAGGATGTGACAGAGCTCGTAATAAAACAAGAATAAACATTGGCTTGGCTTTTCAGAGATGGTTAGAACCGAGGGAAATAAAAATGTTGTAAAAGCGATGCGGAGCTGGCTTTTTTTTTATCTCTCAACGATGATTTTATTGAACAGATGCCATATGTATCTCTCTTATGTTGTAATGCATTATCATTATCATTATCTATTGTGAAGGTTCATACAGCATCAATACGAGCACAGAGACGAAGCATTATCAAAACAATGTACTTCCTCTAAATGATTGCAGTTTTTTATTATTATCATTAGTGGGACAAAAGTTATAAGCATAGCTTTAAGCAAATTTGGGGACAAATTTGTACCCAGAAATTTGCTAAACCTAACAAAAACTCCAAAAATATTAAAAATAAAGCATGCAATTGTATTCATTTTTTTACGCAGGAAGCTTTCTGTTTGGGTGTGGGTTATTAATAATTATAACTAGCTGCTTATAAAAACAGAAGTCTATGCAATGTCCCCATTTTGATACCTTGTGTGTGTGTGTTTGTGTGTGTGAGTGGGTAGTTCAGGTATACCCTACGTTATGAGGACAAAAGATCGCAATATCCAAAATCCTTGTCGGGACATTTTTTTTTCCTCATGAGGAAAACAGCTTATAAATCATACAAAATGATGCTTTTTGAAAATGTAAAAATGCAGAAAGTTTTCTGTGATGGGTAGGTTTAGGGTTAAGGGATAGAATATACAGTTTGTACAGTATAATAATCATTTTGTCAATGGAATGTCCCCATACAACATTAAAACACAACGTGTGTATGTGTGTGTGTATACTGCATAACTTAATTTTGCACTTGTTTACAAAAGTGTTGAGCTGTAAAAATACATTATAAATCAATATTTTTTTTCCCATTTTGTTTGTTTATGGAAGTTGTAAAAAGTATCATAAATTAACAAAATAAATAAATGTATATTATTTATTCATATTTTTCCTATGAATAAATTATATGCATTTATTAGTTAGATAAACATCACATTTATATGATGCTTATGTAAAACCTTTTGGGGGGGGGGGGGGGGGGTTAAAATATCAAACCTCACTGGTAAGAAACATCTGGTTCTAGCAAATGTGCATTTTAATATGTTTGGGTAGACACTGCCACACATCAACGTGATTCAGCATGATTTAAATTTTAATTTTACTAAAACTCTCATGAGAAAACATTCCTATTTTGACTTAAAAATTGCAACAAAAACATCACTCTGCTGCATTCCACTTTAATTAACCAAGGCTAAACGTTAAAATTGTTATTTTAATTGGAATTTAAAAAAAAAAAGTTTATTCATCATTCACCAATAAATGATAGTACCAGAATATGAAGTCAAGTTGTACATATACAACAGAGGAAAACTCCGGTCAATATTAACATTGATCTCATTTTTTTGTACATTTGTAGTGCTGTCAGTACAGACAAAAACGCCAAAAATCAGTGTTGCCTACTCCGTGTTATCCTTTTTTTTTTTTTTAATTCGCACCCTGTTGACTTCAATGGGGCATGTTCTAAACCTGCTTTTAGCCTCTCAACATCCTTGATTTGTCATTACAAGTGCACAGCCATGTGAGTGGTGTTACTAAGAGTGACCACGGTCAATCTGACTGCAGTAGATGTAAAAGATATGAATAAAAATGATGTTAATTCAGCCAGCTCACACACCTCTATTTGCTTCCTGTTTTCGGTCAAAGCCCACAGTAGTCGACTGTCCAGTTCACGCGCGCAATCATTGGTGAATATCATCTCAAACCTGCCATTGTGTGGTGTTCTGAGAATATCAGCTCAAATGGATAGTTCATCAAAATCAGATGTTGAACACATGGAGGAGGTTTGAGATGATATTCACTAATGATGGCACGCAGGAGATCGACAATCGACTACTGTGGCCTTGGACTGAAAACAGGAAGCAAATAGAGGTATGTGAGCTGGCTGAATTAACATCATTTTTATTAATATCTTTCACATCTACTGCAGTCAGACTGACAGTGGTCACTCTTAATAAGTGACACTCACATGGCTGTGCACTCGTAATGACAAATCAAGGACGTTAAGAGGCTAAAAGCAGGTTTAGAACATGCCCCATTGAAGCCAACAGGGTCGAATTTTAAAAAGACGATAACACGGTGTAGGCAACACCGATTTTTGCCGTTTATTTAGCACTTCAAATGTACAAAAAAACTGACCGGAGTTCTCCTTTAAAGGTTAATATTTACGATTCTGTCAGTACTTTGATATTCTTCATTTCAGTGTACAACAAACATGAAGATCACCTTGATTTCACACATCCTCTTCACACATTTCTTCTCTTTTTCGTTGTTGCTCAACCTCATTCTTTTTAGTTCGATATTAAAGCATTTTCAGCCAGAAAAGAAACACTGTTGAATCTTCTCTTTACTGTGTTTTGCTCCGTGCATTTTCTTGTCTGTACCTTTATAACGTGTCAATACCGAAAGATCTGAGACTGGAAGCCCGGCCTTAGAACTCCCCTTTCAATTCAACGCTAATGATCAGACGCTCCTATACACGCACGATTAGCCATAGCATATGAAACGGTAGGCAGAAGCCTCTTTGCCCCTCGTCTATGAACCATAGCAGCATCTATTTTGGCATTCCTCCACTCTTCAAACGCCAAACATTTAGACTATTTACCATTTAAATGATCGCCGTTTTTTATCTAGCAGCCTGTGAGAGTGCTTTCGACATGCACAGATTGACATGCCTATGTTTTTAATGCCTCGGGGCAAACCCTCTGGAGTTTAAAACCAACAGACTTTCTGCTAGTGCTGAGAAAACAGCATTTGATCTCTGAAGGAGCAGCAGCCACACTAATGATGATATGCAAGCGCTTGCTAACTTTTCGCAGGGAGGAAGAAGAGAGAGAGAGAGAGTGGAATAAGAAGAAGAAGAAGAAGAAGAAAAAAAAGCAAAGTATGACAACTCCCAAAGGTGAGATCTGTGCCAATGATTTGTTTGCTCTTCCTTGAGGGCTTCAAGAATTCGTTTATTTTTCCTGATATATTTCCATCCTATTAATTCATCTCTTTTTAAGGTCAAGTTTGCACTAATATCTCCAAAATAAATGTCCCAAAAGAGGGATGAATATTGCATTTAGAGAGCGCCGAGTTTTAAGAGACAGCAGAAGGAAGAGGCAGGGACATGATGTTGAGTTATCCCAGTCGAGATGTTAGCTAGCTAGAGCTGTGATCGGTATTGTATCACACGGGCTACACCAGAGACGAGCCAAACCCCATGCCGACTGCCGTAATTATTAGCTGCAAACGGACTCAGCTTGAGCACTATTAGAGCGGATTAACAAACGTTCCAGCCATAATTATCAAAGGTGCAAAAGCAGGTGTTTAGGAACTGAATTAACGGAGGAGGAACCGCGCCACTGCTGAGAGCACATAAGGAGAGAGCGAGACGCATCAAGATGGAGAAGAAGAAGAAGAAGAAAAAAAAACTGTAAATTTGTTCTCTGACTTTTTGTCTAATTTTCAGATTGCCGGGACTTGCTCTATTGTCGCCAGTTTTAACACGTGATTAAACAGCACATGGGATGAGGAGATCTGTTGGAAACAAATCATCAGGGGAAGGCTTCCGTGTTTCACGGCAGATGTTTGTTCATAGGCGGACTGGAGAAGTGTGGCCTTTTCCCCAAGGACAGGCAGGAAGTGGTGAGGTTTTGGGTGTTAGAAAAATAGAAAGAAAGCTGCTCTTACCGGTGTTCTGTAAACGGATTCACAATTTGCATTTATTATTCTCATTCCCTCTCCATCTTTCCATTTCGTCCCTGAGGAAATAACCAGGAAAACAGTTCTAATGACTACAATATGCAGGCGATTACACTTTCTTTTGTAAATTTACAAATCAAATTCCCATCATTGTCAGCAGCGAGGGTGGGGTAACAGACAGTGGTTGAAGTGCAAAAAATTAGGTGTTGTTGCCCCTTGTTTGCATATATTCACATTTGCACTCTACCGTTCAAAAATTCAATTCATTACAATTTAAAATAACCATTTTCTTTTTGAATATATTTCAGCACCATTACTCCAGTCTTCAGAGTCACATGATCATTCTAATGTGCTGACACTAACCCTACCCCCCTAAACCTACCATCACAGAAAACTTTCTGCATTTTTACACTTTCCAAAAACATAATTTGGTCTGATTTATAAGCGGCTTTCCTCATGGGGACCAAGACATTTCTGGTTGTCTGATTTTGGATATTGTCATCTTTGTGGGGACATCTTGTCCTCATAGCATAAGGTTTACCTCCCTCCCACACATGCAAATATTGTTGGCTATACGACTCAGTACCTATCCTGATTCTCCTACCTACATAGTCAACACTGTGTGCCCCAAAATAAGCAAAATATCATTATGTTAAAGGGTTCGTTCACCCAAAAATGAAAATTCTGTCAGTATTTACTCACCCTCATGTTGATCCAAACCTCTATGTGTTTATTTGTTCTGCTATTCACAAAGGAAGATATTTGGAAGAATGTTTAATCAAACAGATCTCATTCCCCATTGACTACCATAGTATGTATTTTTTCCTACATGAGGGTGAGTAAATACTGACATAATTTTCATTTTTGGGTGATCTAACCCTTTAATATCTCACATTTTGATAAATAACTGGCAGAAAGATCAAAACTTATTAAGGCCCCAATAGTTCTATCTCAACATTTTTCACAACCCCCACCCACCAATTTTAGGGCCAAATTCTGAAAATATTTATACTCTGAAGAGACTAAAAAAATAGTCAGTCCAGCAACATCCTTCTTTAACTCTTCCTCTGTGTCATTGCTTCACTGAAACCTCTTAACTTCGAGCAAAGACAGAGCCGACAATTAATAAGAGCTGCCGGTTCACAAGACTCGTTCCCGACTAGCATCAGTGCAATCAAATGCTAAAAATGACAATAGGCTGCGTATAATATAAAACAAATATGAAAATCATACCTATAGTACTTTTAGAGAGCTAAACCAGGGACCTTGACCCCAGGGGCCATCAGGAACACCAGGTCAAAGGAGGCCTTCTGTGCTTAAAGTCCCCTCTCTGCCCTCCTTTGGCAGGTGAACAGACAAGGGCCTCACCCACAGACTGTAGGCTCTTTTACATTCACGCTAAGGGAACGGATGCCCTGATGGATGCCAGTTCACGCACCTTGCAATCATGGGCACACCTGCCTGGGCGTAAACACCAAAACGAGGGTCACCGCAGCGAGTCTGATGGGGGTAGGACCCTTGGCTTTCCCAAGGCCACAGATCCCAATCTGCCGTATGTATGGACGGCTCTGTCAACAAATGGATCCCCTGTCTTCGCGCGAAAGGAGATGTCGGCTGCTGTCCTCTGTGACTTTAACTGACATGTAAGGCGCTAAAGGGCATAAAACACAGTAGACTGGTGCGGCACCCGCACAAGTATGTCCAAACGCCATAACACGCTGTTTCCAAACGGGTCCTGACCTCTAGCTCTGGGGCAAACAGGCTGGGTTGAAGTTATTCATGTCGAGTCTGTGTCTCCTCCACCATCTTCACTTACACATAAGGAGCGGTGGCTTGTTTACCGCTGCCCTGGCCTCGCCTGCCAGGGACCGTTCTAATCACATTACCAATTTTACATTAGCAATTTTACCTCGTACGTCTCACATAATGGCTGACGCGTATCGTAGATCTTGATTTCTGCAGGAAGCATTTAGAGTGAAGCTTAGTCTCCTGAGATCTAACCATTTGTACCAGGGCAACATGATGTATTTCTGTTTGTTAAACTGCGGTTTTTGAAAGTCACATGTCGACATGCGTTGACTGACCCCTAGGGGCTACCGTGAGCTGACGTTTTATGAGCATTTGTACAGAGTTAATGGCTTTAACTGCGAAAACAAACTTTTCAGATGAAGCTACAGATTTGGACCGCTCCCAACGAGAGGACAAACCGATCATTTTTCCTCTTCAGTGCCTTCCAACATCTCGTTCTTATTTTGGCATCGCACGTCCTCCTCTGTGCGGAGTAGAGGAAAGGAAAGGAGAGGAGAGGAGGTGAGAGAACGAACACAGGAGAGAAACCGACAGAGAGAGGGAGCGTCTCGAAGCACAATCGATCTTTGTTGAACAAACTCCTAGCAGATGGCGCTGTGTGTTGGTGACACATTGCCACCCACACTGCTGACTGACTCACTGTTTGCCACGTTTGTGATAAATCACTAAGCTCGAACGATACTGTACCGTAAACATCATTCGGCTCGACACAAACAAGCTCCGATCTGAACCTTCATTCAGTCTGTTTGATGCCTAAGTAAATACATATCAATCAAAATCATCTTTCCATACCTGGAAATCTTGTAGGTAGGCCTACATGTATTTGTCTCAGAGTTAGGGACAGCCCTTGAATTCATGGGTCAAAAATTACAATTGTATGTGTTTAGTGGGTGGCCCTCGTCCTTTAAGAAATAAAAATAGATACAAATGAGTCAATTGTTGACATTCAGTAAAGGTATAGAGCCATACACATATTTATAAATGGCATACCACAGATCTCTCGTTCTGAATTGAATGAGAAATGTTTGAGTTCATATTGAAATTACTCACCTTTTAGTGAGAAGTCTTCACCAAGACTTTTCTTTTACCAAATTACATTCCAGAGATCTGTTCTGAATCTGAATTCTGAGAAGCAGAAAGGCACAATTTCCTCATTCTTGTATAGTATAAAGAATTTCGTTATTAAAGATATGGGTAGTCACAAATATGATCAAGTTTAAAAACTAGGGCTGTCAAACGATTAATCGCGATTAATCGCATCCAAAATAAAAGTTTATGTTTACATAATATAAGTGGGTGCACTGTTTATAATTATTTTATAAATATAAATACACACACATGCTTGTATATATTCAAGAAATATTTTCATGTATATACTGTATATAGATTTATATATAATTTATATTATATATAAATATTTTATACATAAATAATATTTTTTCCTTAAATATACATGCATGTGTGTATTTATATATACACAAAATAATTATACACAGTGCAGCCACATTATGTAAATATAAACTTTTATTTTGGATGTGATTAATCGCGATTAATCGTTTGACAGCCCTATTAAAAACAAATGCACAAAGAGAAAACAAAAACTTTACTGACCATGTCAAATTCTTGCAGTTACAACAGTTCTGAAACTGATATGCAAGATTAATGGGGTCTTTTTCTTTGATGTAAACCATGAGAAGCAGAAAATCTCAGTTTAGTCTCCATCTGATTTCATTCTTATCTAGGAAGGAAAAAAAAGTTAAATTAAAGATACTTCATTTGTAATTGTATTTCTTATGAGCAGTCACAAAGACCATAATGTCCAGGCTGTATGTCAATATCACAAAGAAATATCACCAAAAAATAAAATAAATAAATATACTAACCATGGCATGTTCCTGCAGTCCCAACTTTAATTGTCCTTTTGTGTAAAACTTGATTAAAACAACGTTGTCACGACTATATGAAATACAGTACATGTTTAGGGAGGAGAATTTGGGCTGGAGCTGAATGAACAGACTATTCCACAGAGACAGGAAATCTTCAGCGGCTCTATCTCTGATGAGTATCAGCTATTAGCTGCTTTTGGCTGGATATTCTCTTGGGCTCAGCTTCTGCTGAGCGCTGGGCTGCACTGCTCTCTCCTTATCATGCCTGTCCACCTGTCACACTTGGCCCTTCTGTCCACTCCCTGCTGTGTTAACTGTTAAACACACTCTCACACACACATTACTCACTCATCTAATCAATCACTTGAGAACGCGAGCCTTTTGCATGTATGAAAAAACGCACACGGTGGCACACACAGTCTACCCACCTAACCATGTGCCCGCTTGAATTAGTGAGCCAAGGGGATCTTGAATGTGACTAGTCTAATAAGCGATATAAGTACTATATATAATATTGAAATTCCATATAATGTACATGAAATAATAATATTATAGTCCTGTCACCTTACATAGATCATGCGGTTTGGAGAATAGATGTATAATATATTACAAGATTTTTTTAATTATTACACATTATTAAATAGGGCTGTCAAACGATTAATCGCGATTAATCGCATTCAAAATAAAATTTTGTGTTTACATAATATATGTGGGCGTAGTGTGTATAATTATTTTAGATATATAAATACACACACATGCATGTATATATTTAAGAAAAATGTGTTCTTAATATATCAAATATTTATATTTATACATAATATTAATTCTGTATAAATATATATAAAGTGTATACTTTCAGATTTTTCTAAAATATATACATGCATGTGTGTGTGTATTTATATATCTAAAATAATTATACACAGTGCCCCCACATATATTATGCAAACACAAACTTTTATTTTGGATGCGATTAATCGCGATTAATCGTTTTGACAGCCCTATTATTAAATAATGTTCACATGACTTCATGGTGGAAATCTTTGTTTTAACCCTCAATCAGTCAGATTTGTTCACCGGTAACGTTTCAAATTTCAATAAATAAATGAATTCATTAATTAACATACAAAAGGTTTCCACAATTATTTACAATTCTCTGAACCAAGACTGCCACTCATGCTCCCTCAAAAAAAAAAAAAAAAAAAGGTGCATGACGCCCAGCATAAAGGTCTTTGGCATCCTCAAGGGAGTAGAAAGAGAAAAAAAAATAACAGTCAAAGGCTTGTGCACATCCACTAATATGAATAATCACTCAAATGAATGCGTATAACACTTAAAAACTCAGTCCGACATTCACCAGCCAAAGGTCATCTCACAAAGGCCCAGTGGACACAGATTGTGTGCCAAGCTGACACGTTTATTCTTGCATTTCAAATGCTCTATCAAAAGGCAGAGCGAAGCAGGAAACCTCTAGACTCTTGCCTTGACAGAGTTAAAACTGCAGGTCGCCCTCATGCGATCGCAGAGACTAGAACTGCTGTGACAGGTTTTCTCCTCGCACTCTTTCTCTGTGCTGTTCCATGAAAGCTCACGCGCTTTGACGCTAATGTTTTTCCGAAACCCTCCCTTAATGACGCTGAAATAAAGTCCTTCCCCTGAGGAGACACTGGCATTAGAGTCAAGCCAAGTCGCGATAGTGCCACCACCGCGGCACCGGTTTATTCGCGAGCGCTCGCTGCCGCTATTGACTCGGCGGATTAGCGCGCGCGGCACATGAGCCCCCCTCGGCCCCCACCGCCAGGATCCGCGAGAACAGAATGGGGTCAGAGGCGCGTTAGGACAGAACACACTTAGATGCACCAGATTAGATTATTTGAAGCCCTTCGCCGAGCTCTCGTCCTGACAACAAATATCCCCGGGCCCCTCGGAGATGGTCACTGGGCGACGTGGCAAAAACAATGTGTTGATTTTGATCTAGCGTGGAGCCGCTCCCTCTGTCCATAGCGGTTATGTAAATAAACGTGTCATTCGGGAGGTTAAAGCTAATTTCAGACCCTCCGTTTTAGATTATGTCAAAGAAAGAGGAGCAGAAAAACACGTCGGTGACCTTTCAGCTAAGGCTGTCTGTGCGGCTAATTTACAAGTGCTGTGTTAAAGTCCGGGGTCAGGCGTTTTAAATGGCTGGGCATTCTTTCCATTGCCGGTTTCATTAAAAAAGCATTGTGGGCTTCAGGACTCGCAACTCTCCAGATCTGACCTCTACATCACGGAGGCATGCTCTGTTAAATTAGTCTGATGTGTTGCCCTGAGCGCATGTAGCATTTAGTCTATTGTCCACTTTCACCTCACAGCTCTCGCCTTTAACCCTTTGCATTTAATAACGTGTTTCTAATGGAAATCTACATCTCGGGAATGACGGACTGGGTTGCCGCGAAAGAGAGCAGCGCTTCGAATCCGGCGCCGGCCAAATGTGGGGTTTTGTCTTCCCTTTAATCTCCTCATCCATCCTTTCACTCCTTTTTCCCCCCTTCTTTGTTGTTCTCATCAGAAAGCGAGATTTGCATTGCTCTTCGGTGTCCTATCCTATCTCTTTTGTTCTCGCTCTCTCTCCTGATTTGACTGGATTGTGGAAGAGAGATGATTGTGTAGCCTCAGGTAAGATTTTGTAGCTTTACATATCAAAGTCACTAAATATCTTTTTCTCTCACACACGGGCGTAAAGGGAGGGGGCTTGTCGAGGGGGGAAAGTTCCAAGCCAAGTTTTTTTTCTCTTTTTTACGGGGGATTGTTTGCTTTAGCGTATGAGAAGAACAAATCCAGCGAAACAAAAGGGATTACGGAGCAGTGTCGCTGTTGTGTTATTTATCTATTCCGCTTCTTTTCTTTTTTTTCCAGGGCGATGCGTCAATGTCAGGAGAATCAACGTGCAGGCGTTCGGTAAACACGGGAAACTAAACAAGGTGTTTGCAAATGGCAGAAAATGGGGCTGATCTCTCAACTCTTCCTCTTTTGTGCGCTAACATCGCTGTCTTTCCTTCTAACTCCCGAGGAAAATACATAGCCGGGGTGATTTATCATTTATACATAATGTAATACTGCATGAGCTCCAACGGCTCAATCACTTACGTTATTTCAAGATTAAACTATTAAATACTCACATCTAATAAAATATCTATATTTGGGATTAATATTCCATATTGAGAATCAATCAACAAACAATGTTCTTTGAATGAATTTTTCAAGAGCCTTAGAGCTCAAGTGAAGAGTGAAAAGCAAGACGGATGTACAAATTTAAAAGAACGGATTCAAGATTCAAGTACAGAACACTAGTGGTTCCTGTATCTATCTTCGACAAAGAAATACACGCAACACTTCAAATGCTAAAAGCATTTCCTTTAAACAATTTTAGGCTGCTTTAATCCCAACTGCAGCTGTTTATTTTCAGACCCTGGGGACTTGTTTGTGATGTAAAGATTGTGAGGGCTACGAGACATAATGCTATTGATTTGCTTGCGAATCGTGTGGACAGCGACCATGCCGCAATCTGGGGCAACGTCAGAGCATGTGTGCGTACCACATCAGAGCTCTGCAGAGAGGACATGACAACGTTTTGATACGGTCATCATGTTCTCATGCCTGATGCCCTGTAATTCCTCTCTGACAGAGCCGAGACATAATAGGATCCATATGGGGCTGCTGGAGACCGCTAGATCAGTACCATAGATAGACGGGACCAGGAAAGGTCCATCAGCGCGACTCCATCAAACTAGTATCAGCGTCAGGCCCGCGGCCCACCCCCAGTCTATTCGCTGACCGCCTGATGCATATTTCGCACAAAAAAGCAAGCACTTTCTCAAACTGACAAGCTTTAATGTGATGGGCTGGAGTCAGCGTGCAAAAGTCTGCTGGAAAATAAAGTTGTGCTTGCAAAGTACCGTGTATGGTGAATTTTTTTTTTTAAAAATGCGTTAAATTTGTAAAATAGTAGTAATTAACAAATAATCTATTCTAAATATTTTAACGTACTTCAAAATATTATATTATTCTTCTAGCAAATAAATGTCTATTTATATTGCAATATAGTTAAAATTAAATACATTTTAGTTTATGGAAATAAAGAGTACGAATAGTATCAAAAGCACATACACTGTTTTATATGTCACTTCTGATTGTGAAAACAGAACAGTTTAGAAGTAGTGAAATATGCCAAAAAATGCTGATATGTAGTTAGTGATATAATCTCTGGAATTATGGAGATTGTCTTTGTACCTTTACAAATAATAACGTAACATAACATAATTACCCTACAGAAAACAAGTGGTTTGAAGAATATATGGCTGGATTATATGACACTATATTGTGTCCTGATTATTTTATTGCTCCCAATTGGAGTCAGAGCCTCACGATCCCAAATTGTAAATATCAAATATGTTTGAAATTTACAATTTGGGATCAGGGAGGCTCAGACACTTTTGTTCGGACATTAGACGGAAAATCATAAATAGTACATACTGTATAATCCAGACATATATACTTCAAACTGCTTGTTCTCTTATAATATAATCTTATTATACTGTATGTATTATGTTATATATTATATTATACTATATTATATGAATTACATTATGTTATTATTTTTAAAGGTACAAAGACAAACTATATAGTTCCAGAGATCGTCTAGTGTGTCCCAAGCCTTAAAAATACCCCTATATCATATTTTTACTTTTAAGTTAAGTTATGTGCTTTTGAAAACTATTAATACTATCTAATTTCATAATCTCTGTCTATATAAAAGGGGCAAAAACTCCAACTGCAAATGCATCTGTATCTGTGGCCCATAAAAAGTCACTTGGATGTGCCTCTCAGCCCTAACAAATTAGCCTGAGACTTACGTTGGAGAAAAGCATGGTGAGAAAAAGAAGAAAGAGGGAACGTCTGGTTGCTGTCTTGTTCATGTCACTCCAAGAATGTCAGTGCTCGGCATGCTGGGATGTGTAGTCCCCTGGGCCTGCGCGGGGCGCGTGTAGCTTCTAATTGGACCTGTTAGGGTCAGCAATTAGTGTACAGCCATCAAAAACTGCACGACAGCTTCTCCTTTCATGCCACTTCCAGTCCCTCAGTGAAGACTGAGACATATCCAGAAGGCCTAAAGAGAGAAAGAGTATATGAATCCAGAACAACACATGGAGTTTGGAAGAGTAGGACAGCTGCAGGCTTTTGTGTGTGTGTGTGTGTGTGTGTGTGTGTGTGTGTGTGTGTGTGTGTGTGTGTGTGTGTGTGATAGAGGGACAGAACTTAATGGGACGTGTTCGTTGCCCAAGGCTCAACGAGTTGAATCCATCTGTTATTTTTTTGGACGCTTGAACTGACTGCAGCTCCTCTTACAAAGGCCACTTTGTAGAACTGTCTTGTTCTTGAACTACAGCCGCTGCAGCAACAATGTGCTCCCTTTGTTAAATACACAATGATTAATCTAGTAAACCAAGGTGTTTGGCCCAGCCATCAGGTGGCAGTCAGGAGCAGTTAGAGGCATTCTTGGGCCCCGGTTGCCATGGTAACCCTCAGACAGACGCTAGCAGTGCTGAGGGAGCAACGGCCTCGAGTCACCACATTATGGACTTAAAATCAGCTGTACTGAGCTGTGCTACTGTTGCCATTACTGTGAGCTAGAAGTGTATTCTTTAAGCTTTATAGCTGCTATTTCAGTCAAGAAAAGCTCTAACAACATTATATATATATATATATATATATATATATATATACACATATACATATAGTATATATATATATATATATATATAGTTTGCTGAGGCCCATATTACTTATTACCCACATTATACATTACTTATTAGTCACTTAATAGGCCTGCACGACCTAGGTGAAATCATCTAAAAGAACATTTAGATGAAAGATTATAAGGACAAATGTTTTTAGTTTTTTATATAAATTTCACTAATAATTTTTAATTCCATGTTGACTGTTATGTCACTGTTATATCACATTTTTAATTCAAATTTGTGCTCCTAAATGTGCACTTTAATTGTCATGTGGTGAGTCAAACACTCCATGTAATTACATGGAATGTAATAGTTAATATAAGGTCAAAAAACAACATTGTAAAAAAAAAAAGTATGATCCATAAGTAATGACAACTAGAGCCAGACCGATATATCGGCAGGCCGATATTATCGGACGATATTAGGCATTTTCCAAACTATCGGTATGGGCAGTTAATGGCCGATAAATGGGTAACACTTTACAATAAGGTTCATTTATTAAACATTAGTTCATGCATTAACTAACATGAACTAACCATTTGTTACTGTATTTGTTAACTTTAGTTAATACAAAACTAGCTGTTCATTGTTTGTTCATGTTAGTTCACAGTGCATTAACTAATGTTAACAATATTTTAATAAAGAATTAGTAAATGTTGAAATTAACATTACCAAAGATTAATAAATGCTGAAGAAGTATTGTTCATTCTTTGTTAATGTTAACTAGTAACTAATGAACCTTATTGTAAAGTGTATTGTACCAATAAATGAATATTTTAAAAATAAAATAAAAACGGACAAAACACGCTGCTTGAATAACAATTAAAAGAACATCCCCATCAGTTGTCTTAACTTAAATAAGCATGACAAAATTTGTGACTATCATGTCCAGTTTTGCTGCTGTTAAATAAGCCGAGAGTGAAGCGGAATTAGCTAGTAATAATTACATTACGTTGTTACAGTGTAGTTGACTGACTGTAATTTTAACTTTTGACAATGTGACTGAAGTATTTCTTTAATAGCGCGTGACGGTTATAGCAATGAGACGGATCATCTCTCCTTGGCCTGTTATATTGTTTTATAATAATTATAATATATAATTATAATAATTTATTATTATAATTAATAATTATTAAAAATAATAATAATTTATAATATTTTTGGCCTGTTATAAAAGTATGTTTTACAATTTGCGGTATGACATAATCCATTGCTAAATTATGGCTCATAGACTAGCTAACCATAAAGCTATATGCCACTATCGTCAGTCTGTTCTGTTGTGAAAATAAAAGAGATTTTCTTTTTAAAATGCATTATCATATTTTTTTTAGTTGAAAATCATAAATAACTACAAATAACGTCTCGGTTACGTATGTAACCTTCGTTCCCTGAGTACAGGGAACGGAGACGTGTCGTCGGGGAGTTGGACGACACGGAGTTCCCAGGACGAAAGGGAACTAATGTTAGGGAAATCTGTTAATGTTTTGTTGCGCGTTTCTGAAAAAAAATAAATAAATAAAATATCGGCCGATATATCGAAATATCGGATTTTAAAACCAAAAAGTATTTGTATCGGTATCAGCCTTCAAAATCCTTTATCGGTCGGGCTCTAATGACAACATATGTTTTTTACATTATTTTAACTCATCAAAATAAGTAAAACAATTTTCATGCAAGTTATAAAAGATTCAACACATTTTTTAAGTCAGTTTAATGTACTTTAAGTAAAAAGTTAAAAGATAATTTAGTAAGAAGATAATTTAATAAGAATTTAAGAAGGCCTTTTTCATTTAAGAAGGATTTAAGAAAGAATTTAAGAACTTTTTTTTTAAAACAGTGTAGGCCTACAAGCATTTTTTTATCTGATGTTTACGCTAAGGCCCCATATGCAAGATGAAATGCGTTTTATAAATGTAATTATTTTTAAATAAAAGTACAGTGTCCTGGCATTTTAGGATGTGACACTGCTTTGGGTAAGGCTGAGTGAAATCAACCTGTTCCCCACAAGATGTCCCAACCCACATCCAAACCTGACCTGAGAGCCAAAGAAATTTTTGGAAAAAATTGTTGTCATGGTAATGGAAACAATTCTATTTTTTTTTTTTTTTCTCTTTTTCTATCCCATTTTTTACCGCCCACAATCAATGCTTTGAACGCGCTGACTGATTTAGCTGTGCTCCACAGACAAATCAATATTTAGGGAGATGTGAACAGCGGGATCAGGCGAGGTTTCGATAATTAAAAGCAAAGCTGACGACGCCATATGAACCTCATGTGAACGAAATGGAAGTCATTTATCACCGTGATAGTCCTTTTGTGATGGATTATTGCAAAGACTTCATGAAGGACTCAGGCCATCTGACAGAGTAGCCGGTTCAAACAGACTGCACTTGGACAAGAATCAGTCTTTCATCACGCATTTTCTTCATCCTGGTGAAAAGACGACACAAAAAGAACTTTCAGTTAGGAGCCTCAACTTGACGACAGTCCTCAGCTACTCCTGCGCGACTCATTTTGGACGTTTCGCAAAACTGTTGCACATGTTTTTAAACAAAAGCTGAAATAACTTGTCACACACCCCCTCACTCCTACACTCCCAGCATGCAATGCAAAGGACTACCTGACCTCCTGCCATTGCCTGGGAGCCGAGTCACCCACACAGCTGGTGTGTATGTGTGCGCGCTTGCGTGCGCAAAATACTGGCAATGGCCCAGGATAAAGTTATCTGATACTGTACTGCCCCCACATCCATGAACAACAGTGAAGAACAAGAGAGAGGAGAGATGTGGCAGGCCTCCTCCGCAGGGAAAGAGAGAAAAAGAGACTTGAGAGCGACACAGATGGAGACAGAGTGAGCTCTGTCAACAGTTTGAGTGCTGAGACTGTGGAAATGCAATAAATGTGTGAAGAGGATACAAAAGTTTTTGAATTGAAACGCATATGCATTGTTATGCTTGACTCCTGATGTACTGGCTCTCAAATGGCAAACAAGTACTGTACACACTTAGACCACCCACACATACTTCAGGGGGAAAAAAATCAAAATAGTCTAGGTTTTACTGCTTGTGCCCACAGTTTTAAAAGGATAGCTTACACACACACACAAAAAAAAAGAAAATACTGCCATTATCCACCCAACTTCATGTCATTCCAAATCTGTATGAAGTGTGAGGAACAGACTGAAATAAAAGGTGTAAACGTCTCTTTAAACTCATTTGCACTTCTGAATATTTAAATATAACTTGTTTTATACTCCTTCACAAGATATATATATATATATACACTCACCTAAAGGATTATTAGGAAAACCATACTAATTCGCCTTCAGAACTGCCTTAATTCTACATGGCATTGATTCATCCAGGTGCTGAAAGCATTCTTTAGAAATGTTGGCCCATATTGATAGGATGGCATCTTGCAAGTTCATGGAGATATGTGGGATGCACATCCAGGGCACAAAGCTCTCGTTCCACCACATCCCAAAGATGCTCTATTGGGTTGAGATCTGACTGTGGGGGCCATTTTAGTACAGTGAACTCATTGTCATGTTCAAGAAACCAACTGAAATGATTCGAGCTTTGAGACACGGTGCATTATCCTGCTGGAAGTAGCTCCAAGGATGGGTACATGGTGGCCATAAAGGGATGGACATGGTCAGAAACAATCCTCAGGTAGGCCATGCCATTTAAACGATGCCCAATTGGCACTAAGAGGCCTAAAGTGTGCCAAAAAAAAAACACCATTACACCACCACCACCAGCCTGCACAGTGGTAACAAGGCATGATGGATCCATGTTCTCATTCTGTTTACGCCAAATTCTGACTCTACCATCTGAAGGTCTCAAAATCGAGACTCATCAGACCAGGCAACATTTTTCCAGTCTTCAACTGTCCAATTTTGGTGAGCTCTTGCAAATTGTAGCCTCTTTTTTCCTATTTGTAGTGAAATCGGCCCATTCTCCTCTGAAGTCAAGCATCAACAAGGCATTTTCGCCCACAGGACTGCCGCATACTGGTTGTTTTTACCTTTTCACACCATTCTTTGTAAACCCTAGAAATGGTTGCGCATGAAAATCCCAGTAACTGAGCAGATTGCGAAATACTCAGAACGGCCCGTCTGGCAACAACAACCATGCCACACATTTAAAATTGCTTAAATCACCTTTCTTTCCCATTCTGACATTCAGATTGGAGTTCAGGAGATTGTCTTGACCACGACCACATCCCTAAATGCATTGAAGCAACTGCCATGTGATTGGTTGATTAGATAATTGCATTGATAAGAAATTGGCAGGTGTTCCTAATAATCCTTTAGGTGAGTGCATATAACCTTTTGAGATATATTTATACATCTACACTATTGTTCAAAAGCTTGGGGTCAGTTATATATTTTTGAAAGCTTTACCTTACTTATTGCACTTGCAACAATGCATATTGTTTCAAAGCAGCTTTACAGTGATAACAGGAAATTAATGCAACAAAAATTGTTTTGGCTGTACAGCAGCTCTAGAAGAAAATCATTGTCCAGTTTAAGTAAGTTCAGTGTTGATTTTGTTGTAAAAAATCATTAGATATTAATTTAGTTCATTTAGTTCATAAAGCAGCTCTGGAGAAAACAGTGATGTCATTGTCCAGCTCAGTTCAGTCTCATATAATGGTGTCAAAGCAGGCAAATCAATAATACTGTTGAATATTTAGTGCCCCCAACTTGCAAGCCAGAATGTGTCAAATGCTCACAAAGGCAGCATTTATTTATCCGAAATAAGAGTAATAAATGTAATGTATTAATGTGGTGGCAAAGCTGAATTTCCAGCAGTTATTACACCATTTTTAGTGTCACATGATCATTCAGAAATTATTCTAATATGCTGTAATAAATTATCCTAATATGCTGAAGAATGGTGCTCAAGAAACATTTCTTATTATTATACTGTAAAAAAATATTGTTGGTTTAACTTAAAAAAGTAAATAACCTGGTTGCCTTAAAATTTTAAGTTCATTGAAATGGAAAAAGTGAGTTAATACAATGAAGGAGAACGATTTAATCATCAGAAACTCAAAATTATATGTTATCTGAAGTAAATAAATTGTTTAAGTTGATTTGACAAAAGAAAATGTTGTGATTAATAATCATGAAAAGATTGAAAACAGTTATACTCCATAATACCTTTGTAGAAAGCATGATATAACATTTTTGAGGATTATCTGATTAATTGAAAACTGTTTTTTAATTCTTTCGTAACATTTTAATTGTCCTTAATTTTTACGTTGAATCAATTTAATGCAACCTTGCTGAATAAAAGTATTAATTTATTCCAATAAAACAATTTTACTGACCCCAAACTTTTGAACATATATATATATATATATATATATATATATATATATATATATATATGGTATATAAAAATACATTTATGTGGGTGTAAAAATATTAGGTAACACTTTACAATAAGGTTCATTAGTTAACATTAGTAAATGCATTAACTAACATGAACTAACGACGAGCAATGCATTAGTTACAGTGTTTATTAATCTTTGTTAATGTTAGTTAATACAAATACAGCTGTTCATTGTGTGTTCATGTTAGTTCACAGTCCATTAACTAATATTAACTAATACAACATTTGATTTTAATAACTTATTAGTAAATGTTGGAATTAATATTAACTAAGATTAATAAATGCTGAAGAAGTATTGTTCACATATTGTACTAATGTAGTTAACTAATGTTAACTAATGAACCTTATTGTAAAGTGTTACCAAATATTATTCAAAAAGAAAATTGTTTCCCACAAAATGCTATCGATTACAAAGTCATATGGACTTCTTTTATGATATTTGTTTTGATCTTTTTGGTGCTTGAAAGACTGTAGTCACCATTCGCTGGCATAATATAGAACAGAGGAGCACAAACTTTCCGCTAAACATCTTTTTTGTTCTATTAAAGAAAGAAAGTCATTTTAGTAATGCAAAGTAGTGTAGGCCACTTGGTACAATACAAGACCTTTAAAACGAACTTCAACAAACCATTGCATGTTTTTCGTCAAGCTAATATGATCAGCTGAACTGCACATATCCTGCTGAGAGATGACACAGAGATTTTTCTTTTCAGCAAACTCACAGGTGTAAGCCACTTTTCTGAGGTAGCGTTCTGTCTCTTTTTCCGTCTGTAAGGCGGCAAGTGTTTTTAAGTAGAGTAAGCAGACTTTGGCAGAATTTGGCTGAATAGTGTTATTGTTCTCAAACTCAGGTGAAGCTGTGTAGTTCACTTCAAACGCTGGCTCTAGAACTGCATTGTTACTCTTATTATTTAGCACTACTGAAATTCCAACAGTAAAGCATGGTGCTAGCATATTGTTATTTTTTTTATAAAACAAAAATCTATTAAAAACTGTTTTCGCTAATTGAGAAAAAAAATTATAATTATGTGAAAACATAAAAAAAAACTTTAGCTGAAATAAAGTTTTAGTTGAAGTAACTAAATTACTGAAAACTGGAAAATAAAATAAAGCTAAAAATAAATACAAAAATGAAAAAATAAATATATATATATATATATATATATATATATATATATATTAGGGCTGTGCAAAAGTTAATTGCGATTAATTGCATCCAAAATAAAAGTCTGTGTTTACATAATATATTTGTGTGTGCTGTATATAATTATTTTGTATATATAAATACCTATGCATGCATGTATATATTTAAGAATTATTTGCACTTAAATTCTGTATATATATATATAAATACATAATCTATATTATATAAATATAAATATTTTAAATATGAATAACACATTTTCTTAAATATATACATGCATGTGTGTATATTTATATATACAAAATAATTATATACAGCACACACAAATATATTATGTAAACACAGACTTTTATTTTGGATGTGATTAATCGCAATTAACTTTTGCACAGCCCTAATATATATATATATATATATATAAAAGTGACAAAAGTGTGTAACAAAATTAATAAAACCAACTAAAATTAAAATGCCAAATTTTTACAAGATAATTTAAAATATTAATAAATACTATTATAGCACATATATAATAAAATACTAATATAGCACTCTTACCAGAGCATGTATAAGGTAAAATGTATGCTTTAAACACACTATAAGTATATATATATATATATATATATATATATATAAACATTTGTGCATTATTTTGACTACGAGCATACAACATCCTTATTGTTGACATATGCTTTCAGTGAAATATTTTATAGGCCTAGTTTTAGCCAACACATCATGACACATCAGGCAAACTTCGCTGCGGCCACCCACTGTAAACAGTCTAGAACCGCGGCTGATCGCGCCTGGTTAGGACACTGTGTTACAGTAGAGTTGCAGTAGTCAGTACATATAATCACCTGGAGAAATAGACGAGAAGACAAGAGGAAGAAGTCTGAGACAACTGCATCCACCGCCAACTTTGTGTATATGTGTTTGTGTGAGAGTGTGTGGAAGAGACAGAGAGTTTAATTGTCCCCTGCTTGTCCTAATTTGACACACGCTGGCATGTGTGGGTGAGTCGTGTGTGTGTGCGCGAAACAAGTTATCGTTCACTCCTCACTTCCCCGCAGTCTTCCCATAAGCCCCTGTGTACGAGCGCTGACTGACACACCTTACAGGCCTAATGGAGGGCTGGCAGAAGAAGATGGCAGCTCTCAGAGATTGCCAGGGGGATCTGCCGCAGGCAAACACAGCTTCATACACCACCCTCTGAGGAAGCGAGAGATATAGAAATAAAAATATCAGCTCTACCACTCCACGTAAACAGTCAAACAGGCAGGCACACACTTTCCCGGTTTCCTTCACGCACACACACACAAACGCTCACGGTAGTGCTGGTGAAGTCTGTAGCATCTAAAAACAATATGTAGAGAGTTTTTTACACTTCCACCAAAGAAAAGGCAGTCAAAACATAGTTGATCAACAGTTTGATCAATTTTAATTGGAGAAATAAAGATAAATGCAGACACGTGAAAACACGGACACAAAGAGCTAGGCTATGAATCCAACTCAACTCAGATTGTTTAATCACTAAAGCACACTATCCCTAATCAGGGAGGAATTGTCTGCATTTATAAGGTGATGTGTCTGATTGCAAATCAATCGTAAAGATACGTTGGCATGTTCATTTTTTTTTTTACGGTCGGTGCGGATTATGCCCTGCAAGGGTTCGGTTTAATTGTAGCAGAGTCAGGTATATTAAAGAATAATAGGATGAAAGAGGGATCGGTGTGTTTAAGATTTGCCGACACCTCAAGACAATCATGCACTAACTACACATCTCCTTTCTCTCCCGTTCCCTCAAAGTATTGATCGGCCTGTCTGTTCTTAATGGTCCTGTTAAACACAGTCACCAGCCACTTTAGTGTGCCTAGGTCCACTTAGCAATAAAGCTCTCGGAGCTCTCTTTAAAACCACCGCCGAGACAGGAGGGAGGCTCAGGGTCACTTGGATGAAGAAGCTCTGACTTTATCCCACACATGGTTTGAACGGAAACAGGGAAAGTTACTTGTGAGATTTTCCCTGCATATCCGGTTTTGTGTTAGGTAGATTATGCGTTTTTTGAGTTATGAATTAAGGTTCTGAGAAATTGTGCCTGGATTTTGTGTTCTCGAAGGCCTTCCCTCACATTTTAGCGTGTACACACACACGCAAATCAAACAAAGCTGCTTCTGACTGACATACTGATCAGGTTGCATCTAAACTCTTCCTCTTTCTCCTCTGATCTCTTGCTTTTTCTCTCTCTCTGGGTGTCCTTAAGTAAATTCCCTTGAATTCTGAGGACAGAGGTGTTGGTTCAAGCAATTCAATGCCGAATCAGTGAAACAGAACAGATCAACAAAATCACACTCTTTCTCTCACAATCTCTCACTAGTTTCTCATAAAATGTAGTGCATAAAATGTAGTGAATCTCATAGACTCCAAAAGAATAACAGCAAATGATATCCATAGAAAAGACAATATTTTCAGCTACGCTCCTCGAAGTGGTTGCTTTTTAACGTGCCACGAGTTGCAACCGAATTGGGAAGAACTGCTTTCTCTTATTTAGCACCTTGGAGGTGGAATAATCTACGAAAAGAGCTAAACCCTTATGTCCATTAATGAATTTAAAAACTACTGTAAAGAGTTTTGTGATGGAGACATATTCTTGTTTTTCTTGAGTATCATTGTGTTCTTAACTTAACTTATTTGTGTTCTTAACTTCTTTTATCATGAAAATGTAACTTGGTGTTTATTATGTATGTATTTGTTGTGATTTGGCTGCTACCTTGTCCAGGTCTCTCTTGTAAAAGAGATTCTGAATCTCAATGGGATTTCCTGGTTAAATAAAGGTATAATAATATAGAAATAGTTTTTTTAGAGTGCAAAGTGCCAATTCATAACAGCACAAATTGGCTATTTACAGCTAAGAGTAAATTATTTACTTCAACCGTTTGTGGGCTATTATTACACTACAATTTAGGATTGATAAGGTTTGTTTTAATGGTTTTGAAAGAAGTATCTTATGCTCACCAAGACACATTTTCTATTTGAATATACAGTATTCGTGTCAATTTTCAGCATCATTACGCAAGTCTTGAGTGTCACACGATCCTTCTGAAATCATGCCGATTTGGAGTCAAGAAACATATGGAAGCTTGTTTCCGCCACTGAATAAAAAAATAAAATAAATAATTGTGACTTTTTATCTCACAATTCTGACTTTTTTTCTCACAATTGCGAGTTTATATCTCGCAATTCTGACTTTATTTCTCAGAATTGCGAGTTATAAAGTCAGGATTGCGTGATATAAAGTCAGAATTGCGAGATATAAAGTCAGAATTGCGAGATATAAAGTCAGAATTGCATGATATAAAGTCGCAATTCTGAGAAAAAAAGACAGAAGTGCGACTTTTTATCTCACAATTCTGACTTTTTTTCTCACAATTGCGAGTTTACATCTCGCAATTCTGACTTTCTAACACATAACTGCGAGTTTATATGTCGAAATTCTGACATCTTTTCTCAGAATTGTGAGATATAAACTCGAAATTGCGACTTATCAGGCCAATTCTAAGGGGGAAAAAATACTAGTTTATATCTCACAATTCTGACTTTATAACTCGCAATTCTGACTTTATAACTCGCAATTCTGACATTATAACTCGCAATTCTGACTTTATATCTCACAATTCTGTCTTTATATCTCGCAATTTTGTCTTTATAACACGCAATTGCGACTTTATATCTCGCAATTCTGACTTTATATCATGCAATTCTGACTTTATTTCTCGCAATTGCGACTTTATATCACGCAATTCTGACTTTATATCTCGCAATTTTGAGAAATAATGTCAGAATTGCGAGAAGTAAACTCGTAATTGTGAGAAAAAAAGTCAGAATTGTGAGATAAAAAGTCGCAATTACCTTTTATATTTTTCATTCTATGGCGGAAACAAGCTTCCATAGAAACATTTCTGTTATCACTGTTGAAAACAGTTGTGCTGTTTAATAATTTTGTGGAAACCATGATTGATGTTTTTCAGGATTAGTTTATGAATACAGTTTTTAAAAGAACAGCAATTATTTGAAATATAAATCATTTCTAAAATTATAAATTTCACTTGCTAAATAAATTTCTCTCTCCCCCCCTCCAAAAAAAAAAATCACCCCCAGACATTTGAATAGTGAACATATATTAAAAATGCACTTAAGAGAGGAGAAACATCTGAAACAAAGTAAAAGGTTAAAGGAAACATAACCGAGAACGCCATTACATCTCCTCAGCCATGAAAGAGCAAAACAACCTTCCTCTGGGAATGACTGAATATTGTTTAACGTCTTTCCGAAAGGTTTCACATCGGTTTGTTGCTTTGCAAATAATCAGACAAGTCATATGAATGCAGTCTGTAGGGCAAACGACATCATAGCCCATTTCAGAAAGCGGATCTTGACCATGCCCCGGAGGACTGAAAGACCGGCCAATCAAGAACGGCACAAAACTCACATAACAGCTGTACATATACAAAAGGACAAGATAATTCCACTGCAAAAGCGAGCATGTTTCTAAAGATCTCTTTCTCCAGAGCCAAATCTTCTCATCTGGCAGGATGGTAGCTCAGTACTCTTCAATTACACTTTATCTCAGTACTGCACTTTAAAGAGGGAGAAAATCAGAGAGCGAGACAGAGAAAGAGAGCGTGACTGCAAATTGCGCAAAGAAGGGGAAATCGGGAGAAAGAAAAAAGAGAGAACATGTTCTGAAGCAAACAACTGTGTTTGCAGTACATTTAGAACAATGCTCTGTTGGGACACTGAGTCGTTAGTAAACGGAGTTGCCTTTTATTAGTTGAATGATATAAAACATGACAAAACAGCAACTCAGAGAGGATCTGCGATTCATACACTCCCACTGGGATTTCTATATAGGCCATGAGCTCTCCTCTCTCCCATTTAGAGTAGAGAGAAAGAGAACGAGAGAGAGATCCAAGAACAAACGAAGTGCAAGAGGATAGAGGGACCATGAACGAGAGCACAAAAAAACACATGATACACAGAGAAAAGAGAGAGTACACTAAAAATTGTTAACTGTGGTAATCTACAGTAAAAAAAATAAAAATAAATAAAAAACAGAAAATATTTTCAGGCATTGGTATACAATTAAAATACTAAACTACTGTATCTGCTTCATGATTTTAAATATACTGATACCCGTATTAAATATGCAGGTGATACAATAAAAGGCAGCATTATGAATTAAAGTTGGCCTTTCCTAAGAAACATTTGGATAGCAATCGTTTAAAATCCAACTAAATGTAAAATGAAACATAATCCCATTAAACTAAGATTATTTTTTAAAACATTAATACTTTTTTTTATACAGCAGAGTTTCTTTAAATTGGTCAAAAGTGACAGTAAAGGCTTTAACAGTGTTACAAAATATTTTTATTTCTAATAAATATTATTTCTTTCTAAAGTTTTCACAGTTTCCATGACAATATGAAGCAGTATAACTGTATTCAACTGATTATAATAAATGTTTCTTGAGCACCAAATCAGCACATTATAATGATTTCTGAAGGATCATGTGACACTGAGGACTAAAGTATTGATGCTGAAAATTCAGCTTTGCATCACAGGAATTAAACACTATAATAGAATACACAATTTGACTATGTTTATGGTATTTTTGAAATAAATAAATACTACTTTAATAACCATAAGATACTTTTTTCAAAAACATTTAAAAATCTTACCGACTCCAAACTTATAAGCGGCCCTGTAAATGTATCTCAATGTACATTTCAAATAGCTAAAGTAAGAAACATAACCAAGAAAAGTCTTATGCAACACATTTAATTTGGTGCCTACCAATTAACAAGTTCACATATGTATTCACTTATGTATTCTCTCATTAAGTATAAAATAGATTTACCGTTTACCAACAAACAGGTTTTAAAATTAAGCACATTTGCATTATCTTTCCGATAAATTACTAAAAATGTGTTACAGTGATAAATGAAGCAGAGTACATATACAGTAAAATATATTCATAGTAGCAAGAGAGAGAAAACCGAGAGAGACTAGTCTATGTGGAATAGATAAAACGAGACAGAGACAGAGAGAGAAAGTAAATGAATGTTAGTAAAACTCTCCGGTGTGTATTAATAGTAAGACCGGAGTCCCATGAGCACAGGTTTCAAGCGAGAACGCTGAGGCAATATAGGATTCAGGGCAGACTGTAAAGTAATGCAATCCCATAATAAGTCCAGTGAGGCGCTATCCTGCATGTGTGCCTCATGAAAACAAACAGCGGCTCATCTTATGGGAAACACTGAGCTACAGTCCAAACAAATGGATGAGCATCAAAATGATATAATTATGGAAACTATTTAATGTTTTAATTTTGTACAATTAATTATTTAATTCAATCCCCTAGACAACATATAACATGCAATACACCTTTTCTAAACCTGACACAAAGACATCACCTTTTAACTTGGTGAGTCTTAGGGTAGCAACAATATTGACTTTAACACTTTTTTTTATCTATTCAATGCGTTAACTCATCTGCCACAAAAATGTAACATCTCAGCGAATATTGACATGAGTATTGCATGGCTCTCATCACCCTGTATGGCTACATTTTGTAATAATAACCGACTGACCGTACATTATGCCTTACATAAACTGAACTTTCATTATATTAAATTACTATTGAAGCTTCAAATGACAACACGGCAAAACAAAAAATCTATGAAACGGCTTTGTCCAAATGATGCTTCCTGATAAAGGCTTTCAATACATGAAACTTGAATGTATAGTCACCACAAGGCAGTGATTTGATGGTCACAGAAGAGTGCAGACAATCAGACTATCCCTGATATTGACAGATCTCGCAATATCTGACTAAGTCACAGCAGAATATATACGATATTGTGTCCTAGTTCGACTGTCCGTAATGATTGTGTTTAGAGCTGACAACAATAAAAACATGAGCAAGATGTTTACTGACAATTTCTGGAATGAACAGTGTCACTTTAATTATTAATTAAAGCAAGGCAGTGACTGTGTGTGTGTGTGTGTGTGTGTGTGTGCGCATGCGTGTGTGTGTGCTATTGTTCCCAGCAGTATGACGGGATCAATAAGCTCTGGATAATGATGTTGTCAGTAAATGATCAGACCGTCTCCAGGGCACACACAGCAAACACCATTAGTGACAATGACTGCAAACTACATATTCTTTTGTGTATGTGCACGTGTGTGATATATTGAACATCATTACACTGGTGTAAATTATATAACGTAGCAGAGTATTTTAGCAGAATACTTTAGTAAAATTTGTGTCCTTAATATTTTAAAATTCTAGTAAAAGTTTTCTAAAAGCAATACGACACCCGGCCGTGCATTATTGTAAATATACATTTAATGGCTGAATGTGTTGTGTCTTAATAAGTGTAACAGCAAGCACACGAGTACGACTTTAAATAAAAAAAACATCTTCTTAATGACAACTAACTAGCTATCTGATGATGGTATTTAGGAATTCAAAAAATCCACTGGCACTAGAAATATCCCAGTAAACAAACAAACGCATGTTTTACAATACAATGTACTGCAAGCATGTGCATATGTATGTGTCGCCTCCATCCTTCTCTTCTGGACCGTGCAGTAATGTAGATATATACGTACTGTACGTCCCTGGTGCAGTGATGTATGCGTGTCTGCTGACAGTAGATTTCTGTGGTAGTAATAAAGGTAGCCTGATTCGCAGAATAATTACCGTATGCAAATGCCGCTGATTTCAGTGCCAGTCTTTTATAGATGGCTGAGTTGAGCTGTTCATCAGAGAGAGAGAGAGAGAGAGAGTGTGTGTGTGTGTGTGTGAGAGAGAGAGAGAGAGAGAGCGAGAGAGGGGTGGCATGTCAAGGGAGGTGGCATTATTTACTTTTTTAACCATTTAGGATGACTAGACACAGAACAGCATTAACAGTGTAATACAATGTGAATTACTATACTTCAAGAAAGATTTAGAGCAAACATGCTTAATCAGTCAGGTATAAGACTTTATTTTAAAGTTAATTTTACATTTTTATCTTTCCTTTATAACAATAACAAAATAATAACAATAATACCAATGAAACTACAATTATAGTCATATTATTAATATTTATTACTATTAATATCATTATTTTGGGTTACACTTTTGTAGTTTTTATGACAATTATAAATAATAATAACAACTAGTTATATTATTATTTATTTATTTATTTATTTATTCATTATGAATCTACTTAATATTACTTCTTAATTTATTAATTATTTACTAACTTACATTATTTGCGGTTTTTAGTTATTTCTAGTTTGATTTTATGAATAACAACAAAACGAAGTTTATTCCTAATAATATTTAATAATTAAGCTACTTCTTTATGATTACTGTAGTTGTAGATTTTGTTGTTAATACTGATTATGAATAATAATATTTATTAAATAATTATTTATGGTTCCACTATATTTGTATTTTAGTTGTTTTTAACTTTGAATAATAATAATTAACGTGATCATTTCTTATTAATGGTTATTATAGTTGTAGTTTTAGTTGTTTATACTGATTAATAATAATACAGAGTAATAATAATCATCGTAATAATAATATATTAATAATTAGGGCTGGGAAACGATTAATCGCGATTAATCGCATCCAAAATAAAAGTTTGTGTTTACATAATATATGTGTGTGTAGTGTGTATAATTATTTTGTATATATAAAAACACACACATGCATGTAAACATTTAAGAAATATTTGCATTTATATACTTTATATATATTTATACAAAATTAATATTATACATAAATATAAATATTTGATATATTAATAACACACTTTTTCTTAAATATATACATGCATACGTGTGTATTTATTTATACACACTACACACACATATATTATGTAAACACAAACTTTTATTTTGGATGCGATTAATCGCGATTAATCGTTTCCCAGCCCTATTAATTATATAACAGACCTTGACAAAATGATTTTATCCAATATGCTCAGATACATAATGGTACTTACCAATCCACCCCACTCTGCGGTGCAGTTTGGTTTGATCCGGTCCCGTAGAGTGGTAAACGGCATGAGGGCTGTTTCAATCCTCATCACTGAGCTGTTAATTAAAACTCCCTGATATACTGACCAGCGCTCTATGCCTCCCTCCTGACGGGAGCCCTCCTCCCCCACTCCATGAATTTGGATCTTTTGTCCTATTCAAGAACACAAAGTGCCAAATGTGAATACCATAGAATTGCTAACGCAAAAACAAGGAAATCTCTTTTCACTCTTATGTTTATTATCTTTTATTAACGTTCAAACTTCAGGCCTTTACGTGTGGATTTATCCCGACAGGACAGGCGCACTGAGAACACTGCAGCCCTTGAGCTCGAGCACTACGACTGGAACACACCTCTGAAATCTCTCTCATTTTCAAAGTCTCTTTTTTGTCTCATACTCTCTGGAACTCTCCGTTATTGCAAGCGTTGCCAAAGGTTGCGTGACAGATGCCAATGTCGCCCACCGTGACAAACATGTCACACTCTGAATGCTTTTTCCTGTCCCCTGATAGAGCAGCTCTCACCTCTCAGAGAGGCAAAATGCACAAACTCAATCACGCATCACGTTCTTCCCCTTCCCTCATCAGTCTCTCCTCCTTTCTGTCTATATCTCCTCATCTTTTTATTTGTTACCTCTTCTATTTCTCTTCTTTAACTGCCCTCTAGACATGCTCCTGCTCAGATGAGGAAGATTTCTCATGAGGGACCTTATTAAAAAAGGCCTAGGTCTCTTCTGCTGAGAGGTTCAAGCGCAGCTAGCCAAGCATGCAAAGCCAATAGAGAAAAACACAAATGCCAAACAACACTTTGCAAATGATAGTCGGCAGTAATAAAATGAAGAGCACAAAGAAAATAGAGAGAATTTTTCATTTCTTTTCCATGTCTGTTTGTAATTAATATTTGAATCTGTTCATATATAACATTTTTTCCCTATAATTTAAAAGAAGAGACCAAACCATTTAAAATAGTCATAATTTACTCACCCTCATGTTGTTCCAAATCCCAAAAGCGGATTTCCTGAAGAGTCAGCTGTATCAAATGTCATGCACATTCACATTTTTAACATTCAATTTTAAATTGCTAAAAATGAAGTAGCAAGATTATTGCAGGTAAAAGCTATTTGTCTAAAATAAAAGAAATCACCTTTTAGATACCTTTTAAAGGGATACTCCACTTTTTTTGGGGGAAATATGCTCATTTTACAACTCCCCCAGAGTTAAACAGTTGGGTTTTACCATTTTCAAATCCATTCAGCTGATTTTCTGATATTTAGAAGAATATCAGTAAACAAACAGTTTCTGGTCTCATTGACTTCCATAGTAGGAAATAAAAATAGACCAGAAATGGTCTGTTTACTGATATTCTTCTAAATATCGGTAAAATGAGTTGTAAAATGAGCCTATTTCCAAAAAAAGTGGAGTATCCCTTTTAGCATTTGTGTCCTAATGAGCAAGAAAGTGAATTAATTTTGGTGCGTGAGTCACAGTACCAACAAATGATCATGAAGGTCATGAAACATGAGTCTTACCTACTGTCCAACAAGATAGGGGCGAAAAAAAGAAAAGAACAGTGAGAAAAAGAAAGATAGAGATTTAGGAACAGCGGCACAGATAGAGAAAGAGACAACGATGGAGGAGTAGCGGAAGTTTGCTCTTGTGTCTGCTCTTGAAGAGGATGTGTCGCATTTGACAGCCTGCCGCAAAGAGCTTGAGCTCATCTCTCCTGACAGCACGGCATTCCCGTCCTCTTCCTCAGGTGCTACAGATGGAAAGCCTGAAAGAACGGAGACGACTTACAAGACAGTTTGGAAGGGAGCATCAATATTTCATCACAACTGCGTTTACACTCGCAAACAAACAAAAAAGATTGCATGTGGAACTTTCCTGCGGCGCTCCCTCCTCTCCATCTTTGTGAGCTTCTCTTTCTTGTCTGAACATTTGCTTTTAGACAGGTATGGGATTTTGAATAACAACTGATAACAGGTCATGTTGTTTTTCCTTTTGTTTAGTGTGAAGTTTGAGCAAGCGGTAGTAAAAGTATGTCTTGGAAATAAATATATATATATATACACCTATAAAAATAGAGTGATTTATGGTGCTTTCACAGTCTAGTCTGCAAGAGAATGCACGTCGTAATAAAAAGGGAATCGTTGTAAATCTCGCTAACTTTGATAACGTCATTATAAATTCATTTCCTGTTCACAAAAAGTGTGATCTTAAATTTAGCCCCAAACAAAGACTTTACTATGGTTCAGAAAATCTACCATGTTTTTTTCTTATTCTACATTCCTGGCCTTGTTGTGTATGATTTATTGGTACACTTCCTGTAAATCAAAAAAAAAAAAGTTGCAGCCTTAAATTTTTTAAGTACTATCAACTTGGATGTTTACGTCACTTCAACTTTAATTGCATATTAAACTGACTTAAAAAAAATAAGTCGAAAAACGATCACTTGTAAACTTGTAGTATAACTTGTAAAAAAAAAAGCTTTACATTATTTATAGCGATGCTTATAGCAAAGTTATAGCAATGCAAAAACACATGTTGCCAAAACTTACTGATCATATAGTTTTTTTTGTTTGTTTTTACAGTGTACACAGTGTTTTTTAAAACTGCATGTTTCAAAGGCACACAATTTTATCAAAATGCAAAAAATTTGATGAAATGGAAGCAAAGTTATAGCAATGCAAAAACACATGTTGCCAAAACTTACTGATCATATAGTTTTTTTTGTTTGTTTGTTTTTACAGTGTACACAGTGTTTTTTAAAATTGCATGTTTCAAAGGCACACAATTTTATCAAAATGTCAAAATTTGATGAAATGGAAGCTTTCTGCCAGGAAGACTCAATTGCTACATCACTTATTACCTTCTCATCCATCCAATTGTATCTAATACTTATATTAGATAAAAGACCAGTACTTACACGTTTGAGTTCGCAGATGCTGACACTTTCATTGACCTCCATCCTCCCCACAAGCACCAGGATGGTCCCATCCTATACCTCGGGGTCGGCTGCGCCCCTGCCTTCGTCTTCAAGCAGGAAATGCAGACTCCGGACCTTCAGATTGCGACCTATGGACAGGGCCAACGCCAAAGACCTTTATTGCTTGCAGGGCTATCAATAAATGTATTTATTGTTACAGTATTTATTCTCCCCGAGTCTTTCTCGTAGAAATGCCTCCTTCTTAGCCTAGAAATCTAGACACACCCTAGCGGCAGCAAAAATTATTTTGCAGCAAACTGTGGTCTAGCGACGCTCCGTTGCCTTTCGAAGTGAAAAAACCAAACTCTGGTCAGGCCAATCACATCGTGTATAGAGTTGGTGGGCGGGCTTAACACAATGACGGCAGAGTTGTGATGGTTCTGCGCTGTGACTTTCCATAAATGATTTCCCTGCTACTTAAAAACAAACAAGATGCTGCTAGCGAACAGTGGTCTTTCGATTCGGCGATTTGGACGCGACTCTGGATGACTTGGAGTTAAGAGAACGTCACTTCTTAAAAAAGGAAGATGTGTTCGGAGTTTTGACAACCGGATACGGCAAACGTTTAATATATCAACTTGCTCCGCTGGAGGGAAAACGCATAGGACTCACTCATCCACAGCCGTTCGTTGCTTAGGGATGGGCAACGATTAATCGCGATTAATCGCATCCAAAATAAAAGTTTGTGTTTACATAACATATGTGTGTGTAGTGAGTATAATTAATTTGTATATATAAATACCCACACATGCATGTATATATTTAAGAAAAATGTGTTATTAATATATCAATTTATATTTATATATTATATTAATTGTGAATGAATATATATAAAATATATACATGCACATATATCTAACATTTTCATCTAGTTTTTTTTTCCTCGACGAAAATGTCAATAGATTTTCGTCAAAGTTTTTGTCATTCAAAACTAGCGTCTCGTTTTCGTCAGTGAAAAAAATGTCGTTGAAGACAAGTTTTCATCATTATTTTCGTCAATGAAATTAACACTGACATACAGCACAATTTTTAAGACTCAGATATCAAAATTTAAGACTTTTTAAAGACTTTTTAAGGTATTATTTCCAAATTAATAAATTCAATGCTTTTAAGGCGTTTTAAGACCCTGTAGGAACCCTGAGATTAAATATCCTGCCTCCATTTGTTCTCACTGAATATGATTTTTACTCATAAATAGGCTGTCATACAACAAAAGTAAAATGGGTTGTGAACATCGTTTCAACATCAAACTATTTAAACCAGCCTGGGTTGCGTTTCCCGAAAGCATCGTTAACCAACTATGGTCGCAAGTTCCGTCGTTACCAATAGAGTTCAATGGAAATTGCGACCATAGTTAGATAACGATGCTTTCGGGAAACGCACCCCTGGTCTGTTGGCTAGTTTAAGAGAAGGCTGTAAGACCAGTTTAAACTAGCTAAGACCTGCTTTTATTTTTCTTCAGCTTGTTGAAGGAGATCCGTAATAATTTATTATGAATTTCGTTTTCATTTTAGTATGAACTATAGTTTATAATGGTAAACGTTAAAAGCCTTAATCTGTTGTGTCACATAGTCTACACTACTTTATGCCGCAGTAATGTTCATTTGAATAAGTATGCCATCTAATAGCATAAGTTATTCATCCGCATTTGCCTTTTCATTCATTGATATTCATTACAGGACAAAAGGCAAGCATGAAGTAAATACATGTGATCAGTCAGCGCTTTACTTATTCACTTCTCATGGGATCATAACCTGCGCACACAGGCCCAGAGCCTTGAGGCTGTTCTATTAGAAGAGACACGCCATCACGTCTCCAACTGCGAGTCTGATAAATATCCCCGCTGACTTCTGAAGACATCATCTCTCTTTTTTTAATGATAATCAAGCAAATGCACTTCCCTGCTCAGGATGAACAGCCAGGGTCTATCTAAGCGAGCACCGACTGAACAAACTCCCCGGCGACACGTTGTCAGGAACGCACGCTTTCCTTAAGTTGCCACGAAAATCTTTCTTTGAATCCGTGTTTGTTTGGCTTTGAATTTGCTCCGGCGTTTATCACAGAGATAGCGGAGGAGCGGGGAGGGGAGACGGCGGAGTCTTAAAACCGCAACGTTGAAGCCGTGATCCCCAACAGTCTGTTGCTGAAGAAAGACGTCGAGGCCCGTCGGAGAGGAATTAGGAGAATGTATAAACGAGTTGTTTGTTGCCTGTGTTTTGGAGCGCTCCGCTACGCTTTCGTCGCAAGGCTTTGAAGGTGGAGAACATCTTTTTGAAGAGTGAAATCGAGTGTGTTTGTTTTACATTCGGTTGAGGTGTCTGTGTCGCGTGGGCCTCAGATCCCTCCTGGTGCGTGTGTGAACCTGTAATGTGCACAATCACACATTATTCCATGTAAAAACCACACAAACAACATCTATACTACTTTCTCGTAGACTTTCTAACTCTAACAAAACATCATGTTAAATATTCAAAAACCTTAAAGGGATAGTTCACTCAAAAATCTTTTCTCAAAAGTCTTTTCTTCTCTATTGTGACGTATGTGTCAGTGTTGACAGTAAAGCATTACAAGTGACACGTATTATTATTACTGTATTATTAAGTAATAATACAGTAAAATTACTTTCAAATTTAAAACAAATCTGAGTTACTTTGTCCTATTGTCCCACACACCTCTCCTGTCCCCATGTTGAGAGAAATCGGGGGTAAATGTGTGCTGCTAAACATTATGCTTATTATAGTTCTACACTAAATGTTAGCAGGCATTTACTCATCTCACTTGCACAAAAACAGATTCAGTATACCTCAAAATACATAAAACCAGTTAGGTGAAAACTCATGCATGATAATTAATTATTATATAAATGTGTTTAATAACACAAATTTACTTGTGCATTCAATCTCACTTTATTAAGCAAAGTCTTTGCTGCTGACCTTCCATGATCCAATTCAACCGTACTAATAAACAAAAATGACTTTAGTCAAACATCACATTTGTTTTTGTTTCTTAATTGCTAAATTAAAAGTTTCTTTCTTATGGCCGCATTGCTAAAAAGTTTGTTTGTGTTTGCATTTATTTCAGTCTAAGGCTTATTCATTTCACTTTGAGGTTACATTTGGCAAAAATAGAACGTTTCTTTTGTTTTGTCATTAAAAAAACAAACAAGCAAGCTGAGCCCGGAAGAGAAAAATTAACGCAAAAGTATATAACAACACTTTGGGCCCTATCTTGCACCCGCAAATGACTTTATACACTGACGCATTTATCATTCCTATTTTGCACCGGCGCAAAGTGGACTTTTTTCCACCACAGACGCACGTCGGTAAACTAGGAAAAGAACTTTCGGCGCAAAAAGGAGGTGTGTTTTGGCACAAACAACCCCTGGTGCTATTTTGCAGTTCCAGAGAACAATTGCGCCAATGACTAGAAAAAAACTGGTCTAAAGTCAGTGGCGCGTTGCGCGTACATTCAGATGCTATTTTAAGCGCGCATGCTTGGCCATAATACAGAGTATGAACAACGCGCATACACTGTAGATGATTCTCTCAGATTTACTTTTTGCAAATGATACATTATAATAAGGAAAAATATATAAACTTGAGGGAAATCATTGTTGTGTCCATGGCGATGGGAAAAATAGGCATAAAGCTTACACATTTACCCAAATTATTATATGCATGTTTAACCAAAGCCAATTAGGGTGGGATTGTCCCATCCCCACTGTGCCTTCTCTTTCTTTTACGGCCCTGACGAGAACATCGATCTCCTCGGCTGTGAACTGATGCTGAAGCGCGCCTGTTAAATGCGCCGTTTGCGCCATGGAACAAGCGCACCTCGTTCATCACGCGCTTAAAGGGAATGTGATATGACGCTCTTATTGGTTTGTTTCCGTTACGCCCAAACCACACCTATGAATAATGAAGCTACTTCAGACCAACCCCTTTTAAACTTGCGCCCGGCGCAAGAGTCATTTATCCCGCCGGTAAAAAAGCAACAGCACCCAAGACCCGCCCACAAAGTTACTTGCGCTTTGTGCTTGCTACTTGCGTTTCAGATCATTAAAATAGAGCCTTTTATAAGTATCACAATTAGTAATCTTTTTTAGAGGTAATACAATATTGCAATGCATTACTTTTAAAAGTAACTTTCCCTAACACTACATATTTCCAAGCCATTTCATAGTTGAGTAAATATTTGGGTAAATGATGACGGTATTTTCATTTTAGGATGAAATAAATTAGCCTGGTCCCAGACTCTCGTACATTTCATTTGTACAGACAGTCTGGCTTCGCTCCATTGACAAGCGTTAGCTTTCTTGTGGGCGGGTACTCTGTTTAAGTGAAAAACTATTGGATCTGCCCAGAGTAACTCTAGATCTGCTATAACCATTTGCTGACGTTTGGTCGTGTGACGTGTGACAACTCAAACACCTCTAAGCTTAAAACCACTCAAACTAGCACACAACATCATCGTTCTTAGCCACTCCCTCTGTACTCTGATTGGACCGGTAAAAAATTGACTGGAGAAAACCAAAGAATACACCACAATCCCAGACGTAGTACTGAAGGAAAATGAAATTTGAGCGGAAGTAAGTAGGAGGGCAAGGCCAAGCTAGAAATAAATACTTTAAAGCTGCACTGTGTAACACTTTTAGTTTATTCTTAGCTAAAAACACTTAGTTCTTTCAAAAATATATGTGCTCAATAATGTATATTTACTTCGTTCAAGTAATAAAGTATTCTCGTGAGTGTATAATATGCCATTGAAAATACACACGGTTAAGGGGTAATGTTGCCCCTCCATCTTGAAAGTACATTAGCCAAAGAGGGACATACCCGTTAATTCAAGCTTCGCCTTTCGCGTTTACGTTTGAGTTAACACTCATGCACGAGGTCGAACTGGAAGCCATGTTAATCTTGGACTACATTGGCCACCGTAGGAGTTAAAATGAAATCGTAATTGAGAGGAACAGAAACTAATATTAACTGGATGATCATATACCTTTTCACCACTAGATGGGGGTAAAAATCACACAGTGTAGCTTTAATATCAAATACAACCAACCCCACATCAGCCATCGAGACACACATACACAAACCTACTCTGTCTGAGTGGTAAAGATCACTTTTGCTGAGGTCGCAGATGCAAATACGGAAACTGTCAAGTGCCTCAAAACTCACATGTACATCGACATCATCTCTCAATCTTGAATTATCCCTCTTTTTCACACCCGCTCATTTTATGCACAGTGCTTCTCATCATTATATTGCGTCAGCGAGAGAAAATGAATGCGTCATTTAAACACTTGACCATATGTCTTTAGTTTTCCACTTTAAATGGATAGTATACAGTATATACAAAAATGAGCATACTAATCTCATGTCATTATACTTCAAGACACAACCAACTTTCTACTTTACAAAATGAGAGCTTACTTGTTTAGTCCAACACAAGGGTGAGCAAATCATGTCAGGATGTACATTTTTGGATGAACTAATCCTTCAAATCTGGGCCCCAGAGATGGACATCTTAAACATAAGCTGTATCTTTGTTTCCCCTGGCCACACCTGACTTCTTGCTTCCTGTGGAGTGAAATCAAGACAGGAAGTCAGATGGGAATGTCCTGCTCTGATCTCTCAACACTCAGCTGGCATTTTTCCAAAATTCGAAACGATCCTTTCCTCCTCTTTAGATTCTTTAGATTTTTTTTAACACACCGAGGAACGATAGTGATGGAGCTGAAGCCATCTTACTTTTATTTATCCAGATCTTGCAAAGATCGGATTCTGAACTAATGATGGAAAGGAGATAGGGAGAAGGAGATCATTTTAAGAGCTGGGACAAGAGCCAAATAGCTACATCAAGCTGTTTAACAGCCATTCAAACTAACGACAAAGTCACGCGAGTCTTAGAAACTCTATCAAGAACATTAATCAGCAGACTGAAGGAGAAACGGACGTCCAATGAGTGCCGAAGAGGGGCACGCTATATATTTGTCACATATATACTCTGCTCCTTTCAACTTGTGGCCATTGAAACAGCCATCTCTAGGCTTTTCTGTTAATCCTCTTCACGCTGCCTGTATGCCCGCTGCCCCTCGCCTAACCCCCCGTTCACATCACTTTGATGGTTCTCCAACTCAGTCTCACATCCACAGAGTTCTACAGCCTGGATCTGACTCATCATCCCTCTGTCCAATCTGTCTCCTGCCATTCCTCCATCCCTCTTCCGGCCTACAATTTTTTTTATACGGCTTTTATCTGCTTTCTTTCTTTCAGCCACATTATTTCCCCATTTAGTGCGGCTGCATGCTGGCCATCATCAGGGACAGTGTGTGTGTGTCTGTGTGCGTGTGTGTGTGTGTATGTATGTGTTGGCCAGGCAGCTGCAAAAGGCGTCAGCTCAGGGAGCTGACAAGATGTGACAGCTCTGGATATCTCTCACTGGCACTGACAGTTGACAGATGGATACCACTCACACACTGTAAGGAATAAAAAAGAGAGAGAGAGAGAGAGAGAGAGAGAGAGAGAGAGAGAGAGAGAGAGAGAGAGAGAAGCCCTGAGGTTGGATCTCTAGCATTACTCTCTGTTCATAGGGCCAATGTTTGATTGAGTGCTGCAGAGAATAATAAACCTTCTCTAGCTAATACTGCGCCCGAGCTTCTTTCTCATTCTCTCTTTTTTATATTGCTATAGAATGACACATACTAGTAGAGAATTTAATAAACATTGCATTGTACATCAAAGTAAAATAAAAAGTAAAATGAGGGAACATACTGTCTGATTGCAGTTGCTCATTCAATTTATTATTTAAAAGTCTTGAAAATTAAGGGGAAAAAACTCCACAAGGAAAATGTGGAATTTTGGGGGTTAAAGGATTTGTTCACCCAAAATTTACAATGCCGTTATATTTGACTCTTCTTTATTATTCATGCTCATTTTGTTCTTAACCTGCTTACCGTTATTATTCTGTGCAAGGAAAAACTAAAAATATTTTGAAGGATTTTGCTAACACTTTACTGTAAGTACTTACTGTGACACTTTTAAGATAGATAGATAGATAGATAGATAGATAGATAGATAGATAGATAGATAGATAGATAGATAGATAGATAGATAGGAGACAGAAATATAGCTTCAGAGGAGAGGAGATATCACGACAATACAATATTACTGCTATACTCCAAGACATTTTGCGAAAGGTTAAAAAAGGACCGTTGATTAAAATTATAATAAATTTGGTATTACATTGTGGGTGTAAATTAATAGGCTTGGACTTGGTGCTGGTAGCCCAATGCACAGGACAATAGAGACACCAGAATAAAAAATATCCATGATTCTGAAGTTGAAAATAGAATTATTTTAGACGAATATGCTTGGACTCTGTCTATGCCAAAATGTAGGCCACTTTTTACTGTTAACATATGACATTTGGCAAAATCAGGAGCCATAAATATTCCCCATTGCATAATTATACATTATATCAACATTATGTAGTTCTGACACTAAAACTCTGTAAACTTGGATTTTTATTTTTACTTTGGGTGAACTATTAACAATATATATTGTTGTATTTTGTATTGCGATATTGTGAGACGATTGTTACATCCTTAATCTAGCCGAGGTTAATCACTTCTAGCCTATTTAGGCCTACCATTACTAGCCTATATATTTTTTAAACATTTCTGGTTGTTTGAATTGATGAAATTATATAAATATACATGAATTAACAGTTAACTGCTTTGTCTTCGCTCTAGATGTCATGATGGGACATTGACAATGAAAGAACACTATAAAAAATCGGTTCAACATAGTTTGAAACGTAAAAAAGTCAAGATAGCCTACTTTTTAAAATGTAAACTGTAAAAATGTAAATTAGGCTAGAGCCAGACAGAGATACTGTCAAGCTCAAGCAACTTTGTTTGAGAAATGTTCACCTGAGTAGGTTCCTCCTGACTATTTCTCCTCGTCACAGCTTCCGATCGTTGTTGTGATAATTCCAACTGACTCTCCTCTCGTTTTTATTGTCTGGACTTGATCCGCTCGCGCGTGGCTGCGCGCGCCAAAACAAAACGTTATTGCACACGTGACCTGACGCAAAGCGTAGCTAAACAAACCCATTTGAACGAACGTTAAAGGGTTAGTTCACCCAAAAATGAAAATTCTGTCAGTACCTATTTACTCACCCTCATGTTGTTCCAAACCTCTATGTGTTTATTTGTTCTGCTGAACACAAAGGAAGATATTTGGAAGAATGTTTTAATCAAAAAGATTCCCCATTGACTACCATAGTAGGAAAAAACTATGGTAGTCAACGGGGAATGAGATCTGTTTGATTAAAACATTCTTCCAAATATATTCCTTCCTTCCAGTAAAATATAAGGTAGGCTATACTCACAGACTTGTCTTAAAACATAAAGTAGACAAATACTTGCCACAAACGTGAATTTTAAAACCATTGAGCTTTTGCTAACAAGTTTCTACATAAAGACTACAGCAACCACCACAATGATGCAAGTTTACATGAGTGACAAATCAGAAAACCAGTCTTTGCAGTTGACATGGAAAATCCTAAAACTAAGAAGCCTTTTCACTCAGATATACATCACAAATAGAGAAGAAAAGACTATTGCAACTTCCTTTTTATGCCGACATAAACCAATTTTACCAATAAAAACATGATACATAATAGTTTATAAAAGAAATGGCCTCTTCGCTCTCTTTAGATTTCCATCCCTTCTGTTTTTTCTAATGGTCTGTGTGACTGACAGTTTTAAAATACTGTCAAATCTGTGATCTTATGCTGGGGAAAGGCAAGATTCTGATTGGTTTATGCCCTTAAAACAACATATTTCATTGGCACACAACAGATGTCCGTATGGCAACATGATTGTATTCTCACATATGACATGAGTGACAAATTTTGGCTATGTGTGTGGTAGGTTTGGCTCATCTGCTTGCTCACAGACTCTTACAAAAATCTCCCTCTCTCTCTCACACACACACTCCCCTTCTGATTTAAATGAGGCACTGTTTCAATGTTAGCTCGAAGCCATTGAGCCAAAGACATATTGCCATCAAACGCTGCCATCACTGGCCTGTCACCCCCTGTCTGTCAACTGTTACTTAGCAACAGCAGAACAGGAGAGAGAGGCTAATTTGAGCCATCCTGAATCCATCTGCTTCTGATTGTAGCTGCAAAAAAAAAAAAAAAAAACATTACTTCCACCCCAGTCAGTGGTCATGGTCATCATAGAGATGTGCTGAGGAGCGTTAACATGCCCATGAACAGAGATGAGTGTTTGAAAGGCTGTGCTAAAGGTTTAAACAATTTAACAGAGAGTTAAACGAGAAAGAGACGCATTTGAGACAGGAAGGATCAGATAACGAGAATAAATGCACAGTAGAGAGGGGATGTTAAGCGAGATGAAAGGAGAAAACAAAAAGGAAGGGATGATAATTAGAGAAAATTGATTTTGGAAATTTGTCCAGTGAGAGAGATCTATCGGTCTTATTACTATGCAAAGAGAGGAACAGGAAAATAATTGCACATGCATTTGCGAAAAAAAGGAGATGACAGCAAATAAATAAATAAATAAATAAAAGGGGGATTTCTGTTTTACCAAAGAGCTCCATTTTCTTTCCTCCAGCAGGCTCGCAGTGTGGATGAATGCCAGAGAATCTGCCCCATGGGCCCGGCAGTCTGTCGCTCTGCTCCAGATAGTGGGAGAAGGGATCCGTGCTAAACTACACTGATCTACACTGCCCTACGCTGCTCTAAACAACTCCAAGTCGCTCCTCACTGCTTTACATCTTTCTGTGCCACGGAACACCAATCAAAAATGGTCTGTATATCACTCTATACCGCTCCTCTAAACCTATATTTCTGTCTGCAGCTCTATGCACTAGTGCTCTAAATCAATCCATACAGCTCTGTGCTATTCTCTGTACAACTATACATGTGGCTCGTCTGGCTGGAGAGGCCTGGATTATTGAGATGTCGTGTCCAGGGAAATTAGACACTTTTGAGGGTCTAATCCCCTTTTAAGATGTTGGTCATGCTGTTCATGCAATCTATGAACATTTCAAGAACATGTTAAAGGGATAGATCACCAAAATAATGAAAAGGCTGTCGTCACTTAATCATGCTCATGGCACTTCAAATCTGTTTTTTTGAGAGTACTTAATTTATTATTTTGTGAATTATATGACTTGTGTACTATATTCCAAGTCTGCTTTTCAAACTTTTTCGACCCCAAATATGAGCAGCTATAAATTCTAAACGTTTTCATTTTTATTATTTCTAACCACCATGTTGAGGTATAAAGAAAACAATACATGTCCATTGAATAAAACAAATGTGATTAATCTCATGATTTCCAAACAGTATCGTTGGGTCCAAGTCCACCTTGTCAAGTCAAGCCCAAGTACTTATTCAATTTGAGTGGGAGACGTTTAATATATTATATGGCATAATATTATTATTTTCATTTTCATTATTATTATTTATTTTATTTGTATTATTTTTTTTAAATATTATTTTTTAAATAGTGTAAAAAATATATATATTATTAGCATATAATTTTAGAATTTTTTATTATTACGAACCATTATTTATTATTAATAATAATAATAATAATGCAAATATGCTAGCCAATTTGCTTCTTGCAGCCCTCTGAAAACCCCTGTTCTAAACACACACACAAGAACCAATTAAGTTTCTGTTCAGTTTCTTTTCCTTCAACTTGTAATCTCACCTCAATGATAAATATTTTTCTTTTTGTTTTTTTTTTTGTTGAACCATTCTTTTAAAAAGATGTCCGTTGTTCCATCAACAGACCATGTTAATTCTATACACGAACCCTGCTGATGTATGTCCGGTTGGATCTCAGTCAGCTTCTTTACTTCCGCATAGCACGTTCCGCAGGCAAAGTGTATAGCGGGAAAACTTTAATAAAACTAATTTTCTCAGAAACGGAAACAACAATTTTAGAAACTGATTCGCTAGTCGGATTTCGCACGATATGAGAGAATACTCACCCTCAAAGTTGTCAAAGTGATTCCTTGCACTTATTGTTTATACAGAGATTTCGGGAGTTTTACCTTTCACTAAACATATTTAGATATACAGGAAATCGCAATGGAAGACGATTTCGATATATCTAAATATGTTTAGTGAAAGGTACGTAAAACTTCTGAAATCTCCGTGTAAACAATGAGTGACGTAGACGCGCAAGCGATCACTTCCGCCGCATGCGCAGACCGAAGCGACCGTGCCGTCAGATCAGTTGGACATGGCTGTGTTACATGAGGTAAAAACGATATAAATACCGTTCGTTTTCTCAAACAAAACGCTCGTTTCGTGTCTTAGGCCATCAATGTGTACTTACATTTACGAGTCATTAAATCATGTTTAATTTTGACTTCTCTGTGCATGCTCTTTGAGGTGAACCGAGGGAGGACCCCCTAAACCTCCAGAATTTGACTGATAGACAACAACGGTTTGACCGAAAAATATCAAAATTGAAAATACTGTGGAAACAAAGACACCTACATCTTGGATGCCCTTGAGGTAAGCTAAAACATATATAAAAAAAATTTCAAAGTGAACTATCCCTTTAATGTGTACGCATGGTGGAATATAGGTAGGCTGTTACTAAGCGATCAGAGTTTTGACGGGTGGGGTCCTTAGGAGGTGGCAGCGTTGTTTGATAACTTCAGTCATTCCACTCAGCCTCAGGGCGACAAACCGCCAGAGATATGAATCTCTGAGCACAGGGTTAATATCATGTCTGCTTTAGATTATGAAGACATCCAGAGGCACAGAGGAAAAGATCCGCTGTGAAGGAAATTAGAGATTGACACATGACAATGACCTTACAGGCTATGCTGCGATATCATTGCATCTTCAGTGTGTATGGTAGGACATGGATTATGATTATGCTTGATGGAGTCTTTGATTTACTCTCTCTCTAAATATATTCCCTTCTATCTTGTTCTCTACTAATCACACAGGTGACACTCTGATAAAATTCAGCACACACTGCTGGAGGCAACATAGCAACACATGCTCTCATATATACACATACGTCTGAGATTTTGTTTATTCCTGGGGTAGATCTCACTGCTAAATACATCTCTTTGTTACCTCATAAGTCAACTCCCTTGTGACTTGCTGTAAGTTAATTAACATGAACGAATACGTCAAGTACAAGTATTCACAGACTCAATTATGCAGATAATACCTCACCAAAAAAAAAAAACTCAATTCACAAGGAATCTAGAGAGTTACTTTATAACGCATTATAGGATTGTGCCGTCTGTCTCATTTGTCTATATTTTTGTACACTTCGAAGAAAAGTTTCTATATAGGGTTTATATCAGGCTCCTCATGGAAGCTTTCCGATTATGAGATCATTTTATGAACTTAGTTTTAATTAATGAATTTGGTTTTAATACATTTTTTATTGTTATGAATTAAACAGCTTGTAAACATACTTTATCACTAGAAAAAAAACTTGTTAAACCTGAAAGTATTGTGAAAAATGTAAGACATTTTTCCTTGTATAGAAACGGTTTGGCATTTTAAAACAGAGTCGAGATCCCTAGGGTTCTATATATAAAACCTGTATATAAAAATATAGGTCTATATATAAAAAATATATAGTGTAGCTTTATAAATGTACATATCTCGACACATATTTGTTTATTTTTATCAATTATTAGTCATTCAAATTGACGGAATTTTTCACCTAAAAGTAATAATTTTTCACTTTCCTGAGAGAAGTGGTGAATGAACGTTGTTTTCAGTCTGAACTAGTCTGAATAATTTGTTCAAGAATCTCCCGGTTCAGTTCTTACATTCAATTCACTGACTCAGAAGACTCACTGACTCACTGAATGTGAGTTGGAAGTCATATTAACCACTTTTGTTTATACTTGTATGGGGCTTGTTTGTCTATTTTGAAGAGAGAGAGAAAAAGAAAGAGCGACAAGTGCATTATTCAAAATGTCTGCTTTTGTGTCCTACGGAAGGAAGCCATTCAAGTTTTGGAATGACATGAGGGTGAGAAAAATGACAGAATTTTTATTTTTGGGTGAACTATGGCTTTACGCCACACTCTTTTATGACTGAACGGAAAGTAAAAAGGACAGGAGTGTTCAATCAAACAAGGAATGAGAGAATGACTAGCTGTCCAGTGCCACATTCTTGGTTCTCCAGTATTGTGCTGGTTTCAGATTGCTGCGTTTAATCATGTCTGCGGATCCATTTGATATCAAAGCTGCACCCTCAGGCTTCCCGGAGCGCCATGGAGTCCAAATGTTTTCCTTTTATCCTACCCCATATCCTGTCACCTGAAATGGCTTCTTTCATGTGTGAAAACAGAACGAGAGAGCAGGGTCTCCCGGGAGACCAGCCATTGTGACATCACTGTCTCCAGCTATTGGCAGCTGATGTGGCATCCATGTACACCTGTCAGTCAAAGAAAGCGGGTGCAGATGTGCCGCACTAATGTAGAAACTCCATTCGCATTAAAACTGAGAGAGAGAAAGAGTAACCGTGTGTGACTGCAGTAAATCATGCCGAAAGGATTTACTTGACTAGTTATTTTGGTAGTTATTTAAGTTCTAACAACTTGCAATACAATAATTATGTAAAGGAATTTACCAAAAATAAAAAAGCCATCAAACTTTTATCTTTGTATTTATACTTTAACAGTGTAAAGCCTGATATATGAATAGTCAGAACACTCTATTTTTTTTAATTCAACAGTATATCAAAGCTTTAGACAAATAAAGAAAAATAGTTTGCATTTATAAGGTTTTTGTTCAGTATCATATTTGATACATCAGGCTTTTGTGGCTCAAATAGTATGGAGCTCATACTCATGAAGAAAAAAGATATTTAAAAAAATGACGCAAATATGGTGAAGTTGCAGATATGGTCAAACATAAGATGCAATTCTTATGTAAATATAATGTAATTGAGCTTTTTAAAAAACCCTATCAGACCAATTACATAAAATGCATATACACTCACCTAAAGGATTAGGAACACCACTAATTTTGTGTTTGACCCCCTTTTGCCTTCAGAACTGCCTTAATTCTACGTGGCATTGATTCAACAAGGTGCTGAAAGCATTCTTTAGAAATGTTGGCGCATATTGATAGGATGGCATCTTGAAGTTGATGGATATTTGTGGGATACACATCTAGGGCACGGAGCTCCCGTTCCACCACATCCGCCCATAAAGGTTTGATAATGTAGAGGCTTTATAAGGGGCTGTTTACACCTGGCCACTTCATGCGTTTTCTTAGATCGGATAGCTATCTGATATATCAAAACGATTCCATTTACACCTGGTCACATAAATGTGTTTTTGCGAAACGGATATAAATCCGATCTTCAATTCACGCGCTATATGCAGATTTAATGAAGTGCACGTCACCGAAAGCAACAGATATGAGCCGAATTTGATCATCGGCTAATTTCAAAATCAGCAAAGACAGCAAACAGAGAGCGGACAGGACAACAGTCCTGGTAAATTCATTTCGTTTCTTTTGGCTACTTTTATGGTAGTGTTAATCGTCTGCGTCTTACTTTCACTTTGATTTGCGATAGATTCCGGCGCGTTGGCTTGATAGGCTGCTCATCTGAGGTGATGCGTGTCGCAGCGTCGTCATATCTGACTAAAATAACATGACATATAGCCTATAATACGCTCTCTCACGTTTAGTTTAGCATTTTTGGGAGGAGTAAAATTTACATATGTGGTTTCAACAACCAGATGCATTTACACTTGTCCAGTTTCGTCTGGAATGCGGCCCAGACCACCTCCTGATGTGGTTTGAGTGATCGGATTCTAATCAGTCTCAAATGCGTTTCGGGGGGCATTTAAACCTGGTCTTTTCACGATCGGATAGCTATCCGATCACAGAAAACGCATGAAGTGGCCAGGTGTAAACGGCCCCTAAGATATGATTCGGTAGGCTTTAGCAGCGGATCTCAACTCTGGCTCTTGATGTCCACTTTCCTTTTGTCCCCGACCCAAATCAAACACCTGAACAAGCTAATCCAGTCTTCGGGATTACTAGAAAGTTACAGGCAAGAGTGTTTGATCAAGGTTGGAGCTAAACTCTGCAGGAAAGTGGACATCAAATGCCAGAGTTGAGAACCCCTGCTTTATATGGTTAAAGTGTGCAACGTGTATATGGTTTTTTTTGTGTATTTACTATAAAAAGGGCTTTCCAGAAATGGACAATATAGTAATCTTAAACTTTACTTAAAAAAAAAAGACAATAGCCAAAGGGAAACTAAAGGGGCAAGGCATGTTTAGAGCAGACAGTGATGTTTCATTGACCCGATTAGCAAGGACGAACATAATTTAATCAAGACAAAAATAATGTTTCCAACGTTTTAAGCGAGCAGCAGTAGACATTGGCGATTTACCCTCTTGTCAGAACAGGGCAAATATACTCACACATTGTCAGCTCCACGTCTCATTTACTCACCACAAATGACTGGAAAAGACATCCAGGCGTCCCCAGGGGGATGCCAACACTAAGTGGCATCTCTGGACGGCCACACCTTACTGAAGAACTTCGAAGTGCTGTCTGATTGGAGTTAAGGTGAAGCGTCACTGGGCCTGAGCGCACCTGAGGGCATGGAGGCAGTTACGGAGTGCGGAAAGAGCACCACTCATTATGCAGTGGCAAACATGCTGTCACTCATCTCCCGTTCCCCACACACTCAGCTGTTGCGTGTTACTTCTCCTTCACTTCTTCTCCCTCGTTACTTGACCTTTTGAGTGCACATGAGGGAAAGAGAGAGAGAAGCCCGCTGCGTAGACGGCCGTGCAGCTGTGGAGAGCACGACAAAACTCAACTGGATTCAGAGAGAGAGAGAAAGAGTGAGAGAGGAAAAGAGAAAATATAACATTTATGAAGGTTAAAGAGAGATTCCTTCACCTGTGTAAACAGTGTTTATTTATACATCAAAGTAATGAAAGTAATGTACTGCAAGTGATATTGCTGCTGCTCCAACAAAACAAAAACAACCATAATAAAAATAATAATTATTATTATCATTAATAGTATCAAGGTTAATATATATATATATATATATATATATATATATATATATATATATTTACTGAACAAAAAAAAAACTAAGACTTTTTCTACGTACACAAAAGGCCTATTTCTCCCAAATATAGTTCACAAATCTGTCTAAGGCCCCGTTTAATAATTATTATTATCATTAATAGTATCAAGGTTAATATATATATATATATATATATTTACTGAACAAAAAAAACTAAGACTTTTTCTATGTACACAAAAGGCCTATTTCTCCCAAATATAGTTCACAAATCTGTCTATGGCCCCGTTTACATGATGGGAAAACGCAGATAATTCTCTGCGTTTTGCCCTCTCGTTTATACGAAAACCTAATTTTTATCACAGAAAACGATTATTTCTAAAAACTCCGGCCAAAGTGGAGATTTCTGAAAACGCCGGTTATGTGTTGTTGTGTGAAATGGGAGAAACGGCGTTTTAGGTTCTCTCTTGTCGATTCTTAGGATTCTGCTTGGCTTGCATGGCTTTATCCTTCTCCCTACACTGCCGCCAATAGGTTTGGCATAGTAATGATGGCCCTCGACGGCGTATTTATTCAGGTGTGTGAACGATGTTATTTTTGAAAACGGAGAGGGGGAAAATATTCGTTTTGCTAAATACCTGGCTTTGTGTAAACGTGGCCTAAATCTGCTGAGATAATCCATCCACCTCGCAGGTGTGGCATATCAAGATGCTGATTATACAGCATGATTATAGCACAGGTGTGCCTTAGGCTGGCCACAATGAAAGGTCACTAAAATGTACAGTTTTACAGTATTGGGGGGGTCTGGAGGATCAGAAATATCCCAATAATGCTCAAGCGGTCGAAACAGATCGAAAAACGCATTGTATTAGTTTAAAACAATTTTTCAGTCATGCAATCTTTATCTGCATTGTTTTTAAACAGGAAGTCAAATACATCCACATTAAAAAAAGTAACAACCAACTTCATTGTATTAACAATCTAGTACACTTCGCCAAAGAGAATAAATGCATATGTTGTTATAAAAAAATTATACACAGACAAAACCTCAAAAATTAATTTTAAGGCAGTTATGTGTGTTCTCATTTACTAAATAAGAAGGTCTCGGGTTACGACTGTAACCCTTGTTCCCTGAGAGAGTGTGACGTAGAGTATGACGGCACACCTGAAAGCTAAAAAGGGACGCCACAAAACCAAAAAAAAAGTAGTTCCCAGGCAGGAGGAGGCATGGCGGAGGGACGCAGTTCTCGTTCCCATTCTCAGGGAACAAGGGTTACAGTCATAACCCGAGACGTTCCCTTTCGAGGGAACTCTAACTGCATCGATATGACACTTTGGAGAACGAGTACCTACTATGCCACAATGACACCTGCCTATCCCTGTGAGAAGCTGTCTCAGGCATAACTAGGACAAGAGCACTCATGATCCAGGTGTCGATGGGAGGTCCAGACTATAAAATCTTGTGAATGTGTGCAGAGTAGCCCAGCCAGCCGCATCACACAGCTTAAGAATTCGTACCTCTGAAAGGAAGGCTCTAGAGGACGCCATGCCTCTGGTAGAGTGAACCCTCACAGCCAAAGTTGAAGGCAAACTGTGCACCTGAGAGAGATTTATTTACACTGGGCCGAACCTCTCGCATATAAACTCCACCCCGTCTGGGTGAAGTCTCTATTCCCCGTGCCTCAGCCCCTGCCTCAACAGGATGTCTGCTCTTATCATGCAGTACGGACTTTATCTTGGAGAAAACCCCTTGGTTTTCAACCACGACTGTAGAGCCCTCATGTGCAGCCTGGCCGAATGGAATGACGTTGGACACTGCTGCCATGAGCCCTAACTTTCTCAGAAAATGTTTCACAGTGATGGCTTGGTCTAGCTTTATCCTGGTCACCGTAGCCAGGATGGACTCCATCCGTGCAGGAGACAACTGTGCCTGCATTGCCACCGAGTCCCACACCACTCCCAGGAACATGGTTTTCTGGGCTGGTGCCAACACACTCTTTCTCGTGTTGAGTCTCAATCCCAAGTTCTGAATATGGCCAAGGACATCTCGAAGCCGAACTGCTAGGTCTCGAGACTGGGCCATAATGACCCATCGTCAAAGTAGTTTAGCGCACGGATGCCCTGGAGCCTCAGCAGGGCCAGAGCTGGTGAATGAGCGAGGGTAGAGTGCTAGACTGAATGTAAGAACCCAATATTGGTACACTTTGCCCCCAAAAGCGAACCTCGGGAACTTCCAGTGAGAGGAAAGGATGTAGATGTGGAAGTACTTCAGATCTATCGTGACCAACCAGTCCTCAGACTTGATTTGGTTCACGATAATGGGAATGGTGAGTATCTTGAAACCTGAACCTCCTCAGAGACCGATTCAGGTGCCATAGATCTAGAATAGGACACAATCTTCCATCCATCTTTGGAACTATGAAGTACCGGCTGTCTGGTGGGAAAAAAATACTCTATGGCCTATTTTGCCTGCAGCGAGTGAACTTCTTGTTCTAACACGTGACCCTGCTCTGGGTCCACTGCAGTCTAACCACCCCATTCAACTTCAGTGGGCAAACATGGAACTGCAGTCTGTACCCCTTTTCTAGAGTGCGCAGGACCTATGGCGAAATATTGGAGAGGCTTTGCCATGCCGTGGCAAAATCCACCCTCGGGCTGGTGTCGAGTGTTTTGTGAGACGATCCTGAAGCGGAGGATTGACAGAGAATAATCGAAAACGACTCGTTGTGCGGACGCGAACACTGCCTGGTCTACAAGCATGCGAGGCGGACAGTGCAGCGTGCATCTCGTGTGTGTCCCCACCCGTAATATGACGAGGGCAGGGGTGCTCACACTGATGAAATTGCTCGCTTGCCATCTCTTTGTAATATATATTAGACAAACAACACCTTATTGACATTTCACACAACAGAGAGCGCATGCTCAAGATCGAAAGCTGGCGTTGTTTTGTGATGCCGTCCCTTTTTAGCTTCCGGGTGTGCCACCACTCTCAACATCATCACGTAACACCAATAGAATTGGACTAGTTTCATTCATACTACAGACGCGTTACGCTAAGGGGCGGTTCCCCAAAGTGTCATATCGACGCAGTTTGAGTTCCCTCGAAAAGGAACTACAGCTACCGGGGATTTTATCTTTGTTGTTTTGTTTAACATCGTTTGAGTTAACATCTGAGAATTTCACCACTGATGTTATCTCAGTAGCACAGCCTTTGTTGTCCACCAGTATGCAGCTGTGGGTGGAGCTGACGGTAAACCTCTCTAAATGGCCACTGAAAGCACTGGTTTGAGACGCCCCTCCTTTCTCTTCCCCCAAACTTTAAAATCCTTTTTCCTCTCCTCTGCTCTCCACCTCCCACGTGGAGGAGGGCAGACCTGCTGTAACTCTTCCAGTCTCCTGCCTGTCTCTGCCATCTGCTGCAGTCTGTCCCAGCTCACTCTGACAGCCATGTTTGAGACAGAGACTTCACCAGAACGTCCATCCATCAGGATCTGACCACACACACAGGTACAAACACACACGCACACACATAAACGGCCACATCCGCTCACACTAGCACACAGGCACACACTTTCCGTCTCACACACGCGCACGATGGCAGGCAGAGGAAGAAATCTGCCATGAAACTTAATCAGCGAGGGTCATGTCGGGGAGTGAGGAACAGATTAAATTAGCATAGTATTAGATATGGAAAATGATTTCTGTCAAAACCATCCTTACCACAATTATAATATGTTAATTACGTATTTCATTAAGAGGGTTGATTATGGCCCTGAGATGAAATCATGCGAGTAGTGGCACCTGGAGGACATTGAATCTCTCTCTTTTTCTGTTCATCCTACACTCTTTCTTCTCCAATCAGTCCTTCCCAATCCGTCCCTCTTTACACCTTTTAACACACCGTCACATTTTCATTTCATCTCCTGATTGTCATTTATTTATTCTCTAATTATTTTAACGGGCCTCAATAACTGCACAGGGCAAAATGTCCGTGGTGAGACACAAAAGGCCTCAAACACAAATGGCCAATCACATCAAGCAATTTGAACGCCACTGTTGGCGATGGTACTAACACAACTACATTTTTCATTAGAGTGACAATCACACAACAGTGTAGCTTTTCATCAATGCAGTTTGTTTGGATGGTCATTGCATATCTTCCCTGTCCAGTTATTTATAGTTTATACAGTTATATAATATAAGTAAAATATTAAAGAAAATTATAAATAAAATTATATACAGAACATAAAATATTGAATGATTTCATAACATGCAATATTTATTTAAAAAAATAATTTAATGTTCATTATTACATTATAGAATATAATATTTGATTAAATATAATTATAATTTATACAATTAAAATGAATTAATGAAAACTCTTTAAATATAACATAAAATATGTTATGAAATATAAATATGCCTAAAAATAATTTAAACAAATAACAGCCTACACATACATATAAATACAGACAAAAATAATACAATAAATATTTAACTATAGTAAAAGTAAAATAAACTAGACTGTTTCTTTCTTTATTAGTTTTGAATTTTCCATTTCACAATCCAGTTCATATTTTTGACTGTCCTGCTTTTAATACAAGATTGTCCTGCTTTTAATACAAGTTTTATGTAAGCTCACTTCGTTTAGTAAAGCCTTTTTCTTTTCTTTTTATTCCAGTACACGTTTTAACCTCAATTCTTGCCGTGAAAACAGCCTCAGCTGCTGACATGGCATTAAAAGCTAAACTCTGATACTTTTAAAACAATTGTATCGCTTTGTAGCAAACTACTTTTTCTTAGTAACGTAGTATAGCTAAATACTATTTTAAATTTCCCAGTTTCAAAGTCTTCCCCAACAGAAAAGCCAGCAAAATGGCAAACACACCGACAAACACACACACACGCACAGGCGTTGGCTCCAGGTTAACCTGAACTGAGTGTAAGACTCTAGTGTTCTGAGCCCCTGGTCTCTCCAAATCACACATCAAAGGCTGCATTTGTACAGCAACCCGCTTGGGAGGCTTGAGCCTGGGCTGTTTGGACTCGGTGTTACCCAGCATCTGTGTGTCTCCGGGGAGGCATTACCCTCTACATTATCCTAGCCTTGTTCCAGTACAGAATTACAGAACGGTCCCAGAGACGCACACATACAAACACACACACGCACGCACGCACACACATACACGCACAGAAAGCGAGAGTGAGAAAGAGAGATAGACTGACAGATGGAGAGAGAGAGAGAGAAACGGGAAGCCCGAATGTTTGTGTCTAGCTACTCTAGCATCAGGGCATTTGAGGTGGCGAGAACAACCCGAGACCCAAATACCGCGTTAAACAGAACACGTGCTACCGAATTGATGACCTGTAAATATCCCGTTTTTTCAAACAAGATGTCCTCTTGAAAGGGCCCGGGTACAGGCTGTGAGCTGAGTGAGATGGTGTGTAACATGGCGAGAATGCTTCTGAGGACGTCCAACAGTAGAAATACTTTAAATAAAATGTGATTTACTCCCCTATGTTGCAAACTACCATTGAGATGTTTGAAGTGTATATACAAATAACAGGCGTGCATATCAAGCTAGTTTAGAGATTCATGTCCTGAATCCCAATAACAGAGGCAGATTCTCACATCCACACATATTCCACTGAGCAAAGCAGATCTGAGCACTTCACAGCACTTTGATGTGCACTCACAGATATGCTCTGCTGAATGGGTGCACTTTATACATTTCAAAGCTCCAGTCCTTCATGGCAAATATTTTGAGGAGGGAGAGAGATCACACCGCAAGCCGTCTTAAGTTATCAGAAAGCGTTTGAATTAGCTCTGAATATTCCATTAGGGCTTTTAAACAAACTGCTTAGCCAACTAAGGAGTCTTTTAGTTGTTGGCCCTCATCAGAAAGGGTGAACATACAAGGAAACATTCAGGGGGGATGAACTTGATTCTTGGAAAATATACGTACAGCCAGTGTACAGTCAACTGATTGACACGAAAATGCATGATTACGTTAATAAATAATATCATTTTCTATGAATTTAGTATGTAATACATTCTAAAAGTATTCATATCATAATACCTTATAACAGAATGCAAGCAGCCTCTTGATAATTTTGAAATAATATATAATAATATTATTGACATAAATATGTATATTTCATAACATTTTTTTTTTAAATTATTAAATTTCAAGGATTTGTAACTATATTGTGACTATATTGTGTGTACTTCCAAAATATTGAAAAAATATATTGACAAAAAAAAAACATATTTTTCTAGAATTTATTATACACAGAGATTCCTAGAAAATTTTATTATTTGTTATTATTTGTTTTAATAATTTATTTCTAAGGATTTGTAACTATTTTGCCTATACTGCATGTAATTAAAAAATATTGAAATAATTTAATATTGACAAAAATGTATTATATATTTATATAATGTATTATACACAGATTCATAGAAAATGCTATTATTCATTGTTTTAATCTTTTCTTTTCAAGGATTTGTAACTGATTGACTACTGGGTTGAGTTCAAAATTATTTTTATAATATATTGACAAATATGTATATATTTCTATAGTATATTACAAACATAGATTTTATTGAAAATTGTATTATTTATTGTTTGAATAATTTATTTTCAAGGATTTGTTACTGATTGATTAATTCCAAAATATTGATTACTAAAATATTGATTACCAAAATATTAATAACCTAACATTGACAAAAATTACATATATATATCTATAATGTATTACACACACATATTCATAGAAAATGTTATTATTTGTTGTTTTAACCTTTTATTTTTAATGATGTGTAACTGACTGTTGTAGCAAATATGTATGCAAAGACATAATTGACTACAAAGCACATTTTGAATTTCATATAATCTATTTTCAAATAGTCTGATTTGGCCTTGATTTACATCACAGTGCTCTTGTAATTCTAATAAAATGCATGTAGCCTGCTGCCTAATTAATGTGTGATTATTTGTGAAGAAGATAATTACTGTTTCTGCTATATTCTAACTAATTAAATCACAAACTTTGATTTTATTGACTTTTTGCCTTTTTAAAAACAAACCTCATACTGCTTGTTATGTCACAGAGGCACACTGTGACCTTCTCTACAGCTGCAGATGTGGATGAACTCGAGGGTCTTGGTTCAAAATGAGGTCAGGGGTCACGGAGAGGTCCTCATATGACCCTTTGGCCAGCAGGGCTTCTGTCTGTTGATTATGTGTGAAAGGAGAAACAGGTTGGACCCTGAAACAGAAATGTACACACCAAATGTGACATTATTTACTGCTTTCTATCAGATTAAAAATGAGATTGAAATTCAAGGTGGAGCTTTATGCATATGAGCTAAATAAAATAATGTGAGAGTAAATTTATATATAAATGCATGGTGCTTTTGCATCCTTCTAGAAGCATAAAAGCATAATGACATGCGAGGACGGCGACAAAACTAAGGGTGAACATTTGGAATATTGTGTAAATGAGTTGAGCTGCGCTAATGTTGATGCTGTTCAGCTTTTTTGGCAGGACAAGGTTAATTGAAGCTGTGATGCAGAAATGATCGTTCTCAAACAAGCAGCACAGCAAGGCCTCGTTGAACGCCACGGCATTGATAAAGACGATATATTGTGTGACTATGTGGGCGCAGATGTGTTTGTGTGGACAACACTATGTCTCAGCATGTGTTCCTTAGCTTGCACACAACACGCAGTATTCATGAAGATGATCGAGGGGGTCGGAAAACAGATATTTTAATCACTGTTGTCTTGACGTGAGCGGCAAATGTTGTAATCGGTATAATGACGGTGTAATCTGCATGTGTGTTTACCGTCGAAACAGCAATGCGTGAGCCACAGGAGCAGACGAAAATTCTCTGTAACGCCACCTACTCAAATTATGGAGCAGGAACATATTTGCCAGGGCGATGTGTTAGTGGGCTGGTGAGCTCAGCTTTGATTTCTCACTATTCAAAATTTTCACAGGGCGATTATGAGCCATACTTATTTCGCCGACACCAAATAAAGCAGGTTTCTTTTTATGTCTTATGTCACCTATCAACACTTAAAGTCTTCCTCAGGTAAAAGAAAAAAACCCCGCAACATTTATGAAAGGACTTTATTTTAAAGGAATGAAAGCCAAAGGTCTGGGTGTCCGAGTGTGCGTTTGTTTGTGTGTGTGAGTCAGGTGTGGCTCATGCCTGGCTGCACAATGACCGATGTGAGGCTGTGTGTGTGTGGGGGGGGTGTTTTTGTGCGTCTGTGCGGCCCCCCCTACACAGTGAACACTGGCAAATAGCTAAAAGCTTCAGAGAGTGCCATATGTGAACAGAACTAAGCCAAAGCAGGGGAGCCATATGCACTTCGACTGCTTTTTTTAGCTAATTATCCCAAAATGTCTGTTTTATAGAACAAATCCGTGAGTTACACTGCAATTACAACATAATGAGCACTCACACACAGAAAATGTGGAAAAGCACTCACACACTGGGGTAATGAACGTATTATTTCATCCATTTTTTTTTTCTAAAAAATTTCCAAAAATTTCTAGATTTCTAAAAGGATGTAACACTGAATGGAATATGAAATTTGAAGCAGAATTTCTTGTAAAATGTATTCCAGGATTGTTTGTTTTATTTACAACTTTGAAAAATCAGTTTTACAGTATATGTGTTTAATGCTCAGCTATGGCACTTTATTTTCTCTGTCTGGTTGAAATAATATGATATATGTGTTTAATGATATGATTTAATTATTTTTCTAATAAAATAAATTGCCTGACACATCAAATCCAGCTTGTTTTTTTTTATCATATTTTGTCTCTAACTATAGGCATGCAATTTTCTATAAAATATTTAAAAATTGTGTATAAAAATGATATATATTTATAAATAAGAACTATTTTGAGGTTTATTTTCTGAATATGCATAATTGTCACACTATATGATGTCACAATAAAACCTATGAAAGCTTGTTTCCACAACAGAATAAAAAAAATAAAGGAGCTGTATGCAAGAAATTTATTTCAGTTAATCATCAATTTTCCCTTTTTTGTCACTAGACATTAAGAAATCATGTTCATTTCACACACTTATATCACTTACAACAGTATTTTGGCCAGGATATTGTCATTTAAAAAGTGCAGTTGCAGCCCTCAACTGATGTTGATGTTGTCATGTTGTGTTTTGTTCTGATGCGTCACCCTCCACCAATCTACCAATCACGGACTCAGTACTGTTGCGGCATTTGGGTTGCCAGCTCTTCTCTAGTTATCACAGCTGTAAATACAAATGTGTCGGATAAAAAAAAAATCGGATAAAAAAAATCCGACACTGTTCTACAGTAATTTGAAAGTGATTGCAGTACCAGTTTTGGCCACAATCTTGCATACGGCTCCTTTAAAAAGGTAATTGTGACTGTTCTCACAATTCTGAGTTTACATCTTACAGTTCTGACTTTTTATCTCAGAATTGTGTGATATAAAGTCGCAATTACAAGTTATAAAGTCAGAACTTTGAGTTATAAACTCGTAATTGCAGAAATAATCAGACTTTTTTTCTCAGAATTGCATGTTTATATCTTGCAATTCTGACTTTATAACACACAATTGGGAGATATAGTCAGATTTGCATGATATAAAGTAGCAATTGTGTTATGAAGTCAGAGTTGCGAGACATAAACTCACAATAAAAAAATATTGAGATAGAAAGACATAATTATCTTTAAAACAAAACAAGCTTCCATAGAAATCAGCCATCAAACAGACTAAAATAGATTTTTTTTTAAATGTTTCGACTTGAGAAAATATACCACCCATAAATATTTTTTACCAGCCATGAAAATGATTTTGCAAAAACAGGCAGTTATGACACCAACATTTTAAGATACCAGTGAAAATTCACAATTACAATTTCGATACAACGTCTAAAACTACCAGCCTATAAATTTAAAACATCATTAAAGACAACTAACAGTAGCAGTCAGGTAGAGACATTGAATAATAATAAAAAAAAAAAAATCAAATGTAAAATAACACTAGATAGTCTTCACTGTATAAATTAAACATAAAATAATTCTTATTAAATTTGCAAAATATATTCAGTCAATGATATTTTTGTCCTTTGTTGTTTGATTAACATTAAAAACACAGACAGCATTAGAAATGTTAGGCTGCTGTCACTTTAAGACCTAATCCACGGGTCCATTACAATGATAGTGAGGCCCTGTTTACACAAGAACGCTCGCGGGTGAAAACGTAAACATATTTTATCGGATGTGCCTTTCGTTTACACGGCGATGGCGTTTTTGAGGCTTAAAAACGCAAAAAAGTGAAACCACCCTCCAGAGTGGAAATCTTAAAAACGCTCCACCACCTCGTTCCCGTGTAAACGGTAAAGACGCAAAAGTCTGCTTGACAGTGAAGTTTGTACGCAGGACTTGGTGTTGTTTTAGTATGCACTCCTAGCCACCTGAAGTGCATACTACATTGAATTTCACACACTTTTGCGTCACCAAAACTTCATCTTGCACTAGAACTTTTTTATTTAAATTGCCAAGGTTTAAACTCTTATGATGATTCAGCACTGGACCATCAACTGTCCCGAGTGTCGTTCACCTGTGTTTATGTTCTCACAACACTGCATTGTTAGAATTGGGTGATTGACACCGTTTCATATAGTCGCCAACGACAATGTTTCATGGCATTTGGTGCTTGGCGAGTGTTAATTTTATCCCTTGTGATAACTTTCCTGTGTTATAGCCTCTCTATAATTATTGTATATATTATTGTTTGCTGGTATATTGTTTGCTGATGTTTTTTTTTATGGTCTTACAGTATGAACAACCCCGGTGTACCTAATTTATTTTTGTCTAGTGTCTATCCTAATGTACCTCTCTAGTGACTGGGGAAAAGAAAAGCACCTGCAGTGTTGTTTTCCCCTTGTGTCCTGGCCCTCAGTGTCAGAGACAGCAGAGATACAGTATAGAGAGACCTCTTCAAGCTCTCAGGGCCTCCGATGGAGTAATGGGACGGTCTCTCTTCTGCTCTGAGTTTGTGGCTGTGGCTGTGTGTGTGAGTGTGTGTGACAGAGGGAGAGAGAGAGAGAACCTGCCACTGTGCTGTAGTGCTGCATTACAGCCGCACTGTGGATATGAGCCTCCTGGTGGAGCTCCGCCTGAGGGCCTACAGGTGGGTCAATCCATCAGTGGGCCGGAGGGGGAGGTGCTGCAGGGAGAGAAAGTTCAGCTTTGACCAATCAGAAACAGAGGCATTAGGATCAATGCTATCCATTAAAGAGCACACTGACCTTCCAGTCACACTGCAACCACAATGTGTGTGTGTGTGTGTGTGTATGTGTGTGCTTCCAAGGGAATAAATTCTGATCTTTTAATTATGCTCTGTCCTCAGTTCAGCCTCACCTACATCTCAGTGGGTGATTAAATAATTTCCATTTTTTGTGAGTGCAAAGGGTCTGTGGGAATTTATCTCGTGCCGATTTCACATCGTCACACTGTTGTCCTCAGATGACCAGGAAGATTTTTGGAACATTGTTCACATATTAGACATAAAAATTCCTGCTCAAGCTACGCCGCTCTTGACGTCATTTCTATGGGTTTCTCTGACACGTTTCGATTTTAGAAAGGAGCCAGAGCCATGGTTTAGCATTAAAGGGATAGTTCACACAAAAATGAAAATTCTGTCATCATTTACTCAAGTTGTTCTAAACCCGTATAAATTATTTTCTTCTGCTGAACACAAAAGAAAGAATGTCGGTAACTAAAGAGTTGATGGGCCCCATTTTTTTTCCATCAGTGATGCCCATCAAATATTACTTGAGCAGCAAATCAGCCTATTCGAATGATTTCGGTTTTTACTGTATTTTTATTCATGTATTTTTAAAGGGGTGGTATACTGCTTTTTTTCTTTGCATGATTGTGTTTATGGGGTTTTTCTTTTTTAAAAACTCTTATTTTTCATAAATTTCACCTTTATTGTAAGCTGCTTTCTCCTCTGTCATTTGAACAACCTGTTGACTTCCTGATTCTATGAAACCACTTCCTCAGAAACAGGCAGTGGGCTCAGATTGGTTAGTTTGGGCCGGTGTGTTGTGATTGGCTAAACTGTAGTGCAAGTTGACCGGAAACTTCACGCTCATTACCTTTACGGGCGAACTTGCATGTGTTGTTCATGTCAAATGTAAATAATGGTGTCGATACTGCAGTATCAGTATGAGCCAGAATCAGACCAAGAAAGCGGCGATGAAGAGAGGCAAGCACAACCTCACCACACACGGCTCTTACAAAACGTTTCTGAATGGTAATTTGCCTTTATTTATTTTTTTAACTTTATACACGTTTGTCTTACACAAAATAGCATCGAACTGACTGGCTACTATATACACAAACAGCATTGGCATTGGTTTACGTTCTTGATCAAATCGAAAAATAACGTCAAATACATTTACAAAATTAGTACATATAAATTCAGGTCCAAAATGTTTGTACACTTTTGTCGTAGACACGACATAGCATAACTAAGTGGCTATAAAGCCAGCGCTGGCATTTGATAAAACTAAAACTTTACGTCCAAAAATTATACATGCAAATACATTTAAAATGATTAAGCCTTAGCCTACTTACAGGTTGTGGCCCAACAACTGCTGCCTCTGGTTTTAAAGTTGGAACTGCTTCATGTTTTAGTAACAGTTCCTTGTTGAATCCGGCATTGAATTCGTGGATATTCTGGAAGCTGTCTTCCGTAAAATGCGCAGCACAGAGAGCTAAATTACAATTGCAATTTTCAGGAACATAATCAAATATAAATTGTATCCATTGTTGACGAACTTTTTTCCATATTCCAGAGGGAGGGTTGATGCATATGTATGGGTTAGTGATGTCTAAAAAAAGACGATATGTCTTTTTTTTAAAAGACGATATCTCTGCTTACACTGAACTTTCAGTGCTGCAAATTTGCAGATACTGTTTGTGCACTAACAGCAACATTACACAATATTTAAAATGGAAAAAGTAAAATCGCAATCAACCACCCCTTTAAACTTCCTGATTTTTAAAAGACGATATCTCTGCTTACATTGAACTTTCAGCACTGCAACTTTGCAGATACTGTTCATGCACCAACAGCAACATTGCACACTATCTAAAATGAAAAAAGTGAAATCGCAATCAACCACCCCTTTAACAAATGTCCTTTTAGTTTTATGGTGTTTCCCCTAGTATTTATTTAACTGTTGGTTTATAAAAGTAAAATAAATTAAAAAAATAGGAAAATAATAAAATCTTAACAAAAAGTTAAGATATATAGTTTGGATTATTGCATTATAAATGAATACTGTATGTACAGTCAGTCTGAAGAGTCTATACAAAAAAGAAAGAGCCATAATGAGAGTTTGCTAAAAATCTGTTTCATTGTAAACCCCTTTTAATAGCAGATTTGGTGTGATCTATGTGAGCTTTCAATAGTGAAACAACTGCTTCAGTCATGCTGCAGGCCAGTGCCACCCCTCCTAACACACACACATACACACACCCTCGCCAGCTCGCATGTCCTTAACAATCTGAAGAGCCTTTTGACAGCTGCAATTAAGCATGTTAATTAGAGGCACAGCACAAAGAATAATATTTACTGTGATTGGGTGTCCTTCGACGCCTCGCCAAATCAGATCTGAGGGAGCTCATTGTCTACAAATGTAGCCCCCCCCTTCCCTCCCCTCCAACCCCCCCGTCCCACCCTCGTATTGTACATGACACCTCACAGCCACTGCGTCTTATTTCTTTTGCAGTATGGCAACGCTTAAGATGGGGGAAAAAAATGCTTTTAAGGCATGCGAGGATTAACCGTCTCTTGTGAAATACTAAGGCATCTCTGAGAGCGGGCGAATATCTGAGGAACCATTTCCTCTTGCTTTTGTAAGCTGAACTTTACATCAAAGTGCTTGATTAATTACTGATAAGGGACTAATAAAATATTAATGCATTTTGTAATTAATGGGACCTCAGAGCCGCATGTCCTACCACCCCCAGCTAAATGTCTTTTTGAAAATAAGTTGTATTCCTTTTTTTGTGTCTCTCAGCTGTCTAACGCCTCTGCATTTTCTTTATATCTTGTTATTTTTTTTTGTTAATGGAAATGATTCATAATTAAACGTTTATCCAGGAGGAGCATAAACAAAGCGAAATGTATATTTCCTTGGAATAAAAGAAACAAGACATGTTCTTTTTTTTTTTTTTTTGTTCAGTGGCTTTGAAAGTATTGAGTCTGGAGGGCCTGAACTGATGGTCACGCCATTTCTTTTTCATTTGCTGGGGCTGTGGGCTAATGGACAGAATTTTATAAGCCTCCATACTGCATCTCACCGCTAACCTCATTTCAAGTGTTGTCAATAATGCCCTTGTGCTTCATTAAGAGACAATGACAACCATCGTCTTTAAAAAGGATGATTTTGACTTTGAAAAACTGTTTCTCAAAATGTGGGTTAGGCTTCAAATAACACGACGCATACTAAAATTATCACCCTAAGTGATTCGCGTCATTCTGCGTTCTTAATCAAAACATTTTTTTTTTGCTTTTTTTTTTTTTTGCTCACATGAAATATGGACACCCACTGAATGAAACTAAATTGTCTCACCAGAATCACAAATTCAGTGGATTTGTCTCTAATCAAACAAATTATGCTTTATCATGTAATTGTGATATTTAAGAAAAGTTGCTTTGTGATATTCATAAAAAAGTAAATTCGAATCAATCTGACCCCTCTGAATAATTAAATATTGCTGCATTAAAATTGGTCTGATGCATATATTTTGTATTTCAGATTTTAGTATTATTGTATATACAATTAAAGTTTTTAATAATATTTCTAACTAGCTTTTATTTTTTCAGCTATTTTAATTTTAGTTTAATTTTTACAAATTTATTTATGTGCATTTGTAATTTTTAATATTTTTATTACTATTTAGGTTTAATTTATTTTTCCTTAATTTATTGCTTTAAATTAAAATGATTTCAGTACATTTGACATTTCGTTTTTCATCTAACATTTAATTCCAGATTTATTTTAATGAACAAACATATTTTAATAGTCTTAAGTCAACAATAACCATCTGTTTTGTTTAATAACTTTTTTGTTTTGTGTTTCTGATGTACTTTGCATTTTGTTTTTGCTTTACTTTCTTATATCTGTTATGAATCAGACAAGATTCAGCTTTTCATTTTGAAACATTTTAATGCTAAAGATGAGTTTTAACATCTAATATAATATTATAACATCTCAACAAACAACTCGCTTTCATTTCATATTTCGCTTCGTCGCACACTAAACTTGACCTTGTCTGTGGCTCAGACTGTATGCAAAACCAGCCAACATTCCCCATTCTCCTTCCTGAAGTGCATCACAAGCATTGCACAATAAAAAAAAAACTATACACATTTGTTTTGTTGACACGAAGCAATCCACAAATATCAATATACACAAAAGCCTGTATAAAAATGCATGATACGGATCAATTTGACTGAGATTAGAAATCTGAAACGTACAAGTGACAAATGACAGAGAGGCTTTATCGGAACGGGGCGAAGCAGACGTGCTCGCAGTAGTCTCTCCCTGCTCTTATCTGGAATTGAGGGTGTGTTTTAAGCATAGCCTCTCATTACTGTCTGATGGGTTCAGTGACAAAGCTAATACAAAGCTTTTTCATACAGACCAAACGCATCCCTGTGAAATTAGGCCCCGGTGCAAATGGTGCAAATGTGTGTGTGTGTATCACAGAGACAGAGACAGAGAGATTGAGAACATGTGCACTTGTGAGTGTGTATCTGCGTGCGTTCGTGTGTGTGCATGTGCTGGTGTGTTGCAATATGATAAATGTGTTCCACCCCATAATCTATGTGTTTCAAAATATGATGTATGTGAGTATGAACTTTGAATTATTTCCTAAACAGAGGGTCATAAATCTTGTAACTTTGGTGAAGAGTGTGCGTTCTCTCTTTCTCTCTCTCTCTCTCTCTCTCTCTTTATATGAATAATGCAGTCGAGACTGGCCAGCTGCTTAGAGTTACAGAGTGAGACTGACTGCTGATGGGAAACAAACGGCTCTTTCCTGCTCTAAAGGTAGGGAAAAAAAGATACACTGGGTGGCAGATCAGACTGTCTGAGATGTTTTGCTTTCACCCAGCACCAAGGTCACGTCAGGCAGCAATCCTTTAACACAATGAGCGTGTGAGAGTGTGCGCGTGACCTTGGGACTGACGTAGGTGTATTTATGTGCGGTAACCCACCCTAAATGACAGAAAGCCATGTAAGCAGACCTGGCCCGAATACACCTGATGTAGAGAGGCTGTTATGGGTCAAATATGGGCACATGTATACATTGTGGAGAATGAAATCCCATAATGCATTGCAAAAAGCTTGGTTAAAGAAAATGAATTCAAATGATAAATATATTGGAAAGCATCAAATGAAGAGTTTAGTATATAAGTTCAAGCAAACAAACTATTTTATACAGTGCTGTGTGTTTTTTGCTTATTTGAGTTTCATATCTTCTAGCAACATTTCAATCAATCATGTGGCACACAGAGTTGCTGCTCTAAATCGGTCATTTTTTCATACAGCTCAACAATGGTAACAAACATAAACTGTTTCCACAAGCTTTTATATTCCTAAGGATTTTGATGGTCTGCTTTAGACATTTTTCTAAGTAACTTTGCAACTGTATAACTAACTCCCATTAGAGTATTACTAGATTGTTGGGTTAAAGGAGTAGTTCACTTTAAAAAAAAAAAACTTTTGCTGATAATTTACTCACCCCCATGTCATCCAAGATGTCCATGTCTTTCTTTCTTCAGTCGAAAAGAAATTAAGGTTTTTTGATGAAAACATTCCAGCATTTTTCTCCATATAATGGACTTCACTGGTAAACAAACGGTTCAAGGTCTAAAAGACAGCTTCATTGCAAACTACAAACTGTTCAAAGGGCTTTAAACGCTTCCAGACGATGAATAAGGGCGAAACGATTTGCCATTTAAAAAAAAATAGTTTCATAAGCTCAAATGGTCGCCTTGCTCTGTTCTGTGACTCTCCTGTTCGAACTCGTTCGTTAAAATGAACAAATCTTTTCCAGAGTCAATTCGTTCATTTTGTTTGTTGAATGAACCAAATGACACGAAAAAAGATTTGTGCATTTTGATAAACGTGTTCGAACAGGAGAGTCACGAACGCGCATCACAAAATAGAACAAGGCGACCATTTGAGCTTAAAAAACGTAAACTTTGTTATTTTTATTTATTTATTTTTAAATGACCGATCGTTTCGCTTGACAAGTCGTTTAGAATCGTTTAAAGCCCTTTGAAACAATTTGCACTGAAAGTGTCTTTTGGACCTTGACCCGTTTGGTTACCAGTAAAGTGCATTATATGAAGAAAAATCCTGGAATGCTTTCATCAAAACCTTCATTTCTTTTTGACAGAAGAAAGAATTACATGGATATCGTGGATGACATTGGAGTGAGTAAATTATCAGCAAAAGTTTTTTTTTTTTTTAAAGTGAACTACTCCTTTAAGGTTAGGTGTTACAGTGTTAGAGTTCGGGTTAGGAGAATAAGTTGGCATGTAGTTGCAAAGTTAATTATAGTCAGTTGAATGTCTGTTTTGGGAACATTAAAATAAAGTGTTAGCAGATATTAAACAGACAGTATACTAATACTGTAATAAGAGTTAGTTGACATAGTTGCAAAGTTACTTATTGTTAGAATGTCTAAAGTGGACTATTGAAGTAAAGTGTTACCCAAAAACTTGCTTTGATTTGAGCCCAAACTTGCTAGCTCAGCATTGCCATAATACATAATAAATGTGTTTTCTTCCTGATATTTTTGAGTTTCGACGCAAGTAATCTGCAACATGTGTTGTCACATGGAGTATTCAAAAACAAGTTAAATAAATAAATATACACTATGATCCATTTTTAAATGAACTTAGTAATTTTATTTAGTAAGAAGGATGCATAAATTAATAAAAAACTGACAGTAAAAATTCAAACGAATGCAGTTCTTTTGAACTTTCTATTCATCAAAGAATCCTGAACGAAAGCTGTATTATGGTTTCCACAAAAATATTAAGTAGCTCAATTTTATTTATTTATTTATTTTTTTTACATTAATAACCATAAGAAATGTTACTTGAGCACCAAATCAGCATATAATTATTGAAGGGCCATGTGAGAATGAAGACTGGAGTAATGATGCTGAAAATATAAAATTTAAATAGAAAACTTTAAATAGAATAGTTATTTTAAACTGTAATAATATTTCACAATATTATAGATTTGACTGTATTTTTAATTAAATAAAGGCAGCCATGGTGAGAAGAGGGACTTCTTTTTAAAACATTCATACAAAACCAACCTTACCGACCCCAAACATTTGAATAGTAGTGTATATAGAAATATATACCAATTTATTTATAGCCTATGTAACCTTCATTTCATTCCAACCCCACATATTAAGATTAACAGTGAACAATGCAGTCATTTTTGGCCTAATCCTCACTCATTTTTGGAATTTGACAGTAAAAATCACCATGCATTTTTAATTTATTTTATGAAGAAAAAGAGCGGTTTGGGCAACTTCTCCATTTGTGTTTCACAGAAGACAATATGACATAAGGAGGTGTAAATAACGACAGAATTGAAATTTTTGGGTGAACTATTCCTTTAATCTCTCTCTCGCCGCCCACAGCAAGAGTCTGAACAGTCCTGTGGCCCGTTTTGTTTGCACATAACAGTGTGATAACTGTCAATTGAGATAAATATTTAGGTTAAACATATTTCAGTGGAGCTTGAGGAGGGGGTTGCGTTAAAGGTTTGGGCCAGATCTAGCGAAAGCATCTTCAGAACACCCTTAAAACCAAATAAAGCCACTTTAGCGTGGCGGGGTGTGTTTAACACCTCCCTTATGCAATATTAAACGTACGTGTGTGTTGATTTAAAATGAGTCTGGGAGAGAATGAGGGCGAGTGTGTGTGCGAGTGTGATCAAACCAGGACGCTCCTGACTTCGCCCTTGTCAACATTCTCTCATGTCCACCATCATTCATCCCCCCCCCCAGACTGAACCCAAAGAGACCAGCACAGGCCAGTGCAACTCAGCACATTCCTCCCTCATGAATTTTAATTAAACACGCTGCCTTCCTTTCACTCACTCCCCAAAATAAATGGTTGGAAAATATAAGACATCTGCCCGGGATATATCATTTACATTTCTCTGACGATAAATCACCGGCCGCTGTTTCAGATATCAATTAGATGAGTTGCATTGATTGAATAAATTCAAACTGTCTCGGGCGGCCAGGATGTATGAGGGAGGCCTGCGAGGGGTGTGGCTGTCTTTCCACGGAGGGGAGGGAAACTCTGTGTTTGATCTGATTAAGTACTTTTAAATCACATGCACACACACACACACACACACTCACCGATAGATTGCGTCGGATCTCATTTTTTACAACGGTCACAGCTGTTCCCGTCCAATCAGAGGCATCAGAGGCACTTTCCTATCAGATCTGGTTTGAAAAGAATCAGAACATCACACCTATATTTCAGTAGGAACTGTCAAAAGATTCAAATGTTTAATTGAATAAAATATTACACAATTTTTTAAAAAGTGTGGATTTGGTATACGTGTAACGAACACAGAAAACGGGAAGATAGCGTTAGGTCCCAGGGTCGGGAATTTATTAACAGACTTGGTAAGGAAGGTAGAAATGCAGACAATAACACAAGAGTGTGGCTAGCGGGTTACAAGATATCAAATATTTGACAGGCTGGTTGCCGGATAATAACCGCTGAGTTTCATAGGCAAGTATCAGGCACGTAGAATCGGGTGGCAACTGGCGAGTATATTGTGTAGACAAGGTCATGAAGAATATTGTAAAAACATACAGAGTCTTAAACCAGGATACAGTCACTTAGCTCTCGTTCCAGCTAATCGACCGATAAGATGGAAGTCAAACACCACAACAGGGGAAGTCAACGTGACAGCAGGGAGTACAAAATACAGAATACGGGAGGTACTCTTATCTGCTAGTAAGGATCAAACTTAAACACTGGATTATCTTCTACACAGGCAGCTTCATAAAAGGTCCAACTCAAAACAGTCACATTATAGGGGAACAAAGGAGTGTCTCTAAAGGAGTGTCACTTAGAGTTTTTTGGCCCTGTTTACACGAGAACGCTCGCGGGTGAAAACGTAAAAATATTTTATCGGATGTGCCTTTCGTTTACACAGCGACGGCGTTTTGGGGGCTCAAAAACGCAAAAAAGCGAAACCACCCTCCAGATTGGAAATCTTAAAAACGCTCCACCGCCGTGTTCCCGTGTAAAACGTAAAAACGCAAAAATCTGCCTGACAGTGAAGGTTGTACGCAGGCGCGCGGACTTGGTGTTGTTGTGTGACAGTGCTCCACATTGCCACCTAGCTGCCTGGAGTGCATACTACATTAAATTTCACACACTTTTGCGTCACCATTTGCACGCGGATTTCCCACCCAAAACGCTCGTCTAAATGAAGAATAAAACGTGATAACGCAACACCACTTTTGCGTTTTCTCTTCAGAATCGTTTCTGTGAAAACATAGCCTAAGAAAACAACAATATGTTTAAAATGGAGAAATTGTTCCTTTTTGTTTTCACGTACAGGCAACACCAAAACGATGATTGTCAAAACGATCCCCATTCACACGGATCCATAAAAACGTCTAAAACACTGTATTCTGCTCCCAGGCCATTAGATGGCGATGGAACACTATAGATTGAACACAGAATACGCATGTGCATTGTCATCATTTTTTACAGCTTCACTTTTTTATTGTTTACACGGAGACCATTTTAAAAAGCACTTTGATACCCGTGTTCAAAAGTTTGCATTGTCATGTAAATGAATGGCCAAAATTCATAAAAAGTCTTAAGTTTTTAGTTGAAAATGGTGTCGTGTAGACAGCCCCTCAAGCCTAGTTCACACTACATGATTTTAAGCACGATTTGCAAATCGTTGAGCTCACCGACAGCTCAGGGTGTTATCACGTGCAAATCGTGGGGGATTAGCGGGCGATGAACGTTCACCAATCTATTAGTATGAAAGAGCCAACAAGAGAAGAAACGCTCAGAAACGCTCGAAGACGCTTCGCTGAGCCCAGAAAAATATCTAGCATGCTAGAGCTGTCGCATGACTCAACCTCACGTGATTTCATGAGCTACAGACAATCAGAGCAAGGTATGGGTTGAGGTCAGTATTCTTCCCTGGGTATTGGCGCGCGTGCTGTTTCGCATCATTTTCGGTTCATTTTATTGATGAACGCGTGATTTTTCTCGTGACAAAACGTGTTTTTTGATAAGATAGAATTGTTGGGTGACAGAGTTCTTGTCAACTCGTGTAGTGTGTTACCTCCTGTTGTGTATCAATCGTTGTGTCGTGTGGTGTGAACAGCTCAACAACTTGAACACTCATGATTTCACAGAGAACAAGTCCAACCACACAGTTCAGCCCGACGTTTTAAAATCATGTAGTGTGAAATGAAAGCTTTAGCTTTAATAAGTTTGATAAGTTCTGCCAGGATGACTTAATTACCGCGTCACTTGTTACCTTCAGGTTATCCAATCACGTTCTTATTCTTGTCGTATAAAAGATTGGTACTTACGCATGTTTGAGTTCACAGATGCCGACGCGACAACAACCTCCACCCTCCCCACCACCACCAGGATGGTCCCGTCTATACTCCCCTGGGGGGGGTCGGCTGCGCCCCTGCCTTCGTCTTCAGGCAGGAAATGCTGATCCGCTACCCTCGGATTACGATCTTACGGGGCCTACGCCAAAGAACTTTGCAAATAATTGCCTGCTGGGCAGCCAATAAATGGATGCTTTGTTACATCATTTTATCTCCCGAGTCTTTCTGGTAGAACAAGCCTTTAGTTAGTAGAAAGACTCCAAACTGAAGTTCTTTTCACATTCATCCATTAATTAAGTCCATATGGTATAGATCAAATAATTGTCCAACAAAAGGTTCCTAGAGCACTTTAACAAGATTAGTAAACATAAACACAGGTAAGGATGGTCAATGAACAAATAGTCCGTAGAACATACACAAAGGCCAGATAAAGACTGCCTGGCTGAGCTGAGCTAAGTCCAAACAACCATAATTAGCTGCAGGTGTGTCTAATCAACACTGAAGTGGTAAGTGACAAGCTGCGTCCTAATTCAGAGGCTGCATCTTCCAAAGGGCACATCCGAAGGCCGAGTGTGTCAACGTGGGGCGACGAAGGCTGTCCAAATTCGAAGGCTCCTTCAAATACAGCTTCCAAATGTGGATACAACAGACCTTGGCTACCCCAGAATTCATTGCGTGATAGTGACGACAGGATTTTTTGGAAGGGAAATTGCCAAATTACACTTAAACGGAAATATTGACTATTGAGTATTAACTTACTCAAATATCTAATGATAAAAATGTAAAAAAGTAAATAAAAAGTGGATCAAATGTTGTCATGTCTTAGATGCGATTATAAATAGTTTATACACTTTATTTTATACAGAAATGGACAATGGTGAACATATTTGGACAGTTCGTGAACCCTGTTTTGTTTAATATAAATTAAAAATATAAAAAGTCCAGTAAAAACGTTACTGCCACTCATTAACAGCAGCTGTCACAGTTGATAGGCGACAAGAAAAGTCCTCAGTAGACTGGACCGTCCCATTTAACAATACTCAGTCTGACCTTCACGGCCTACAAAGAATGCAGTCTTTGAATTGGGACACAGCAACACTGAGAGCAATCCTGACTCAGAGACAAAAAGAAAAAGAGTGAGACCAGGATGTGACACAGTTCAAACTGCAAACCTGCATCCATTAGATTACTAAAAGAAGGGTCCAAAACATACACCATCCAAGTGCCAAATGCAAGTAAAATTTGGCTTTATTGAGTAAATAAATACAACTCTTCAATTGGCTGGTAACTTTATTAGAAACTGCAACATAATATGCTCTCTAACTGTAAGAATGATTATCCGACTCTAGCTGTAGGAAGTTACAGGAGCTATTCAAATCAAAGACATACTGAAAACATTTGTCACACGTCTTCTAACTTTTTACTCAGTGGAAAATTCACCATCATAAGTTCATTAAGTGTGCCTAAAGTTTTTTTTTTTCCCCGTCAGAACTACATGTGGCAACACATATGCTGAATATTCCTTGTGTTAGGCAACCAACACAAAGCTCTAAGGAACAAAATCACATAATGTGGCATTGTTGATTTCATGTTTTGCAGCAAGGCTCAAATCAGAACGAATTTGATCTAATTACTTATAAGGAATAAAAATGAGTGCAAGAAAGGTTTAAGGGGTTTTTATGATCGGTTGAAGCTTTACATTTCACTGTAATATTGCATGTTGTGTATGTGTGTAACTATTGGCGAGCTGTATAGTCCCAGAAGTGAAGTGCTGGCTTGCTGGAACCATTCATTATTGCAATAGCTGCTTGTAGTATGTTGCTTGTTATTGTTAGCCGTCTCTGTGTAACTTTGTAGCGAGACATAAATAAAGCCATCTTAAATAATACAATATGTGTCAGACCTCACATTACCTCCATAACTTAAATCTGATCCTTTGAGTGACACATTGACACATAACAACATATATGCACTACCATTCAAAAGGGGTTAGCAAAGATGTGTTAAATTGATCAAAAGTGACAGTGAAGGCATTTAAAACAACAAAGAGACAATAATATTCAACATACACATGAATATATGATATACATCATATTCAAATAGACGCTGTTCTTTTGAACTTTCTAAACAAATAAACCTAAAAAAGTACAAAAATATTAAGCAGAACACCTGTTTTGACCACTGATAATAATGAGAGAAAGAAGAGGTGGAGGAGGAAGAACATGAGGATGAACAAGAAGAAGGAGGAGGTCCTTCCCAACAAATCGTGCGTTTCCCGAAAGCATCGTTAGCCAACTATGGTCGCAAGTTCCGTCGTTATCAGCATAGTTCAACGAGTCGGTGTTTCTCGAAACAATCGTTCCAACGAACATTCGCAAACAGCATCCCAAAGTTGTGTACAGTAGTTTGAACGACAGCTCTCGACCTGTGATTAGAGACATCGTTTCTATATTGCACATTTTGGAGGTAATAAATCCTTATCTTGAGCAAAATAAGCAAGCTGACATTCAATACAACCGGTGCCTTTTATTTAGAATACATACAAATGTAATTTACGTCCTTTATTTTGTCAAAAGACTTAAAGTACCGATTTTGAAGAGAGCGCATGTGCGAACGTGCTCTACTATGTAAGAACGAGCCAAATATTCAGTCTGGTAATAAAGCTAAATAACTGAGAACAATCAGAAATAGTCCTCAGAGGACATGTCCGTAATTTATATATATAAAAAAAATCTAGCGTTAATTGGATCTCAAACAGTTTCGTTAAAAGTAGTTATTACTCCACCACGTGCGAAACTATCGTGGTTGAATGATACTTTGCGACAATAGGTTTCGGGAAACAGTCATGACTAGCTAGTTGATTTCTCCAATGATGCATCTTACTATGGTATTGAAACAGCGAACTACATAGTTGTACGGAAAACGCACCCCAGGATATTTGAATGATTTAGAAGGATCATGTGACACTGAAGACAGAAGTAATGCTGCTGAAAACTCTACTTTTCCATCACAGGAACAAAGAAATTATAAAATATCGCTGTTTAAAACTGTATTTTTAATCAAATTAATGTAGCCTTGGTGAGAATAAGAAACTTCCAAAAAAACATTAAAAAACGTGTTTTTTTTAAAGCTTCAAAACTTCAGAACGGTAGTATAATTATGTACCAAATAATACAAACTGCAGCTTTGTAGCTTAAAAATATTAACAGCAGGTAATTTTGTTTCAATTCACCCACCATTAGCTGGTGAAGCAAAACGTCACTACTCTATCAATGCCCCAAGAAGATAGTTTTAGTTTCCAAGAAAAAAAAAGAAAGAAAAAAAATGCTTCATACAAGGTGTCATCAATCCATTTAGTTCCATGGGATCAGGATTCAGTCCTGATTCCAACTTATTTCATGATATCAGGACAGTGGGGACTGTGGAGGTAACAGCCAGGTGTTTATTGCCTTACATCTAATGGAGCGATAGAAGTCACTACTACTCCATCTTGGACTAATTGAAACTCTCTGACACTGTAATCTGAACAACTCTCACCCTAGACAAACACGCATGCTAATTAACAGAAGCTTCATTAGGATACAAAGAATAAAGTAGAAAGAGGACAGCACTGAATGAGATCCCTTAAGTGATTAACAAACAGGGCAATTCAGCACAAGATGTGATACCCATTACTTACTAAATAGGACAACTGTTAAGTTTAGGACTTTGGTCAAATTCAAATTCATTATATACTAAGTTAGATTTGAGATATTCCTACTTGATGTCACAGACCACAGACCAGGTGGCATGACACTCTGATAATAACGTATGCATAAAAAAACAAAATTCCATTTGTTTCTCATTTGTACAGTTAAACAGAGAGAAGATAATTTACCATTTTTAGCACATCTGGTCTACATATATGAATGAAGTTTAATTCATTGGTGAATTTTAATTGCTTAAAATAGAATTTTTGGATGTCATACATGGATTTTGCAACATTCCAACACTATCTCATGACCAATTCGAACGAATTCGAATAATGATTAAAAGTGTCTACGATTTGTCTACGAATTCGTACGATTTGTCTTAACCCACGTGATGGGTAGGTCATTCGTACAAATTCATATGAATTGGCCAATTCATAAAATATGTACGATTTAGCAAAAATCATACTAATTCGTACGAGTGAGGTCGTATGAATTGTTACGAATTAGCCACTTTTTAATCATTCGTCGAATTCGTACGACTTGGTCATGAGATCGGGTTGAACATTAAAAGTTCATAAAGTTTTAAAAGTTAAAAGTAATAAAAGTTTGGGACTTGAACTTAAACAAAGCTAAAATATTCATCAATTTAAAGTACATTATAAACAGAAGGTCTTATCGCAATACATGTCGGAAATGGTTTAATTTTGTGAGTTGTATTCATGTATTTTGTTAATATTACCCTGTAGGTATTCTGATTACCATTGTTGGTATTTCATAGATGTATCCATGTGTTTATAATCTGTCTTATTTTGCCTTGTAGGTATTTGATTACCATTGTTGGTATTATTATAATTGTTACCTGAGATCATGATCATATATGGTGTGTATTTAGGATATGTTTTGTTTTGGTATTGTTTTGCTTTTGATGAGAGAGAAGGGGTTCCCCTTCTTTCCTTTCTCATGTTTTCATATATGTATTTATATTCAAAGTTGTTATTGAGTGTTATGATAATGTGTAAGGAAGCAACTATTATTGTTTTGTTTTGTTTTTCCTGTTATTGGTAACCGGGGTGGGTTCGGATGAGTTTGACTTCTATCCACTCCGTTTCGAGCAGTAGACTGAGGTTTTGTTAAAGTTGATGTAAATATGATGAATTCAAAGGCTTGTACAGACTGACCAGGGTGCTTCTTGTTGCCTTGTCATGTGTGGCTACATATTGCTCGAAATAAAAAAAATAAATAAACATTCACAACTGAATTGAGAATCCATTCCGTTCCTTGATTTGAATTGGATGCTGAATTCCAGAATTCCAATTTAAATTTGAGCACAAGGATGTTCATTTAAAATGGGCTGAATTTCTAAGAAATTCATATAACTTCCTGTGGGATGTAACAAATTTAATTTAAACTCCCACTCATAGATTAAACTGAAGCTTATCTTATATTGTGAGGAGTTCAAATGGTGTTCTATTTCGCTTTAACGGGTTGGATGGAACCCAGCATTAGCATTTGTTTTAAGATTCTGAGAGGATTTCGTTTCAAGTAAAAGCATATCAATTTGCAAGTCGTCAGATATATCGATTCGGTTGGCATATCTTGTTGAGCTCTCAGGTATCACAACAGCAACTCGCAGTAGACGCCAGTTAACCAGCCTGTAAAGCCTTTTTCAGGAGGATCCAGTGAGACTTAAACAGGTCAGTTTCCCGCGACAGCTGTGTCCAAGGCTTGATTTAAAACGGTCACTTTAGGCGGGAACACATACTGACAGTGTCTGCTTAAACCCTGAGAGCACCTGGCAGGAAAGCGGCAGCAAATAAACCTTTTCCCTTTAAAATGTAAACGCCATCATGTCCGCTGAGGTGGCGCAGTTTTCCTCACAATAAAAAGTGATTTATTCAGTGTTGGGTGGCTGTCAGCGTGTTTCTCCAGGCCTTGGGCGACTCTAATTTATACTTAAATTGCCTCCGAGGAGATACGGCGGAACAAGCCGAGAGACTAGGGGTGTCTGACTGCACCCCCGTTGACTCGTCCGCCCGAGCCCCCGGCCACGCCCCACCCATTTGCCCCTGCCCTCAGCCTGTCTCGGAGGTGAAGAGCTGGAAGAAGGCGTCGTAATGGTCTCATCTCCTAATGCCATTACCATCACTCTGAGGTTAAAGAGATCACTCCCAGGATCAATGACGAGCAGAAGACGCCAGCAGACACCAGTCACAGAGTGCCGAATTAATGGTTTGCCTTCTAATTGATCGAAAAGTGTTGCCAGAAGGTTCAAAGGTATTAAAAAAATGACTGTTTTGCTAATTTACAGGCGCTGTCAACCGGAGAGAACGGAGGGAGTGGAATGGCGGTGTCTGGGTAATGGGCTAAGGGCAGACTTACGTAGCATGCTAACAGCACACTGTTGACTAAATGGCTGCTTTTCTGTGTACAGGTCATGAGTCTGTAATTTATGACTTCGATTTTGAAGGTTTCTTCTCCTCTCTAGATATGGTTTGTTTTAATGACTCGCGTAAGCTGCTTCGAAATGCATAAACTTTAACCCTGCGCTTTTTCAAGAGTTAAAGCACCTTTGAAGTGGAAGAGAAGTTCGGAAATGCTAACAAGTCATTTTGGATCTGTTCAGAAGAAATCAATGACATTTCAACTAATACAGTAATAAACGAATCATTTTTAAAATGCACTAAAAACCCAGCACAACAGTTTTTAACTAATAGTAATAAGAAATGCTTTTTTTGAACACCAAATCAGAACATTCGAGTGACTTCTGATGGATCCTGTGACACTGAAGCCTGGAGTTAAGGCTGATGGCAACTTTGTCATCACAGGAATAAATTACATTTTAAAACAAATTACACTAAAAACCCATCAATTTTTATTGTAATAATATTTCATAATATTAGAGCTTTTACTGTCTTTATTTATTTCTTTTTTTAGGATGGGTGCAGCCTGGATGAGTTTAAGCAACTTCTTTAAAAAATATCTTGCCAGAACCCAAGCGTTTGAACAGTAATGTATCTTAAAAAATAACAAATAAATAAATAAATGCATGTTTTGCTGTTAACATCTTCTGATGGTTCACCAATTAAACCAGAATAAACCAGCCAGGACCAGCATGGTAATTCATGCATTCTATGCTGCCATCACTGTCATAACAATCATGCAGATATCTTCAGCTTCTTTTATTGTTATTTTTTTTTTTCCATTTCTAACACCATATAGCATAACCACGGCCCTGGGGGAGAGAGAAATAAAGAAAGACAGATAGACTGGGGGTATTTCTGCTCTTTTCCATTAGCTCATGTTCTTATCCTGCGCCACAGCTGACTGATCAGCAATCAACACCAGTTTGTTTCAATCAGCCACTGCAGCCCTACCTGCTAATTTACTCTATGGCCCGTTAGAGGAAAATTTGTGTGCTTGTGAGTGTGACAGAAGAGAGACAGGAAGACAGCAGGATCCTGGGATGATCTCTCATTAGTGGATTCATTACCTAAAAGGCACCTGGATTTAGTGGCCCTGCACCCAATTTGTGTGGTCCTAAATCTATAAAATGTGTTGTTGTTGTTGTGTTTTTTTAAATGTACTTCAAACTACATGGAATTAACTTGTTCATGATTGACTAACTAAAATCAGAGACATTTTAAAGGGAGAAAACGGACTCTTATAAAAAATAAATTGGAGGAATCAGAACACCGCTAGTTCTATCTTAGACATCTAAGAGCCAATCATCTCTTTCTCAAAGGTATCAGCTGTCTGCTTACTGTTGAATGCACAATTAGCTGGACCAGCCTAAAAAATATAGAAGCGCAATTTATGATACAAAAATAAGACAATTTACAAAATAATAGTAGCACAATACATACGTTTACATGCACAACTTTTGTTTCAATCGGACTGAATTCATTCAAATTGATGAATCCGAATGCAGTGTTTACATGAACGCTAAACAAGTGATTGGGTTGATGTTCATATGTCACAATCTTCAAATTGGAATACATTGGTTCTTTGTTTGTTTTAAACAGCAGATTTAATATATTTATCCATTTCTGGTCATAATTTGGAGACAATGCGCATAGGAACCATTGTTATGTGCTGCTTAAATTTATCACGCAATAGAAATGCCCAAAACCAGTCGTCTGCAGATGAAATCTGAAACAAGGACTGGTGGGACGTTGTCCTCCTCTACTTCACAGACGTTGAGGAGTGAACGAGATTTTTAAAATGACGGGACACTAATTTATATGACACTTTATTCAACAGGAAGAACAGCTCATTCAGCGCTTCATACTTCATTGCGTTATTTCAACGTCATTGCACATGCGCAGTCCTCTCAGTTTCAGTTTTCAATCTGGGGTGCATTTCCCGAAAGCATCGTTTGTCAACTATGGTCGCAAGTTCCGTCGTTACCAATAGGGTTCAATGGAAATTGCGACCAACTTGCGACCATAGTTGGCTAACGATGCTTTCGAGAAATGCACCCCTGATCAGATTTTTACATGTTCTCTTGATCATATTAGAAAAGGAATAAACCAGCCCTTTCAATCTGTTCGAAATTTCGTTCGGATCGAGCTCAATCGGATCAGTTAAGGTGTTAACGTAATGGCTTTTCAATCCGATTACTAACGGATTATTTGGTTGCATGTAAACGTAGCCACTAATGAGCCAAAACATTATGACCCGTCACAGGTGAAGCAAATATAGTTGATTATCTCCTACTAAGGCCACATATAATGCCATGTTTACACGGAAACGATCTGAAGAGAAAATGCAAAAGTCGTGTTGCGATATTTTTTATTCTGCGTTATGGGTGGGAAATCCGCGGGCATATAGTGATGCAAAAGTGTGTGAAATTCGATATAGTATGCACTCCAGGCGGCTTGGTGGCAATGTGAAGCACTGCCACACAGCAACACCAAGTCTGCGCATCTGTGTACAACCTTCACTGTCTAGCAGACTTTTGCGTTTTAACCCTTTAGACGGTAACGCGACAGTGGAACGTTTAAGATTTCCACTCTGGAGGGTGGTTTCACTTTTTTGCGCTTTTAAGCCCCAAAAACCCCGTCGCCGTGTAAACGAAAGGCACATCCGATAAAATATTTTTACGTTTTCACCTGCAAGTGTTCTCGTGTAAACAGGGCCTTAAAGGAGACATATCATGAAAAATCCACTTTTTTAGCCCTTAAATGCATTTTGTTGTATATTTGGAGTGTTTATAAGTACAGAAACGATTAAATTATTCTCTTCGGGTGCTTCGTTTATATCTTTATATTCTGTTTTGGTCATATTTTTCAACCTGTTCGGATTTTCCTGTTGTCTATTACGTTTTTTGAACAATTACGTCACAGTATTTGCAGCGGAACTGACAAATAAGGACATTGACTACCGGTCCAACACTTCGAGCAATCCGCCATTATTATTTCTCGCTCCGATTTTGTAGTCCAAGCTCAATTATTCAGAAGTTACGGGAGGACTAGTCAAAATGTTCGGTTGTTGGATGTAGTGACCTGAAGCACTTCAAGGATCCCCAATCCAATAACCTCCGCCAGTATACAGAATGGTTTGCCGATCGACTTCGTCTGAATGAGGGGTAAATTCCTTCTATCATTTAGCTGCTGTGTTTTCTGACGCGTTCTAAACGCAAGTTATCATATTATTATCATACAGATTTTTAGTGGTAAGATCAGACCGCAGTCATTTATCTTGTCAGAGTGCTTGTTTTAACAAGAGAAATAGTCGACTTTCACTAATAACACAACATAGTTAACTTAACGTTACATACCACTGCATCCATATGAAGACGTTGTTCTGCAGGTTTGTCGTCGTCTTTTTCAAATCGCTCGCTCTGGCTCGAATACGTAACGCTTGATGGACAAGTCTTCCGTTGTTGACATTTTGTTAACGTGTGAATAAAAATGTTCTTTGAAACTATAGTAATCGTATATCTCTTATCAAACTACAATAATGGCTGAACGCGGGGAGTTGAACCGACCGTGAACTCAGCGACCTGGAGAGCGGGCGGGGAAAGACGCAACTCCTTTTTATTTAAAGGAGACGCTTCGAAACGGGTTGCTCAAAGAAGCACATCAGAAAAGGGGTAGAAAAGGGGCCTGTTGAGCTATAATAATGAGGAATTCAGACCCAAGCATTGCAGTTATGCTTTATATAGACCACAAATGTATGATTTATAAGTAAAAATGAATGATTTAAAAGCACGATATGTACCCTTTAAGATCTGCGTAGATTAGTTCATGATTATTAACAATTCTCATAAACACTGTGTAGGATGCAGGACAACTGGGCAGGAATAAACATCTGAGCAACTTTGACAAGGACCAAATTGTTATGGCAAGGCGACTGGGTCAGAATATTTTTAAAATGGCAAGGCTTATAGGTTTTTCCCAGTCAGCAGTGGCGAGAATTTCCCAACAGACAAACCACAAACCAGCAACAGGGTGTTGGTCGCCCGAGAATCATCGATGAACGAAGGCAACATAGGCCATCCCGTCTGGTCTGAGCCAACAGAAGGAATACTGTGGCAGAAGTAACACGAAATTTGAATGATGGCCATGGGAGGAATGTATCGCACCACAAAATGAATTATACTCTCCTGTGTATGGAGCTGTGTGTAGCCTCAGACCAATCAGAGTGTCTTTAATGTCCTCTGTCCACCGTTGAAAGTGCCTACAATGGCTATGCAAGTGTTGGAACTGGACTTTGAAGCATTGGAAGAAGGAAGCCTGGTCCGATGAGTCATATTTTCTTTTACATCACATAGACGGCCGTGTACGTGTGTCCCATTTATCTGGGAAATTGATTCACTGGGAAGGCGACAAGACGGTTGAGGAAGCGTGATGCTTTCTGCAATGTTCTGCTGGGAAACCGGCCATCCATGTGGATGTAAATTTGACACATACCACCTACCTAAACATTCTTGCCTACCAGGTACACCCACCAAACACTGCACACATTGTTCAGGAATGGTTTGAGGCACATGAGTTCAAGGTGTTGCCCTGGCCTACAAATTCACCAGATCTCAATCCAATTGTGGGATGTGCCGGACCAAAAAGTTCAATCCATGGCAGGTCCACCTCGCAACCTACAGGACTTAAAGAATCTACTGCTAACATCAGATACCACAGAACACCTTTAGGGGTCTTGTAGAGTCCATGTCATGGTGAGTCGGCATTGTTATGACAACAGCACATGGAGGACAACAGCATATTAGACATTTTGGCTGTATATGATGCAACTGTTGTCAGATTTTATTCCTGATTTGAAATGTTATTTAAAGTACTACATTGGCAAATAGTAAAATAGTATTGTTCATGTAACTCAAATGAATCAGTCCAGTTGTACGTTTCATGTAAATCACTGTTCACGTAAATGATTCATTGATCAAAATGATTCATTTTAAATCATTCATCTTTTTTGGTGTGAAATATTAAACAAAATGCTGCTGTTTGTCGCTGTTTCCAATGTTATTATTAGTCTAATTCGAATTTTTGTACGTTTTGTAAATAAAGATAAATGCAATGTTATGAACCTGGATGAGACAATTTTGCACCAAATAAATGCTCTATTTTCATAAATCCGACAGTTATCCATTTACGTTAGGATATTGTCCCTTCAGTAGCTTCAATGCAGTTAGCTATTTAAAAAAAAATAGGTAGACGGCAATTATGAATTACGATCAGCTTGACAAACTGGTATTCAAGCAGCTTCCCCAACACAATTTGGGAGTTTCAAAACAGCGCATCTCTCTTCTTCCTTCCTTAAATTCCCCATTTAGTCAGATAATGTCATGTTGGGAGACAGATGTGGATGCGGCTGGCTTGTATTTAGCCATGCCCTTACGCAATTGCCGCACGCCGAGCCAAGATGGAGGATGTACAGCATATTCAGATACATTAACAACCTTGTTACCACTGATAAAGGCCTCACATGGCCTGGAATCTTCTCTCAGGCAAGACAAATCTATAAATAGAGTATACACTACATGTGTGAGTGAGAAAGATTAGCTTTCAACGCGTCTGATTTATATAGAGCCGGGGCAATCCCTTACAGTGAGGGTACAGCAGTCATCTCTTCATGTCTGTAATTCCCAGCATTGCCTGTGCGTGAAAGCCTCTGATACTCTTTTAGCCCCAAGGTGTAATGTTTGATAATATAACTACTGCTTCTGTCAAAGCGTTTTCTGTGCAAATACATTACAGGCGCCTGGGACTCTAAACATTTATATTAAAGAGCAGAGAATGAGGAAGGAGCGATGAAAGAAGAGTGGAAAAAATATGCATTGATTAAAAGCCCGAGATAGTCCATCCAATACCGCCCAAAGAACATCAGTTATTTTGCATTCTGACAAGCCGATTGATAACTTGTACGCGCGAAGCAGGAATGACAAATGCAGATGGAAAGTGGCTTTGACAAAAACGATAACAGCATCAGTCTCCGGGGGCCACGGAGGTACGCATGCGAGCTGTTTAAAATATTTAATCATTTTATGAAGGCTGCAAGATGTTGTTTGACCCTGGAGGGAGCGTGAATGTCACATGGATCAGAAAACTGCAGAGACTTTGAAGTGAGACAAGGAAGGGAGCAGTTCCCGTAATGACTCCTACTTGATGTATTGTAATTTTCACATGTTATTCTGTCTCTGTGTCTGGAGGATAAGTAGAATCATCTAATCCTGAACAAGATGGGAAGAGAGAGAGAGAGAGAGAGAGAGAGCGAGAGAGAAATCAGGGTGTTTGTGAAGACTGAAACGTTATCAGATCCGAGCATCAGGCCAACAAAATGTTTTGCTTGTCCGTTTTTCATCTCTGGACAGAAAGCAATAAAAGTGGTGTGTAAAACACCTCAGGGCCGCAGCTGTCGGTGTCAAAGGTATCAAGATTTTTAGCATGTTAGCTTATTTTGCTGCTTACAGCCATGTTCGTTCTTCAGGCCTCTCAAAGTGTCATTGATCCGAGTTGTTGTCCTTTATGACAGTTCAGTTTGTCTAGTGTGAGCTTTAATGCTGTATAGCTCTGGTTGCAGTTTTGTCAACAGTACATTTACATTTATTCCTTTGGTGTACAGTGCATTTTAGGCAGGCATTTTATCAGTTTTGCCTAGGACAAATGTTTATAATTTCCCTGGGACAAATGTTTATTTATTTTTTTTAAAAATGTGTAATAAAATATGATTTAAATATATGTATTTAAATAAATATATTAAATATACATTAAAATGATTATATTTAAAATATACACAAATACAGATATCAATCATATAAAATACTAAAATGTAAAAGACTGAAGTTATAATATATAGTCAAACCATCACATTATCACAGTTTATTCGCTATAGTTTAGAAAATGGTAATGAAATAATGACAAGAGCTCATTTATCAAATCAAATATTTCACTTGTTTTTTGCTATCCTTCTGTCTCACAAATGAAAAAAAAATAACAACTGAGCTATTTAACCTAAGTAAACAATTAGATAATACCATATTTATTAGTATTATTACTAATTTAGTTCAACGAATTACCAAAAAATGCTTAACTCTGTTCAGTCTGTTGTGTAAAAAGGTCGCAACAGGCAATTAATTAATTTTATACATTTAAATTAATTTTTAAAAATTTTATTGGTAGTCCATTGTATATAGAATTGATAGATATATGTCACAGTTTACTTTATTTTTCTATCTTCCCTTATATTAAGTGTCCTGCACACCTACTAGTAAAACAATATCAAAAATTATATTTGGTGTCTGAATATATGTGACTGTATATATAAATAGGATTTAATAATCTAAAGGACTATCGACACCTGTTCAATTTCTCATTAATGCAATTATCTAAACCAACCAATCACATGGCAGTTGCTTCAATCCATTTAGGGGTGTGGTCCTGTTCAAGACAATCTCCTGAACTCCAAACTGAATATCAGAATGGGAAAGAAAGGTGATTTAAGCAATTTTGAGCGTGACATGGTTGTTGGTACCAGACGGGCCGGTCTGAGTATTTCACAATCTGCTTAGTTACTGGGATTTTCACACACAGCCATTTTTAGGGTTTACAAAGAATGCTGTGAAAAGGGAAAAACATCCAGTATGCGGCAGTCCTGTGGGCGAAAATGCCTTGTTGATGCTAGAGGTCCAAGGAGAATGGGCCGACTAATTCAAGCTGATAGAAGAGCAACTTTTACTGACATAAGCACTCGTTACAGCCGAGGTATGCAGCAAAGCATTTGTGAAGTCACAACATGCACAACCTTGAGGCGGACGGGCTATAACAGCAGAAGACCCCACCGGGTACCACTCATCTCCACTATAAATAGGAAAAAGAGGCTAAAATTTCCAAGAGCTCACCAAAATTGGACAGTTGAAGACTGGAAAAAAGTTGCCTGGTCTGATGAGTCTCGATTTCTGTTGAGACATTCAGATGGTGGAGTCAGAATTTGGCGTAAACTGAATGAGAACATGGATCCATCATGCCTTGTCACCACTGTGCAGGCTGGTGGCGGTGGTGTAATGGTGCGGGGGATGTTTTCTTGGCACACTTTAGGCCCCTTAGTATCAATTGGGCATCGTTTAAATGCCACAGCCTACCTGAGCATTGTTTCTGACCATGGCCATCCCCTATGGCCACCATGTACCATCTTCTGATGGCTACTTCCACCAGGATAATGCATCATGGCACATGGCTTGATTCATTTCAAAGTGGTTTTTTGCACATGACAATGAGTTCACTGAACTAAAATGGCCCTCACAGTCACCAGATCTCAACCCAATAGAGCATCTTTGGGATGTGGTGGAACGGGAGCTTTGTGCTCTGGATGTGCATCCCACAAATCTCCATCAACTGCAAGATGCTATCAAGATGCTGCATTTCTAAAGAATGCTATCAGCAGCTTGTTGAATCAATGTCAAGTCAAGTTAAAACATCACGCCTGCAAGTGTGATTTTGCTTTACCACAGTTCAGTATGCAAAATTGTATATTATGTAACTCTTTTTGTAATGTAACTTTTTTTATGTAACTCATTTTACACACAAAACACAATCCCTTGAGTGAATGATTTACTAACTTACTCATAAAGACAGTCTGTTTTCTTATTTATTAAATAATTTAGCTTTTTTTTTTAATAAATTGGTTGAATGAATTTTTGAAAGACTTACTCATAAATACAGTCACTCATCACAAATTATTGGATGTTGTTTTGCTCCTAAATTACAATACATAATCAGGTTACTTTTTTCAAGTAACTAGTAAAGTAACGCATTACTTTTAAATTTACAAAAAAATAATCAATTACCTTTTTCAAATAATAATGCAAGTTACTTTGTTTTCTCATTTATTAACTAAGTTACAAAATGAGTTTCTTTTATCGGAGTAACAATATTGTAACGCATCAGCCTACTTTTAAGTCATTTTCAATGATCACCTACTTGTATATAAATGTAATCTGCAAAGTTATTACAAAGATATGCAAGATTAAATATATATATATATATATATATATATATTAATATTTATTTTATTATTATTATTAAAAAGATTTTATATTTGAAAACAAAAAACTAATTCCAACCTCTTAGAGCATGTTTTCTTTTCCATACAGACATTTTGCCTCTAAAATAGGCGAAAAGGTCAAAAAGTCATATTTTAGCTGTTGTAAATAAATGTTTTCTCTATCCTCTTTAGAGTAAAACTGTAAGATCATCTCACCATTTGGCCATAAATAATCCATGATGGTAATTTTTGTCAAGCAAAATTTGTCTGGTTGAACATTACCTAATTGGCTTGGCAACATAAACTGTTTCACAGATGAATGGAAATTTCTAGTCTTTAAGTGAACACATGTTTGCTCTCGTCTCCCCCTCTAATTCCAGACACATTCTCGAGTAATTTTACAAACACATATCGTTGCAACCTTCATTAGATCTGTGTGTTCAAAGCCCAGCAGTGCAAAAACATGCAAGCTATGAGGGAATAAGTAGTTCTTCCCCTTCCTAGTCGGTCCCGGTCAGTGTGGGATTTTTGCAGTTTGTCCAAGGACTCGGCCAGTCTCTGTCCATATGGCTTTTCCACATTCCTGTCAGCAGGGTGCTGCTCATATCAAAGAGTTTCAATCCCATGTCCAGCCAGGGGCCCTGTCCTACTCTGATCATCAACTCTCAATATGCTAGCAAATTAGTCCAACAACATCCGCTATTGCAATCGGCTTACGCTAAATCTGATGTCTGAGAAGCAACTCTGACAATTAAGAGACATTTGTTAATGAAGAAGATTAAAGGGTGATATTAAAGATTTAGAAAGAAGAAAGAGAACGAGCATTCAGACGTTTCTGAGAGCCGACCGAGGAACGAGCGCACTGTCTTTGCGAGACATATTAGATATACGTTCCACTGAATACGCAGTTTATAAAGACAAAATGAGAATGACCTACGAGAGATGGAGGGCTGAAAAAGAGAGCAGGCTAGGACATGTTCGACATCAATGCTTCAGAAAAAAAAAAGAGCGATTTCCATTTTAATGTGTCGATGGTCGTGTCCTGAGGACGACTGGAAGACCTACCACGGGCTATCATTCAGGAACAATCTCCTGCGCTGCTACGCCATGTAAATCATTGCACAGGGCTTAAGGATATCTGCAAATAAAGGCTATCAAAAGAGATTGATAACAGCTAATGTAGCCCTCAGGAATCAAGAGACAAGTCATATGCTATATTTCCTGGCCTGAGGGCCGGGCTATTATTGTACACCCGTGCTGCGTATGGAAACGGCTCAATGCAATTCAACATCCACTTCATTCTCAGTGCCATGTGTTGGTCCAGGCTGTCATAATTGATGTACATTTTATATAAATGCCTTTGGACTACGGTAAAGTGGGAGATGTGTCTTGGGTTTCAAAAGCAGTTTTTTTTTTCCCAGCACTGAAGTCACACAGAGCCGGATTGCATGCGTGCCCACTGATGCCACACATCCTCTTGAAATGGATAGCAGACATGCCCACATAATTAAACGCATCAGATAAGCTGGGCTATTATGGTAATTAGGAGATGTTATTACTGTGGATGTTGATATGAGATTTGCCTTTAGGCCTGAGTTACCCCTCTCACAACCCTCCCCCCAACCCCACCCATGCCCCCCAAAAGTGATACACAGACCCGCCCTTTGACCCACTTAAAGACACTCACAAACTGACAACACATTCTGGTCATTCACATTCACTATTGATTGACTGTAAATATTAAAAAGTTTTCAATGTTAGAATATATTTTTGTTTAATATACAGTACCCAAAAGATTGAGTTTGGAAGCACATTTTTGCTTCAGATTAAGACAAATAAAAAGGTAATTGTTGGTCATTGTGAGAAAATTAAATCACATTTCCCAAATGTGAATTTTGAATCTTATAATATGAATGTGTTTGTCATTGTTGTTATTGTTAACTAAAACTAAAGAAATAAAACTGAAATAAAATATAAATATTAGTATCACGGCTAGCTAAGGATGAAGATATAGCCGCAAAACTTTATTTAACAAAACAAAATAGTAAAATCCAACAAAGATTAATCCAAAAGAAAGCGTAGGCAATGCAACAGTGGGCACGATACGCAAACAACACCAGACAGTGAAGGAAAGAAACTAAAGTCATGATTTACACATGGAACTAAATTAATAACAGGTGTGAGTAATCAATGAAACAATGAGCAAATCTGACAACAGAATGAGAACAGAAAGGAAACAGGAAATGACGAATATCAAACTAAAAGTCGAATAAAAATGAAACGGGATCCACATTCACGACAGCACAACAGGGGCGAGATTCATAAACTAGTTTTACAAGTTAGTCATCCAATTTTTTCTTCAAGACTGTTCATAACTTTTTTAAGTTAGTTACATAAAAAACGTACATTGGTCTAATTTAACTGATTAACCCTAACTAAGACACTGTCTTAACATAATGGTTATGTTTATGCAACTGGCCTCCGGTCGTGACAATCAGATGAAAAAAGTAAACTGATTTTGCAGACTGATCTCATGAAGTAGCGTGTGTATGACACGCCAATTCGTATTTCCATTTTTGGCGTGCTATCAAGATGCATAATTGCCTTTCAGCGTGTTTATGAACGCCGTTGACTTAACGTTATATAAATATATGACTTACCTCAAGTTACCCCGTCCCTAAACCTAACCGTCACTGGGGTTAATGGCATTTATGACTGTTCCCTTAACATCCTATGTAAAAAACAGATATGACTTACCTCAACCCCATCCCTAAACTTAACCGTCACTGGGGTTAATGGCATTTATGACTGGAGATTTGACTGCGTGTACAGACACGCGGAATGACGCGGACGTTAATAGCGTAGACATATACGCATACACGCGGATAGCTCAAAATGCGTAGAGATAACACGCCACCGGACTCGAAAGTGGCGTATGTTTACGCAAAAGTCATGATGTCATGTTGGATTTTGCCACAATTGCAGCTGCTTATTTCTTATTTTAAATTTTATCTCAAAATGATCTTTTTAGGTAGAAACAGGGTTCCACAAGGCAGAGACTACCTGTTGGTTAACCAATGAATGATGGGAAGAGTATTTTCAAATTTTTTTGGGTGCCACAAGTGACACGTCCAGCTTATACAATCAAACATTAAAATAGCTTTGCAAATTAACGACTAGGGTGCTGTAGTTTTATTTGATGCTTTATTTTAGGTTTTAACCCCCCACCCCACATCACAGAACTATAACAAATCAGTCCATATGTTAGTTAGCGGCATTTGCTACGCCACCATCTCCCCTGTATTCTATAAATATCCTGTACTATCTGTGTGCCAGCGTCCCTCCCCTTGTCGCTCGAAAAGGAAGTGCTGTTCTGTCCACCAAGCCTTTGCACTGTGTGCCACTTTGCCTTTCCCTGTGAGTCCTGGCTGCTCTCCCGCTTCACCCACTGTGCCCTTCAAAATGCCAACCCTCTCTCACACCTGCAACGCTGTCACACTGGCACTCGTCAGTCCTTGCAGTCGCCTAGAAGCACCATGCCCAATAGAGCTGAGAGGTACGTGATCCACTGTGATTTTTTTAGCTAAAACACTTTTTTTTTAATTTAAATTTGATCAATCTTAATTTATAATAATATAAATAATATCAAATTTTTATATATATACATATATATATTAGGGCCGGGACTCGAAAATTAATCTAATTAATTAGGGGCTTTGTAATTAATTAATTGAAATTAATCGCATTTTAATTGCATAAATATTTGAACTGAGAGCAGTGAGAAGATTTTTTTTATGTTTTTTTTTAAATTTATGTTTTGCATTGAGGTGAAACTTGAGGGTCGATGTGATATGCGAATTCCTTGTTGCATAGCTTGCACACAACAACCACGCTCTTAATGACGCTTCCATCGGTTCGTTTTTATAACAAAATTTTTATAACAAAAATGGGATGGGACCAACCAAAGCGGTCTCGTCAGCTTCTTCGTTCATGTTCACTGTGGTTTGTTGTTTAGTTGTTTGAGGCATAGACTGTTAAAAAGTCATGAACGCTAGTTGGTGCTCCAGTATTATCGGTCCGCCGACACTAATCTAGTGAGAAATGTTCCGCGGAGCAAAAATAAGTGTGATTAAAATGCGTTAATTTTTTTGTGTAATTAATTAATGCGTTAAAGTCTGTAATTAATTCATCTTAATTAACACGTTAAAGTCCCGGCTCTAATATACACAGATATTTCAGAAACTGCTGATATACTGGGATTTTCACGCACAACCATCTAAATGTTTTACAGAGAATGGTCTGAAAAAGAGAAAATATTCAGTCGCGGCTCGCCAGAATTGCACAATTTAAGATTTCTGCAGCAACATTCAGATGGTCGGGTCAGAATTTGGATTAAACAACATGAAAGCATTAATCCATCTTGCCTTGTATCAACGGTTCAGGCTGCTGCTGGTGTAATGGTGTGGATATTTTCTTGGCACACTTTGAGCCCCTTAGTACCAATTGAGCACTGTTTAAACGCCATAGTTTACCTGAGTATTATAGCTGACCACATCCTTCCTTTATGACTACAGCGTATCCATCTTCTGATAGCTACTTCCAGCAGGATAGCACACCATGTCACAGAGCTTAAAACATCTCAAACTGGTTTCTTGAACATGACAATGAGTTCACTATACTCAACCACACTCCACAGTCACCAGATCTCAATCTAACAGAGCACCTTTGAGATATCATGGATGTGTAGCCGACAAATCTGCAGCAACTGCGTGATGCTATCATGTCAATATGGACCAAAATCTCGGAGGAATGATTCTAGCACCTTTTTGAATCTACTGTATGCCACCCACGAAGAATTAAGACAGTTCTAAAGGCAAAAGAGGGTCCTAGCACTTAATAAAGGTCAAGGGCAAGAATTTATCAAACTGATGGTGTCAACATTAAAAAAAAAAGTTTGGGAAAAATACATGTTTTTCATTGTTCACAATAGGACTAAAACGGTGTATTTAGAAAGTAAACATCATAATTTTAATTTCATGCTGACTTTGAAAATTGTCATAGCATAAACAGACAAACACCACGACTCCATATCCAGAGAGCTTTAAAGTCGTCTGTGAATGATTCGCTGAAACAAACATCCAGGTAAAACTGTTATGTTGAATGGCAAGTGGTAAATGCATGTGACATTGGAAGACTATAAGCTCCTTATTGTTAATTCCAGCCTGGGCTCGTATTGTTCATTATCATTATTCGACCAGCAAAATGGCAAACGGTAAAAACAGAGGGCTGTTAGGAGGAGAGGGTAGAAATAAATAAATAAATAAATATATATATAACCAACGGGAGACGTAAAGATATCGTATGGGTAGCAAAAGGCGAGAGACAAAGCATGAATGAAAATTGATTTCTGAGTTTTGTTTGTTTCAATAAAGGCAGCATTACCTCAAAGCTCCGTCTTCAGAAAGACTTCTCAGAACAAAATGTGCTATTAAGACAATAATAGGATTATTATTCCTGTTTGTTTGTTATGGTGGATCAACTAAATCAGGGTTAAAAGAGAGGAGATTAACTCGGCCTTGTTATCGTCGCTTCATGAAATTAGCACCAGACGCAAGACTCATCTGCATATTCATTTATTGTTGTGAGAATCTATCCCTTTAATTAGACATTGAGACGAGATAGGCACTTTTTTTTTCGATAAACACGCAGTGACAAGCACATATCCGAGCCTTGACTACTAGCAGACTTTTTTTTTTCATATTCTCTATCGTTTTGCATTAAAAGGTGTTCACACCACCTATATGAAATGGGCGAGAAAAAGAAGTGGGAGGTGATTTCTTTTTAAGTTGCATCAAAGTTGAAAAGCAGACGGCATGTGGCGGAATGTGAGCCAGACGCGCGAGTGTGTGTGTGTGTGTCTGCACGCATATGCTCATGCAAAACTACTAAGGTACTGTGCCTATATTTATGTTTACACACCATTGAATGTAGCTACCTGCGTGCGTTTCTGCGAAATTTGCTTTAGAGGTTTAGTCGAGCAATTAAACAGTCAAATGAAATTGTCATTTGATTTTAATTACCGTGTACAAATTGAGACAGCCCTTGAAGTCAGCTGTGTTTCTTTCCATTTCTGATGATATGTTGTTCAATGTGAGAGGATAATAAGACAGGCTGTTAATTAAAATCCCTCGTTATTGTCAGACGGAGTGACTAAACATTGTCTATACCTTCTCTGAGTAAAGCTGTTGACACACAATATCACGCAGACTAAATGCATTAAATCACACCTGCGGTAATTAGAAGTACTCCACTCATTCACAGCTTAATACGTCTGACCTGAGATCAGATTCCTGCTTCTCAAACGCTAATCAGGGCAATACAGGTCACACTGTTTACAAAACACGTGTTGATGATTATTAACCAAAACAAAAGGGATTCAGATAGAAGATATTGAAACATCTGTTTCAGGCTGTCCAGTAAGCCAGATGTGAATTGGATAGTAACAGCCGATACAAAAACCATAGAATCACATTGAAATTGTGCACCTAACTATTTAGAAATAAGGTGCAAACATTTCTCTTTGAGGGCTCTGCCCCAGTTGTACCCCTAAAGATAAATGTTTTGCACTTTTTAAGTGTACCTTAAAATCTTAAGGGTTAGTTCACCCTAAAATGAAGTTAATATTTACTCAGCCTGGTGTTGTATAATGTTGTACTCCCTTCTTTCTTTTATGGACCACAAAATGAGAATTTTTTAAAAAAATGTCCCACTTGCGCTCATCCATATCATGGCAGTAAATAGCGATCAGCATCAAGCTTCAATACAAAACTATCTAAGAATGATCCCATGCGACATTTGCCATACATCCCAAGTTTTCGGGGGTTATACAATGCACAGAAGCAGAAGAGACGAGTCTGTCTTTGGCACTTCGTCCTGGAATGAATCCTTAGCTGCTTAAAAAAAAAAAGAATATCTGACGGACATATACACTTGTTTAAATTAATGGTAGGTAGATCTCGACTTTTAGTCCTTATTTGGTTTGTTTATATATTTTAAACTTATTGTAATTTTTTTTTTTTCTGTGTAAATATTTTGTAAACTTTGTGTAAATCTCTATTGTATTTTAATTTACATAATGTATTGTTTTTCAGTGGTTAAAAATTGTACAGGACTACTTTGTTAAAGAGACTGTCTCAATGGGACATTTCCTGTTTAAATAAAGATTATATATATAAGATTGGGTTTAGTGAAAAACAAACCAAAATTGTATGTATTATTTAACAAAATTCTTGTGCATGTACATTCGTGACACTCTATTAGCACCAATGACCAAGTCAAGATTTTTGCTAAATAACATTTTAAATTTATCTTATGGCCCACAAAAGAAAGAAGGGCATACGACATAAGAACAACACCAGGGTGAGTAAATGATGGCTTCATTTTCTGAACTATCCCTTTAATAATTAATCTTTACAATAAGGTCTCATTTGTTAACATTAACATGAACTAACAATGAGCAATACATTTGTTACAGTATTTATTAATCTCTGTTAATGTTAATTAATAAAAACCCCAGATGTTCATTGTTGTTCATGTTAGTTCACAGTTCGTTAACTAATGTACAACATGTGTATATAGAAATGTAGCATTAACTAAGATTAATAAATGCTGTAGAATATTGTTCATTCTTCATGTTAACTAAAGTAGTTAACCAATGTTAACAAATGAAATAACACAGTCTCATCCCAATTCGTCATATAACTGATGTTTTGGGACGTCTTTTGACCATTCGTCAATATACGACTTTTTAGGGCCCCCTTAAACGTCGGTAGATGACGATCCCGGGTCGTCATACAACTGACGCTTTACCTTTAACGTCAGTTAGGTGACGGGTTAGGTTTAGGGTTAGGTTTAGGTATGGGGTAGAGTTAGGATCCCATAACGTCATCTACCGACGTTTAAGGGGGCCCTAAAAAGTCGTATATTGACGAATGGTCAAAAGACGTCCCAAAACGTCAGTTATATGACGAATTGGGATGAGACCGGGTTGAATGAAACCTTATTGTAAAGTGTTTAAAATCAATAAAATCAATGTGGGATCTTCTATAAACCCGCTGTCACACTTTGTGTTCCGTTTACTTATATTAAAGAAGTCGTTCACCCACTTACAAAATAAAATCCCATAATTTTTTCTGGCAAACAAAAAAGATATTTAGCTAAATGTCTCAGTGCTTTTATATGCCTTCAATAAAAGCCATTGCAGTCCAAACAACATCTTCTTTTGAGTTTCAAGAATTAAAAAAGGCACAGTTTTAACTGTAAATAAATGATAACAAACATGGAAGTTTGGTGAACTCTGACTGGCTAATTCATATAACACAAAGAGACTGTCTGTGAGCAATATAGGATCTCAACACCACGGACTGACCTCTTGAAACATAAAAGCTGTTGGAGAGAGTGGTTCAGATAGTGCACCTGCCCAAGACGTGTGTACTAGCTGCTGGCTCAAGGGGACCTGAGAACGATTCTGAAACTCTGTAAGTCCTCTCTTGTCTGCCTTCCTGTTTCTCCACATGTTTCTATATGAAAACAAATGAAAAAGAAAAAACTAAAATGAAAACCAATACGGTTTGCAGGTATAGAGGTATAAAGGCCTTCCTGTGTTTGGTTCCTGTTTCCATTGTTGTTTAGCCTGCCTTGTTTGTCACCACATTTACCCTCATTGGTTCCCATGACTACTAAACACTGGCACTTGTCCCTCATCAGCCCCTTGTTAACCTGTCTAATCATCAGTTGTTGTTTGTCGGCTGTTGATCCTGTATGTTGTTCTCCTGCCTTCTTTGTGTGGATATATACTCTTGAACGTGTGCTTGCATCTGGATTCTCGCTCTCTGCCTCCCCTGCTCACACGTTACAATAGTGTATGTGAAAATCAGACATTGGTTGAAAAATGACCTGAATGACTTACAAACGATGGCCGCCTTACCATGGGAGCTAATGAAAAATAATAAAATGCAAACTGTTCTTTTCAAGTCTAAATGTACTTGTTTAACATCTCAAGTAAATCATTTTCCAAACGCAGTACACACAGGAACATATTCATACTACACACTTGCATGACTAAAGAATTTATATTCATTAATTTAGCAGATGCGTTCATCCAAAGTGACGAAACGACAAAAAAATTCCAAAAGATTCTAAAGAACACACTTCATTAACACTAATGAGGCAAATCCTTAATTGAAAAAGGGCAATTACACAATCTGAGACACTGCTACTGAGGAAGAACTGTTCCGTCATTTTGTGGTTCATTTTCGATTGGCAGTGATGGCTATCTGTAGCACCTAAATTAATGGAAACAGGAAACGTGTCCCAAATAACATGAAAAACACTCTGCACTTGTCCTATATGAATTTTAGATGGTTATTTTGACATACAGTATGATATTGTTCGTTGCTCAGACTTGCTCTCCCAGTTTAAAGCTAGACTAAAGACGCATTTATTTAGCCAGGCATTCATATACATTTTTTATCTTACAGTTACTGTAAATTTGGCCTCTAGTTCATAAACGCCAGAGGAGAACTGGCCCCTGACTGAGCCTGGGTTCTCCCGAGTTTTTTTTTTTTTCTCCATTGGGTCATCTGATGGAGTTTTAGGACACCATCGGGTCACTTGATGGAGTTTTTCGGTTCCTTGCCACTGTTGCCTTTGGCTTGCTCAGTTGGGGATATTCAAATTAAATGACTCATCATTGATCAGCTTTACCACACTTGATTTTTTTTTTCTTTTCCAAGAATAAATAAACACCGTTAAGTTGTCTTGATTGATATTGTGAAGCAGCTTTGATACAATCTGTATTGTGAAAAGCGCTATCTAAATATATTTGACTTCACTTGACAGCATGTCTACACTGACTCAGTATTGTTGTCTTGTTATCCAATAAAAATATTTAAACATTCTTAAATAGAGATACAATTACACTTGAGATGCAAAATGACATAAAATAACTTGTTTTCCCTTCAAGTTTTTTTTTAATTCCCCAATTGACACATTTTTAAGTATGAAATGATAATGTTTTAAGCATAAAATCACTTAATTTTGATCAGTTTTTCAGAAAAAAGTCATTTATGATTTTATATCATAAATTATTTTCTTCTCAATTAAATGTACATTGATTCAAGAATGTTTAGATATTTGTACTTAATTTTTCTTTTAAAAAAGACAGAGAAAGAACATCCATTTTAGTAGTGTAATAGCCCCTGCCCCTAAGGAAAGCTGCACATGTCAAATGCATGAAGTGTCCAACATTCCACACTTTGTTTTTAATCGGAAAACCATCTTAAGTGCACCATCCAGACATTTCAAGTGCACTTCTTGTTGGACTTTTCAGCATGATCACACTTCTCTCAATATTTATATTGTAAAATGGCATAGACCAGTGCATAAGTATGCGAATTGGGACGCACCTTTTGATTACCAAAATTTGTTGGCAATATTCTCATCGCATATTCTAATAACCCCTGAATTTATTTTCTAAGCACGAGACGCCGGAGAGGTGTGCGTCTACAACCAAACGATTCAAATTTCGCCCTGAAAACTATTTATAAAATGAAGAGTCCTCTTAGCAAGCCTCTAGTGTGTGCAGCAGCACCACATTAGATTTGGTTTGTTTTATTCCCACTGCTTTACTGCAGTTCTCTCTGTAATGTAATGACCACTTTAGGCTCATTTTGGGATAGGGCTCTGTTCACATGGCTGCACAGAACGAGCTGGTGCAGCATCCCCCCCTTCCCTTCCACCTGCTCTCCAGAGAGAAAAATCACACGGCGAACGATCTCTCACAACACTCGGCAGACAGAGCGCTGGAACATCAGAAGATGGACAAGATGCCATGCTGTACGTCTTTCTCCCTCTCTCTCTTGTTACATGCTGTGCCCTGGTGCTGTTGAATGTCTGTCCATCACACAGATCAAAAAGCTGCTCCCCTGCCCCGCAGCTTCATGGGCAGACTGTTCAAATTAACCCTGTCACTGCTGGGGTTAACAACACAGGAATCTTCTCCCACCTCGGTTTAAATTCATGTCGCAAACTCATTGGCGAAATATTTCCAGCACTTTGGCTAATGCTAATTACCAGCAATAGCAACTTGCTAACATGTTTAAGCAACAACGGTGTGTAACAGAACAGATCTTTGTAACTCATCTACAGTCATGACATGTGGTCTACAGCTCCCTCATAAGACATCATTTTCTGATTTTACTAAGCCCTCGGTACAGGCAGCTGTGGTAAATTTGGATTGTAAATCTTAATGGTTTGAATTCAGGACAGATCGGGATACCAATGAGGGCGAGGTCATGTGATCATCACCTGTTCTGGGTTCTCCCGCAGCATCTTTGCTCTGCTTAAGAAGACAATTATGAGAGAGATTAGAGAGAGTTCAAATGCAGCTGCCTTGCCTAGCAAAAAAAAAAAAAAAAAAAAAAGCCTGTCTTACAGAAACCGGTTGAAGATAACATGTCTAATGGTTTTTAGACAAAACTAAGCAAATTTTAATGATTCAATGTTACTTTTCTGCAAATAAATAAATAAATAATAATAATAATAATTTAGAAGAAAAGAAAATGTCAGTAAGATTTATTTTAATTAACTTATTCAGCAAGGATGCATTGAACTGATCAAAAGTGACAGTTTTTTTTTTATGTGTTTAAATTAGGGCTGTCAAACGATTAATTGCGATTAATCGCATCCAAAATAAAAGTTTGTTTTTACATAATATATGTGGGTGGACTGTGTATAATTATTTTGTATATATATATATATATATATATATATATATACAGTATATATAAATACACACACATGCATGTATATTTAAGAAAAAACTATTATTTATATATAAAATTTTGATATTTATATAATATAACTTTTATATAAATCTATATACAGTATATAAATGAAAATATTTCTTAAATATATACAAGCATGTGTGTGTGTTTATATATATAAATAATTATAAAAACAAACTTTTATTTTGGATGTGATTAATCGCGATTAATCGTTTGACAGCCCTAGTTTAAATCTATTAATATACAGTATAACAAATCAATTAATATATGTGCATCCATCATTTTTTTTTATTTGAATGCTGCTCCTTTGAACTTTCTATCCATCAAAGAATTTTGAGAAAAAAAAGTGGATCACGCTTTCTACAAAAATATAAAGCAACATGAATGTTTCTTGAATTGTAAAATACATTAAAACTGTAATTTTAAATTAAAACATTTCATTACTGTTTTACTGTATCAATAAATGCAGCCCTGAGCATGAGAGACTTCTTTCAAAGTTGTTTAAAGTCTTACCGACCCCAAACTTTTGAAGAAAAATATTAATATTAATATTTCACAATATTGCCATTTGTCCAACTTAACCACTGAATTATCTTCTAAACATGATATTCATTCAGTGTGGCAATACCATACTTTTTTTTATGAATTTATTGCTTTATTTGTTTCTGTGTGGGAGAGTTTTGCAGTTTACTTGAAAGAGTTTTACAGTTCTTTGAGGGGCAAAATTAAAAAAATGTGCAACACACATTTAAAATACTTTGCAAAACTTGCTCAAACAGAAACACGTGTAGCATACAATTCACAAATTCGTTGACGCTCAGATATCTGCAAGAGACATCTGTAGGAACAAAACACTCCTCTAAACTCCCTGCGCCTCGGTACGTCGGTAACACTCACTCTGGGTGGCACATGGCTCTTCTGACATGTTTGATTTGCTGCCTTCCAACACAGCAGTGTGTATAAATAACAAAAGTGACTCTCCCGGTAGTGCTGTATTGGGAGGAAGGTGAGGATTGCCAGTCCTCGGCTCATCTCCCAACTGTCTCACCACTGGCAGTTCTGATCACAGAGTGATGACAGCCTATGATTGTCAAAATACGTGTCACTGACTGGCAGCCCCAGCTTTGGCATGTGCTGAAGCTCAATTTTCCCTTTCTTTTTTTATTTTGTCATCTCCCTTTCTGCTTTCTCCACAATCCATGGCTTTGGTTAACACCAGCCGGATGTGGAAGAAGAAACATACGCAGGTGGGAATTAACTCGGTGTGTGTGTGGAAGAAGTCGCACTCAGTGTCACATGTTCTGCTCAGTGTGTGTGTGTGTATGTGTGTGAGGTGACAGGGAACAGCATGGGGATGTGTCAGCCCCAGAGTAGAGACCGTGGTGTCTGAGACAGCTTTCAGATAGAGCTCTACCTCTCCAAACTCCAGAGAGCGACGAGAGTGCTTGATTGACAACTTGCCTTGTGGTTGTTGTTTTTCAAAGAGTGTCAATAGAAACAGTAGCAGATCACAAAGAGGTGGTATGAAAGAGGTCTCAAAAATGAACATTCTGTCAACATTTAAGGCCCGGTCACACCAAGAACGGTGATTATTAAGATAACTACAACAACTATATTAGCAAACACGTCAATTCACGATAACGTTCTGTTTATTAAACGCACGTGCTACAGTTCTGTAATGAGCTGCTTTAAAGGCCCACTGAAGTATGGGGTGAGGACTGTTGCATTATTCCAAATAATTAGATTATGATCCACAAATAAATGTAAAGACATTCACAAAAATATATATCAAATTAACAAATAAATAGATTAATATCCACAAATAAATGTAAAGAGTTTCACAAAAAAAATGATAAAATTCACAAATAAAAAAAATGAGATTTGCAAATAAAAATATATATTTACAAATGTTTTTTATGCCACAAACACAACTCTGCCTGTCATTTATTTGTGAACCGCTTACTGTGCGTTTGTAAATCCCCTCACGCATTTGTGAATCAGTTCCTGTGCATTTGTAAATCGCGTCGAGGTCGGGTTTAAAGCTGTTTATGGGGGGTATGGGCGGCGCCATACTGGAAAATCTTGGAAAATACAAAATACAAAAGTTTTAGGAAGGATACAGAGGTGGTATGATGTGTTATGTCAGATCATGGCCGAGACGTCAAATTCACTCGGCGCAGCCCGCTATCAGCTGTCAAAGTTAACCGCCCTTATTTGTCATACGTTTTATATCTAAATATGATCTAAACTAACGAGTTAGAAAAAAATTCACCCCCCTCACAGTTGTCAAGCACGCAGAACATATTGAAGATTACAATAAAAGTCCATGGGACCAAACTGTAAACATATGAATTTATGCTGTGAAAACGGACATTATAACATGACGTCTATGGATATTTGCTCCCTTTTGGGACCGGCCTCTAGTGGATTTGAGGTGTATTGCAGTTTATCGCACTTCCGGGTAGGCTTCATCTTTCAGATTAGAATGTTGCCGCTTGGTCGAGGTGCAGACAAATCCACAAATAAGTGGACTCCACCCACCGTTTCCTATAGCCAATCAGATAACGGCCACATTGAGCTGACCAATCGTAGCATGTTCTTGCTACAACCAATCACGTTAGGCTTTACACTCGGGGCGTGAACTAAATCGGATTCATTTAGAGCATATTTACACCCTTGAAATGGAGTTGTAAACTATGGGCGCTTCATTCAAATTGAGCTGTTTGTATGGTTAATTATGATCACCATCCCGAGCATAACCGGAATCAAGCAGCGCGACAGCGCGTCAGAAGCAAATAGTCCATTATCTTCTTGGCTGCCTTGGCAGTTTCAAATAATGTAAAACTAACATGTTTATAATGTTAACACATGACGTTTTCTTACCTGCAGATATATGACATGTCTAATCTTCCTTCTTGACTAGTGCTGGATACATGCATAATTCATAATTCGTGATGATGTAGGTTATACACTGGATGTACACTGGATCATTGAAGATGTAGCAGCATGTGGGCTACTGGGGTTTTGAGTGAAAAATACATTTCTACATTCATTTTGGATGCTGTAAGTAACTTTTACAATCAAATATTATTAAGTCTGATTCATATGAAATATTAATTGTGTGATCAAGTGTTTTAACAGATAAATAAAAGTAAATAGCTTGTCTGCAGGGCATTTCACTTTTAAATGCAAGATATATGTTTAATGTAATATGGATCATTAGATCCACGGACCTGCTGCGTATTTAAAACTTGACTGAAGAAATGGGAAAAGCTGTTGGGACAGTAATTTCACCTATATTAAACAAACTTGCGTATTTATCACAAGGTTGAATCCAGTTATTCATTAGTCAGCAACTTATTGATGCTTTTTGTTTCATCATGAATAATGTGATGCTTCCATAATGTGTTGTTCCCATAAGAGAGATGTACACGCTGTTTCTCTTGCATTTTGCAATGCAAGGTTCATAAAAATGTGTCTTGGCTTGATACACAGTCTAATGGCGCTTTCCCACTACACAGTACCAGCTCGACACAACTCGACTCGGCTTGGCTTGCCTTTGTTTGGTTTTCCACTGTGTAAATGTTGTACCTGCACCTGCTTTCGGGTACTTTTTTTGTATCACCACTTCTGAGTGTGAAAACAATAACTAAAATGTGATGTGAAAACAATGCCGCCTGCTCATTGGTCAAAGAGAATCGTCATCATTGCACGTGCCACATGAAGTATCTAGAATAACCCCGCCATTTTTAAATAGTTTGGCCAGAGATAGTTACTAAATTTACTACTATTATTATGGCAACTCGGAAGAATACGCCGTGATCAAACGAGGAGGTGCAGACTTTCCTTTGTTTGGTTGCCGAAGAGAGGATCCAGTGAGAGTTTGATAGGGCAACGAGGAACGAAAGGCAACGCTATGACAACTGGGTACTATTTGTAGCTGTACTGTCTGCAATGGAAAACGGAGCGAAAAGCAAGTCGAGTCGAGCTGGTACTGGTAATGGAAAAGCGCCATAATGGTCTAACTCTAACGAAATCCAAATTGTAAAAATATTTTACTGTAGCAATATTATGGACACTTCCTATTTGAGCCAGTGCAGATGATTCATTGATACAACCTAACGCGATTGGTTGTAGCGAGAACGTGTTACGATTGGTCAGCTCAACGTGGCCGTTATCTGATTGGCTTGAGGAAACGGTAGGTGGAGTCCACTTATTTGTGGATTTGTCTGCACCTAGACTCTAGAAGTGTTTCAAAATCCACAAATGCATGAGGGGATTTACAAATGCACAGGAACCGATTCACAAATGCGTGAGCGGATTTACTATTGCACAGAAAGCGGTTTACAAATAACCAGGCAGGGTTGTGTTTGTGGCATAAAAAGCACATATGTAGGCCTATATATGTAAATATATGTACGTATTAACATATTTAATGGCCCCTTCCACTTGTCAAATAGCCAATAGCGTTTAGTTTACCTCACAAACTGAAAGTCGTACCAGACACCATGGAAGCGAATCCAGGCGCTACTGCAGAGCCGTCGCAAGGGCTGTGCGAACTGTGCCTCGCGCCACTAGGGGGCCTCGCAATCTAGCCAGGTACTCGGGTTGAGCTCGCCGACAGGTCAGGGTGTTATCGTGTGCAAACCGCGGGGGATTAGCGGGCGATGAACGCTCGCCAATCTGTTATTAAAGAGCCAACAACGCAAAGACGCTCGCAGACGCCTCGCAGACGCGCCGCCGAGCCCAGGTAAAAAATATCTAGCATGTTCGATATTCATAGCTGTCGCACGACTCAACCTCAGTGATGTCATGAGCTACAGCCAATCGACGGTATTGCACAATTGAGCTGTATTTGTTTTGAGCCAGTAAAACAATGAAAAAATAAGTTAATTATCTCCATACGGGTGATTATCCCCTTATCATTATTTAATCTACCCACAAACTAAACTTACACTCCATTCAACAGATTTCAATGTAATACCTTTTAAACATTTAAAATGTGTCTCAACCGCGAAGCTTCAGCCTCTCTCTCTGCGAGGACATGCACAGAGCGGCTGAAATTATAGTGTCTATCAGTATTATAACATATGACAAAAATAATTGTCTAAATTATCTTGCATATTCCTCAACAGTTCTTTGGCTGATATCACTAGTTGACTCGTCGGAAATCATAGAATCAGGACCGAGAGAGTGAGTCATTTCAGTGCCAAATAATTAGGTCAAAAACTATTTAATATACTGCAAATAGCCTATTCGATTTTTATGTTTATTTATAATTAATTTAAGCGGACAAAGCTAACAAGTAGGCTCCGCAGCCAATTATTATAACGGTTGGGGGCCTCACATTTCAAGTTCGTAGCCCACCTACGACGGCACTGCGCTGATGATATGTTGGATTTAACAGTAGAGATGTCAATAAATTATAGCCATTTCGTTCTTAAACCACGTACAGTTGGAAAACGGAATAAAACTCTAGTGTTTGAGCAATCAAACACACATCTCCTACCCATATTGCTCCATGTCAATGGTCACTTTGGCCAGGTGGTATTTATAGCATAGGAAGAGCATTATGCTCTAGAGAGCATTTGATTGGACAGAAGATGAAGTCTACGGTGATATCATAAAAATCTGTGATCCACTTTAGAGGAAGAGAGAGGCATTCATGGTCTTTAAAAATAATCACTTTAAAAGTAATTCCAAGGATTCCATTCCCCTGTGCCATTGTCATTATAGTTGTAGTGTGAACTTAATTTAGAATGTTTATTTATATCTATATCTTATCTTCGTCGGTACAGTTATTGTCCTTGTAATCGTCGCTGCTTTTCATGCAGTGACAATGAACATGGACCGAAGGTCTGAAAAGTCTGTGACATCTAAAACTGCTTTCAAAAAAAGAATACTATTTCAACATCCAGTTTTGAGGACTATTCATTAATAGCGAAGCTTTTAAAAACTCATGGTGACAAAGTATGCACTCATGGTGCACTCAATATTTGAACAATTCATGAACTGTGAATCACTGTCTGGCCAACTAAGATTTCACTATGGAGATAAGGGTTAGCAAAAAATAAATAGCACCATCAGTATGACTCATGCGATCGATATAAAAGTGATTAATATGACTCATGTATTATATTCCAAGTCTTGTGAAGCCACACAGTAGCTTTGTTTGATGAAATTTATTATAACCTGAAAATCCTGACATCCACACTGGCTCACAAATGAGTCTTTCCAATAAATCTGTTGATTGAGTTCACCAAAAACTGTCTGAATGATTTGTTAATGAATCGAGTACAACTCACCGACTCAAAGATTTACAGACTTACTGTGCAACTTTGACTTTAAATTGGATTCACACACAAAACTATGAGTTGGCTTGACGCAATTAGATAAAAATAGATACAAATTTTGGGTTCCACAGAAAGTCATACATGTTTGGAATGACATGAGGGTGAATAAACAATGACAGAATTAAAGTATCATATTTGGGTGAATTGTTCCCTTAAAGACGACATAGTAGCTAACTCTGCTGATGTGCCTTTATAATTATTTATATGCATTCCTCCTCATTTTTCTACACACAAGTAAGCTTCAACAATTATTATTTTGAGTTACAATGAATTAGGAATCGTTATGTGCTTCACAGTAGGTGAAAACCCTCAGGAGACCACATGCTGAAAAAATCAAAGATAAGGCACGTCTTGTAATCGGCCGCCATAGCGTGTTGCAGCTGATACGTCTGTCCCATGAGAATCTCGCGAGGGAGATACATTTGATAGGTTGCATGATAAAAACACAAACCAAAACAACGCTACTTCCCAAGGTTCGTGTCAAGTCCCACTGACTTGTGTTGCTTGGCAAGGCATGCTTTTAGCGGAGATGATTAGGAAGTTTGAAGTGACAGCCACCCGATCTATCTGCTCTTCAACTTCCCTATTTATATAGCCATTCATATTCATGAAGGATGAAGCGCCAGTGCATTTAACGTTATTGCAAAGATGAACTTCACCCTGGCTGGCAGCTGACGGGGAGAGATTACTCTGGCCGACTGACAGTCAAGTGGCAGGCTAGCGCGCTAAATCAGAGTACGGACAGCGTCCATGAAAGCGAGGCTCATCTACAGACTTGTAAAAACGCCTCTTCACTTCACTTTGGGCATTAAGTGGATTGTTTGCCAGATAATACATCTCGTACAGAAGTATACACCCGAGCAGGCCCGTTAAAGTAGCGGAGAGAGACGCGCGCCACCCGATACCCCTTTAATGGGCTTTGCTGCTTGACGTGCACGGTGTACTGCGGTAAAACTTGCGATGATGGTAATGTTCTTACGTGTGTTAAGCTTGAGTGTGTGTGAGAAATGTACTCTTCACAAGCAAGAAGGCAGTTAACCTTTAAACAGATGGATAATTCCAAACAGCACTGTAAAATTAATAGACTCTAAACATTGCCGCTCAAAGCAGCCAGCCATGTCATCCCGAGCATTCATACATCATTCCAAGCAAGCATCTGTCTGTGACAGTTATGGGACGTGTGCTTTTGAGGAATAAAAATTGCTAACGGTGAAAATGTTTATGAATCTCAAGTACATGCCGGGCATACCTGAATGTGAATAAGGCCATCGCGGCACTGAGAGATGCTCCGTTCTTGAAGGCCTAATGGGGAACGCCGGGAAGAGCTCTCAAAGCACAGCACAGGGATGACTCTGTGGAGGTGGAAGAGGGCGATTCCTTAGCCAGAAATTTAAAAAAAAGGTTCATATGCATACAAAAAAACACTTATGTCACCTGTTGCATTAGATACAAATATCATAACAAGTGGCATCAGCAATCAAGGTTTGCAATTCACTAGAAAGAACCAGTTCTTAAGCCTCTTTCACTCAGGACATTCGCCACTAAATGTTTGTGATTCACTAAAAAGAACAGGCTCAGGAATGTGTGTCATGTATCGGACCATTTGAAAGCATGTCTTCCTTTTCTAAAACCTCACAGGAGCACATGGGGAGAGAAGAAGGTAAGATTATGTGCTAAGTAAGTAATCTTACTTGAAATGACATGAACTGTACAGTACATAAAAAATATATATTTTTCTTTTTATTCTACATGTTCGGAAATTCGGTTTTGCTTTTCCTTGACTCAGGGCAACATTGTGCTATCCTTGCCAAAGATGTCTGCTGACAATGTGTCAAATGTTATCACATATTATTATAACACATGTACAATATAAGCTCTAAATATAGATAATTAAGATTTGTGATTTTGTATATTCTTATGATATGTGAATTAAATATTTTCTCAACTCAACTTTTATTTATAAAAGCACTTTCAAAACCATTAAAATGGACCAAAGTGCTGTCCACAGGCAATAAATAATACACAGAGACATAAAATTACATCAAGACATGACGCCAATCAAACCACAAATCACTCACAGTTCTCGGACCTACTCAAATGCCAAAAGCTTGTTGAAATAAATAACTCTTCAGATCCTTTCTAAAAATAATTTTCTCTATGATTCTTTACCATTGTTGCTCAACGTTGCATTAGAATGAAAAACTATCTTTGGGTGGGTTCACAATATTTTTTATCATTACATTTACACTTACATTTAGTCATTTGGCAGACGCTTTTATCCAAAGCGACTTACAACTGAGGACTAAACCAAGCGAGTCATCGTGAAGAGGCAAAAACAACGCAAGAAGTGTTCAAAATACAAAGTTCCTACGCTATCTCATGACCAATTCATACGAATTCGACGAATGATTAAAAAGTGTCTAATTCGTATTAATTCGACGACTGAATTCGTACGATTTGTCTAAACCCACGTGATGGGTAGGTTTAGGGGCGGGGTAAGGGGTAAGTCATTCGTACGAATTCATACGAATTGGCCAATTCGTAAAATATGTATGATTTAGCAAAATCGTACTAATTCGTACTGTATGAGTGAGGTCGTATGAATTGTTACGAATTAGCCACTTTTTAATCATTCGTCGAATTCGTACGATTTGGTCGTGAGATCGGGTTGAAAGTTCAGACATTGCATGGGGTAGCTAGCAAGGATTTAAAAGAAAAGTTTTTTTTATTTATTTTTTTTTTATCATCAATAAAATGTTCCCAAATGAACCAAGAAATTATGTGGAATCATTTTTATCATGTACTATCAAAATGTGTGCACTAGTGTGGGTTGAGCGTGACATGATTCTTTAAAATAAATGCCACTTGGTTTAATATTTACTGATGCTTCTTTGTGTTTTTAACGAGAGGAAATACCCTCAGCCATGCTCCAAAATCTAGTGCAAATCTTTCCCTTAAAGCTGTTATCACAGCCAAGAGAAATGAATTCCCATGATTTCAACAAGCACACACGGGTGTAGTCTTCGATTGTCCACATTCTTTTGCCCATATAATGGAGTTCAAATTAATAGGATACTGAAAAACACAGCGGCGACATTGAACATCCACGGAGGAGAATTATCTTAGGCACCATAAACCTTTATGACTATCCCGAGCTGATGTGAGCTGCCTAAAGCATCACTTCTATCCCAGCTTGTCCAAGTAAATTCCACTCAGCACCACTAGCGTGGCATTAGCCCATTCCCCGTGAAGCTAACTACCGTTTAACAGATGGACTCCATACACTGCGTCAAACACAACCCCGGGCCAATTTAGTAAGTTAAAGTAATCAATGAGCTCCGTTGGCCCAACGTGCAGGATTTCCCCATCGGTTCGGCCTTGTCAACCCCACTGCGGTCAGAGCAGGACCCCCAGCTGCCCCAATAAGCCCCTCGGCCTGCCTAATCTTGTTATTACAGCTAAGATAAGGATTAACGCCTCTGCAGGGGAGGCAGCCGCCAATATGACCTCTGATATGCATAATGCATGGATGGACTGATGGATGAGGCCTGTGAAATACCTACAGAGCAGTACAGCTGCATATATTAGCACTGAGCTGGAAAACAGGAATAGTATCTTTGACCTTTGATCGATTGTGCATAGATGCAACTTGAAAGGTAATGTACTGTTCGTAAAAAGCAGGACTCTGGTTTCTTGCGAAGACATGACTCAAGTACAATTGAGTTTGATTGTCGGTAATAGAATTATGGATCACTCATGATGGCTCACAATAGTGCACCGGAGTGGTTGCTTTCTGCCTCAATTCTCACTGAGCTTCCACCAGGGGTCAAGTTTTTGTTGGTTAGCTTCGCTCTGTTAGCCCCTTCTGGTAGATATCGTAACTAAACCTCCCTTATGAAAAATAAGTTAAAGTTCAAGTGTGCTATTATTAGTATACTTCTTTTAAACTAACAATAAGAAAGTATATTTTCAGTCTTAATATACTTAAAATTGCACTTAAGTATACTTGACTTATACTGACTGAAATGTCTAATTATATTTGGCCAATACTTGTACTTCATGTTTTGATCAAGATAGGCTACCTAAAAGTATAATTATATATTCTAAGTTGGCTTGTAGTTGTGTTTACACTTTTGATTGAGTAGCCTATTAAATACTATTAATACTATTTTTCAAATTGTTTTACACACTGTCTTCTAAACTGACATTGTTTTAAAATGTTGATTTGTTAAGAAAACTTGTTCCTAATTATGAGCATGTACATAGGAATTTACTTCAGATCTACTTAACTCTTTACCCGCCATTACCTGAATTTTTCGGCTATCCATGTTTTCACTGTTATACAGTAGGAGGTGTTACACATCTTCTGAAAGGGTACAGAATCTCCGGATCAAAACACAGCTAAAGGAGAAGCAGAAACAAGTGATGGAAGAGTGTTTTCGCAAAAGAAAAATAACACAATCATTAAAAATTAAACAGCATACATTTGAAACTGCCAAACGTTACCGAAGAAGGGTTAAAGACTGTGTATTTTGATCATTGTTCTTTGTCTTTGACAAAAATGCGATTTTCTCAGCTTTTCGTTTAAAATGACCACATTTAAAAATGTTTTTAAAATGGAAAGAGTTAAAGTACAGTTAAAGGAGTATTTCAAGTATAAAAAGTAATACCTAAATAGGAACATAGCAGTACTTAAAGTAAAAAAAATAATATATATATATATATATATATATATATATATATATATATATATATATATATATATATATATATAATATATATATATATATATATATATATATATATAAAACTGTAAGTATGATGTTGTTCACTTACAGAAAAAAGTATACTTGCAGTATGAAACAAGCAGTTTACTGAGAATATAATTACTTTTAAAAAATGTAATGTATTAAAATAGTAAAAGTAAGAAAATACAAATAAGTGAACTACTGTTTTATAAAGTATACTTAAAAGTATACTTTTACACAGTAGTATTAAAGGTCCCATTCTTCGTGATCCCATGTTTCAAACTTTAGTTAGTGTGTAATGTTGTTGTTAGATTATAAATAATATCTGTAGGGCTGAAACGATTCCTCGAGTTACTCGATTACAAAAATTCCTCGAGGCAAAAAATCTGCCTCGAAGCCTCATTAAATTCCTATGACGCGCAAGCAGGGATCTGATTGTTTCACACGGACCGTTGTTCAGGAAGCACACCATAACGCATGATACATTTGACTTCATGTGACTTCATAAATGGCAGAGAATGTCTAAAGTTTGGGATCATTATATGTTTATAAAGGAAGAAAACAAGATGCAATGTGTCTACTACAAAGTATACCTGGCAGGGCTGCCAACTCTCACGCATTCAGCGTGAGACTCGCGCAATTGAGCCAATTCTCACTCTCACGCCATACCCCCGATTTCTCACGCTGAAGTGTCAATCCCTTCGGTCAAATGCCTGAAAGATGAGTTTGTCTATAGATCTACCTGTTGAGCCACTCGTGATCGACTAGTTTTACCGACGCATATTAATTCGCAAGTTAAAATATCCTGTAGTGCGAGCGCGCATGCGAGATGTTGAGCTCCGCGGCTCGCGCACGACGGCAAAGAGGTAAGCGAGCGCGTGCACCCATGTCTCTCTCACGCGCCAGTCAGGCCAATCGCGGCAATTCATCATATGCTTAAAATTTTAGGTAGTCACGCAACAAACATTTCAGCATACATTCACTGTAACTTATACACTGGGACGTGATGGAGGAACAAATATTGTGAGACACACACACACACACACACTCTGATGTTTGTCTTGAGATTACAGTTGAAAAAGTCTGATTCTTATTTGTAATTGTTTTATTTCCATTTATTTTTTTTTTTTTTTTAAATTGTATAGATTTGTGTACCTACTTGGCTTGATATTTTATATTAATTTATTTTTGGGTTGGTAATTTGCAGAAGGTGCAATCCTTTTTTTGTAATGTTGTATTAAGAAGACAAAACTAATGCCATTTAAGTTTGTATTCAAAGTTTTACATATTATGGGCTACATGTAACATGTTTTACAGTAAATTGTTTTAACTGTATTGTTATATAATTGTTGGCACTGGCACTTATAAACACTAAATGAGTAAAAAAATTGCAATAATTAGTTGTGGAGGCAAATGTTTGAGTTGGAATAAATACCTCTAGTTTTTTAAAGAAATAAAAGCCAAACACCTTATCATTTTCATAATACATTATTTGTTTTGGTTGCTTAAAAACACACATAAACAAATTATCCGATTACTCGATTAATCGATCGATTAAGTGCTAGATTAATCGATTACAAAAAGAATCGATAGCTGCAGCCCTAAATATCTGTAAAATTATAAAGCTCAAAGTTCAATGACAAGTGAAATATTTTTTTAACAGAAGTAGCCTACATCGAACAGCCCGTTTGGACTACATCGCTCTACTTCCTTCTTTAATGACGTCAGTAGAACAGTTTTTTGACTAAAATTCGCTCACAGGAATGCTCCCTCAACTCCATAGACATATACAATAGACCTCACCTTGGCTACGGCAGTTCATTGGAACGAATGCGTCAATAGAGCTGCCATCTTGAAACAGGGGAGCCCCTCCACTTTAATGCATCAGCGTCAATGTAGTAGACACAGGTCTAACGGAAATAAAATCACCATAAATCATCATGAATGCGATTTTTCTTGGTTTTTTGGTTTGTTCCAACGGTCAGACATGTATTTATCATTGATTCCAGAAAGATTTTTTATTATTTTTTTTTTTTTTTAAACATTCTTCCAAGTTCAGATTTCATCCGTGAACATCATACGCTGCACAAAAGTCCGCCACCATCAATAAATTCGAAGTAAAGGCAGAGATAGCAGCGTTACCTAGCTACTTCCTATGACAAGACCCCTGTTCCAAGATGGCGGCGGTTTTGACGCATGCTTAGAACCCCAAGATGAGGTCTAAGCTGCGTTCCATTCGACAGGGTCCCTACGCAGTGTTCACTGCTCCCTACTCCCTGAACACGGTACATCAGTTGAAGTGGACTTCGCTGACAATACCGCTCATTTGGAATGCCCTGCAAACGTCATCAGTAAAGTTAAGTTAACGTACGGGGTTCCGCAGATTATGATAATAAAACAAATAGATATAGGCTTACATTAATATTTCAATTGAATTTAATATCACATTTAAAATATATATATATAATATACAATAATAAATAAAAATATGATAAGGTAAATTCTGAGGTAAATGGTTGTGGTAATCGTTTATAAAGTCCCAAGCAAGGACATACAAAAAATAGCATATGTAAATGTAATATTCACCCCAATAACCGTTAAAAAATACTTAGTTAGTATGATAATGACAAAATGTATGCATACTTACACACAAACAAACTCCTCCATCGTTATTTACGACCGCTCTGACTGGTGGTGACGTGACGCGCAATGACAGTTGGGTGATTCCGCTCTCGACTTCCTGTGAAGTGATGTATCGATGTTCACTTATTCCCTACGCCGTTTGCAGTGCCCTTCCAACTGAACATGTTCCTTCCCTTCGGATTGGAATCTCACTTAAGATGGCGAAATACCCTGTGAAGTCCACTTCGCAGTTCACTAACGGTCGAATGGAACGTACCTCTAGTGTATATGTCTATGCCTCAACTCCCTCAACTTGCGCAGTGCGCACTTCTTATAACTTACTGTGTTTACTCAGCTCTTACGGTGATTTCTGAAGTAAAACTGATGCTTCATCTTTTGTGTGATCTACAATAAACTTTATTAAATTCATCAGTAGGGTTGGGTATCATTTGAATTTGAACGATTCTGATTCCGATTCCTTGTTTCGATTCCGGTTCCTAACGATTCTCGATTCCGATTCTTTTAAGAGGCAGGGGGTGCTTCTCAATATCCCTCCTCGTCTCCTCGATCCTCCGTCCTCCCTCCTATGACCCGGAAACCGATCGAGCTCAGCCATCTTGAAGGACATCTCAATTCTCTAATTGCACCGTGAGGAGTCGAGGATCGAGGAGATAGGAGGCTTCCTGAGGAGTCATAAGCGAGGGTACACAGGTGCATCCTACGCGGAACTGTTATATTGACTAAACGTGACGCACGTGTCAATTCTCCTCCCCCTTCACATCAGTCACAATCATTTTAATTTATACTTTACCTTTGCAGTTTATATAAACCACACATCTCAGATATTTCAACATTATAGCCTATCTTTATTATTATTTATTATGAATTTATTAAATAACCAAACTTCAACAAAATAAGGGCAGATCCTTTTAGCGCTGCTGATGACACTGTGGAGTGACACTCGAGTGATCAAGTATTCCAATGTATATAAAAAAGCTTTAATTCGATTCCTCTGTCCTCCTTTCCTTTCCTCGCTTCCTTTCCTCGCTTCCTTCCCTCGCGTCCTACAGGGGGTGGAGCTGAGACGCAAGGAAAGGAAGCAAGGAAAGGAAACGAGGATGCACAAATAAGAAATGAGAAGCACCCAGGGTCAAAAAAGTTTAGCTAACCTTGCTAACCAACGGTCTTTCTGAAGGAAATAATCCTTTCTGAAGGAAATACTCCTTCTGTCACAAATACTCCCTTTGTCACAAATTTTGCATTTTGCCGAGATTTCGTTGTTTTTAGAAATGTGAAGCCACACTTTGGACCGCCGACGTAAGCTACTCATGTTCGACTCGCGCAGTTATGCCAACACTTCCGGTAGACGCTTCTTCGTTGGTGTTGTTCAGCGGTTTCTTCTTCCGCTCGGCGGACTGTGAATATCAAAACTAGGAATCGAAATTTTAACTTTTGAGTTCAACTAACGATTCCGGGAAAAACGAAAAGTTAGTCCCGGTTCCTTCCAATCGATACTCGATTCTCGATACCCAACCCTATATCATCAGTATATGTTTGATCATCATTCGGACGTGGTCCGAAACAGCAGACTTGTAGACTATTAATAATGGATACATACAAGCAGATGACAAACAACACGTTATAATAACTGTAATTAAACTACTAAACTATACCTGTTCCATCTCTATACAGCACTCTGACTCTGTAGGCATTATTGTCCGACTCGAAATGAACACCGTTACTGAGAGTTTCTGTTATTAGCCTTTCATCATTCCGTGAGATGAGTCCTGAGAGACTGAGCTCAGGGTTGCCAGATGCCAGCAAGGTTTTCCAGCCCAAAACCTCGTGAAAAACCGCGAGAATGCACAAAAAACCGCCCAATTTATTTGCCTTGTTTCTCGCTATGGTTTCATGTTTAAACACATTAGAATCATTTACTAGTTTTAAAATTACCCATTTTTGCGTCCATTCGTTTTACCTTTTTAAACCTGTAATTGAAAAATGAAAAACGGTTGTTGTATTTTTAAAATGCAAAGTTGAACACCAAAATTTGAATTTGAACTGCAAATGCTGCAGAAAAAATAAATAAAAAAATCACATTGTATAATAAATAAAATAAATAGGCCTAGATAATAAATATGTATTTGTATATAAAAAATAAATATTAACGTATTGTTTATTTTGTCCCTTTATGAAACATTTAAAATATTCACAAATTAATATGAAAAAAATTCGATTTTACTGGTTAAGGCCAAACCAGAGAATGTCTAATAGAATGTCCATAGTAGATGGGCTCTGGCCAAAGCAGAAAAAAAAAGTTTTTGTTTTAGGCTTTCTTTTTTTATAGGCCTATGTGAAGTTAAATATCTAGCATTGTATATAAAGGAAAAAAGTTTGTGAATATCGTACTTCACCAGTCTAAAAACGAATAAAGAAAGCATGTTTTCGTTATTCAATTACGAGTTAGAAAAAGGGAAAAGGAATGGACGCAAAAGTACACCGGCCTTCGACTTAGTCTATCGATTTCAGAAATCAAATGAACGCAAAAGTAGGCTATTAGCCTACTATTAAACTAGCTTATTTTATGTAAAATAATGCGAACAACTTAGGCTATCAATAAATCTGTTTATTGTCAATAAAAGTCGTTTGGAACAAACCCATTCAGTAACATAAAAACATTGAGTGGATATGGACATACAAAATAACCCACTATTTTTAAATTATTACAATTAGCAACATAAAACATGCATTGGCATATTTATGAATAACATAGGCTATATGAAAATCGAGTTGATTAAAGAACAGGGCTGGGCCGCAGAACAGAACACAATAACAAACAATAATTGTGTTAATACAAATATTCTGAATAACATGTTCAAAGCGATTTCACAAAAACAAATGTCGAACTGCCTGAGGTTTTCCCGTCCGTCAGACAGTAAGGAGTGTGTGTTTCTGAAAATAGCTTTGAACAATTGTTATTAAGAATAATCTGAATTAATTAACACAAAAGCTCTATACTAGAGTCAAACTTCTAAAACAACTGTCCGGGCGAACGAATAGCTGATGTCAAGCCATTGCGCGCAAGACCTGTACGCACGGGGAGGTGCCGCCGGCGTGCGTGAAGTGAGCTGAAGGGAGGGAGTGTCTGTTTTGGGTTTAGACCTCTAGTGGGTGAGTGAGTGAGAGTATGAGAGTAGCTGAAAGAAGGATCTGAAGTACCGGAGTTTCGGCTACAAAAACCCGCCGAACTCATCCGAAACCAAACCCATTTTTGCCCGCAAACTAGATTACAAAACCGCCCAATTGGGCGGGAACCCGCCCAATCTGGCAACACTGAAGCTCCGCCCCCTGTGCTGGCAGCAGCAGCAGCAGCTTATTTGCATTTAAAGGGCACACACTAAATTTTTTCTGAGCCCCAAAAATTACAATTTAAACACGCTGTAAAAAATGATCTGTTGGGTATTTTGAGCTAAAACTTCACATACACATTCTGTGGACTTAAGAGACTTATTTTACATCTTGTAAAAAGGGGCATAATACAGGATCTTTAAAACGGTGCACTCAGAATTATAATTCTATTAATTTGATATTAGTATGCTTACTACACAGTAAACTTAAAATATATTTAAATTTTACTTAAGTATACTTAATCAAATGAACTTTCCAAGAAGTCAGTATGAATGAAGAATGAAGGATACTTATTTTTCGTAAGCACTTGTAAGCAAAAAAAAAAGTTTTACAACCTGTCACTCACAGCAATAGCAAACCACAATGATTTAATCAATTCCAATCAAAATCAAGCCCTTCCCTAAATTTGTTCTTGTTTGAGAAGCTGTCTCATTGGATATGCATCACAATAAAAAGAGAAAAGACTATCACAACTTCTGTATCAAATCTACTTTTAATTAAAATATAGCCTACACTAAATGTATTATAAACTTTTGCTGTTCTAAAAGTGCTGATGTTTGGTCCAACTGTGTTGATATAATTGTGGGGGATTTTTGACTCATCCTGTATTTTACACCAGTAGGTGGCACCAAGTGACATTTTCTATGCATGAGTCATCAGATATTCATTCTATTATAGAATGAATATCTGATGACTCTATTTATTCAAAACAATGAGTCATTCAAAAAAAAAAGAGTGAGAGTCAGTAAATCACTCATTTATGCAGATCCGAATTCAGCAACTGATCTTCCAGGAATTAAACATTTGGCTGTTTTTATGAGTGAGACATAATTCATTCAGTCACTACTATTTAATTCTGATTCTTTTTTTTATTCCTTTTTATTATTATTCTTCACTACATAGTTGGCAGAGAAAAATAGCCCAAGTAACTACAAACTTTCCACAGAACTCTCTTCCAACCCTTCTTTGAAAAATACCGTACCTCATATCGTAAATGTTTTACCAGTGTCTATTTATTTTTTTAAGAGGCTCATAACAGTGTGAAATACACGTTTTCTTGTTTGTTTGTTTTTTGGACAGCCTTCAATGTCATAACTCAGGATAGCTGCTAGAGAAGCACTTGTAAACTGTGGTATTTTTTTGTGGAGGCATCAGCCAATCACCACTGTCATGATGTCACTTTTTTAGCTCAGGTGACTACAACCTGGCAGCAGAACTGAGCAAAGATGGATGACTTCAAATCTCTTACTGAGCAAGTGCTGTAAAGATGATTGGGAATGCTAATGGTTAGCTTTTTAGTAACATGGCATAACAGGCTTTCATGGTTCCATTAACCCCAATTTTAGCAATTCTCATTTAGAGAGGCATTTTAAAATAACAATGTCAGTTTATAAAAAAACAAGTGAAGAAAAAAAGAATCAGATGTGGTTGACATTCGAAACTCTGACTTGTCAGATGGTGAACTATGTTCAAGCCGCGTTAGAAGAAGTGCACAGGGTTTTTTTTTTTCCTGAAGGAGAAGCAGAAATAAGGAAGACCACTACAGCTCTCTGGATACATTTCTTCCCCTCTCTGTCTCTCCTTGCCTCCCCCCCACCCCAGTGTCCCCTGTTCTCCGTGGACCACTGACAGCATGCCTGCACAGAAATGCGGCGTTACCTTCAAATTATGCAGGAGCGACTCGTGCTCGTCCGTGGGTTGGCTGCACGCCGCTCGACATGTGTCAGAGCCGCCACGTCTCCGCTGAGCTAATGATGCTACACCGGACAGCCCACTGTCCTTCTGAGCGTGCATGTGTGTGAGCCCAGACGTGACATCGTCAGTAGAGACCCTCCATCTGATTAAAACAAAACAAAACCAAACCAGAAAAAGCAGGCGGGGGAAAACACACAGCACAGACGCGTGTCAGGTTAAGCTGGCGATGGGGTGGACATGCTCGCGTTGTTTGTAAAGGTGGGAAGGTGGATGGTGTGGAACACATTTTTGAGCATCTCTTCACTGGGGGACAAACACACCGGACATCTTTTAAGGCATGGCATGGGTAAACTTTTCTGGATTTTGTCCAAAAAAAAAGAAGACTGGACTATGAATACAGGACTTTTTGGTAACACTTTAGATTACAGCCCGTAAAAATACTGCGATTTTACAGTCTAACTTTCTGTAATTATAGTATTACATGTATATATATATATATATATATATATATATATATATATATATATATATATATATATAGTATTTATCCTGTAAATATTATAGAACTAAGGGGAACTTATTCTAATACAAAAATCGAACATTTGGGAGCAATTTAGCAAGAATATACACTGCACACCCGGGGAAGACCTAAGACATGCTGGAGAGACAGTGACTACGTTTACATGCAGCCAATTTTCGGGTTATGGTCGGGTTAAGGTCACTTTTCGGGTTTCTGAAACATTAGGGATAACCCGTTTACATGCGTGAGCAGAGAGATTTTCTCCTGTATACATGGAATTGCAATATCCCGATGTAAACGGCGACGCGCGGTTAGCGTCTAGACGTACGGACAACCTTAAGACGCAAAATGCGTCATTTCCGATTCTTCTTCCTGTATCCAAAGTCAAAAATAACAGCAGTATGCGGATAATGAATAGTTCGGTGCAGATAGCGGTCGCCTTTGTTTGCGCTTAGATGCTGGTAACGTTACTGAGCTCGCTCCAAAAGTACGCTGTGCTGCGTCTCGCCTGGTCTCGCCATGTTTACTTCCGGAATACTGCACGCGGATTTTTGTATGCGCCGAGAAGTTTCTCTACTCAAAAGACCAAGATTCCTTGCGAGTAGAACATGCGCAGAACACAAATCACGATGGGGATATGCCGATACGCGTTTACATGACCAAAAATTCGGGTTAGAAAAGGGGTACCCCAGGTATAATATCCCGGTTTTTAAAATCCGGGATATGAGCATTTTTCGGGTTTTTGCCGGTGTTTACATGGACGTTCGCGACCGGGTTATTGCTAATATCCCGGTTTTGAACGGGTTATTGGCTGCATGTAAACGCAGTGTATGTCTCCCGGCTGGCCTGAGAATGCCTTGGTGTCCCCTCGGAAGAGCTGGAGGAAGTGTCTAAGGAGAGGAAAGTCTGGGCATCTCTTCATAGACTGCTGCCCCCTGACCCGGCCCCGGATAAGATGATGGATGGATGGATGGATGGCATACCTACCTTTTTGTAATAATTGAGTACCAATACATACTGTATAGGCTTTTTAAAAATTATCGTTTACATACTGCATATATGCATTTATACAGTAATCTTTTTAACAGATTCTTAAATAGTGGAGAAAGATACTTTTGTTTCATGTAGTGGAGCTTGTTACCCTCTTGGTCCATGTAGTTACAGGGAAAGTACAATAAAAAATAAATTGACAATCTTTTATCACTGACAGAAACCTTTTTTGAAAAACAACTAGGTTCAAATCAGATTTACAATACTTCTTTTTCGTTTAAAACTGCTTTTTTAAATCAACAATTATTTCAAATGCTTAGGTCTAGACAGAATGTATGCCCCCCTCCCCTCCCCTCTTGCTTAGCTTCTTCTTTTTGTTCCTTTTTGTTTTCTTTCTTTCCACTGATGAATCTGAAGAAGAAATCATGTCTCTTGCTAGTCTGTATTATGTAACCTATTAATAGAAAATACTGTACACCCAGAAATACATCTTCACCATTTACTCATCTTTTACCCTCTTAATTGCCATCCAAGATGTATACAACTTTCCTTCTTCAGATTAACACGAATGAAGGTTTTGAGAAAAAATAAAAAGTATATCTCTGTGAATAAATATAATGCAAGTTCATGTGTTCCTAAAAGCATCAATTAGCACATTGCAATAACTGTAGTAATCCATTCAACCCCAATGGATGGATCAATTTCTTCTAAAGTGAAACGATAGGTATTTGTCTGAAAAATTACAAAATTTTCAACTTATCAAACTATAGACTATCGCTTCAGACCAACTGTAATAAGTTGTTTTTCAAATAAAGGTTTCTGAATAAGTGATGTTAGATTGGGTGTATGTATTTTTGCTGTACTTACCCTGTAACTACATGGAACGAAAGTGTTAACAAGCACTTACCCAGTAACTACATTGAACAATAGTATATTTCCCAGTATATATATATATATATATATATATATATATATATATATATATATATATATATATATATATATATATATATAAGCAATATTTTTGCCTTGCCTTGAAACAGCCCAAACTTAAACATCTGCACTTTTGCTAATTCTAAAAAAGCCTATACAGTATGTATTGGTACACAATTATTACAAAAAGGTACACAGTGTATGCCAAATTGCACCCCATAAAAGATATTGATAATAAAAGATCATAATAATAGAATAAATTCCTCTTAGTTCTATAATACTTACAGTATAAATATATATATTTTTAATTCTCCTGGTTTGGTGCCCCTTTTTTCTCCAAACTTTACATATTGTTCCCTTATACATCCAAGTATTTCATATGTACACTGTAATTACTGAAAGTTGTAAATTTGTCTTAATTATGCAGTTCTTTCAAAGGGCTGTAATCTAAAGTGTTACCAGCTTTTTTTTTTAGGTCACCATGAAATCAAAATTGTCAATTCTTATTTTTTTTAATGGAATATTGCAGTAGCCTACTCAAAAATTATTTATCCGTGCACATCATTATTTTTTTTTTATGTGCCTTCATAATCATAAGCCATGATTCCACCAGATTCACTCATTCACAGTCCCCTGAGTTTTAATCACCATCACCTCATCAGTTCACCTCCCTATATATTCAACACCTCTTTACACAATCATTGTCTGGTCTAGACTTTACATGACACTACATACTAACACACTACTTACAAGCAACTCACCCACCTGCTAACCTTCACACGCAAGTTCAGTCTCCAGTCTCCGGTCAAGAGCCTGAAGAGATCTCCTTCATGGTGCTGGAGGAGTCCACTGCTGAGCTCATTCTGTGACGCCCCTGGATGGTCCAACATCAACCCATCATCGACTGGAAATCCGGGGAGGTCCTTCGCTAGGGAGAAGACTGCTCGCATTCCTGTCTAGCTTTAGTTGAGAAGGTGTAGAAATCCCTCTCTTCATCTTCAGTGGGAAAGTCAGTGTTTCCCGTGGGTTCCACGTCCATTGAGAGTCAGGCGGTCCATCACCAGGTGGAGATTCCTGCTAAGTATAGGGTGTTCCAGGAGGTGTTTAGCAAGCAGTTGGCAACCAAACTACACTCTTAGAAAAAAGGGTTCTATATATGTAGCATAGGGTTCTTTACTCAACTCCAAATGACATTTTATGCTAATAAAAGGTTCTATAATGACAAGAAAGAACCCGTTTGGCACAAAGGTTCTTTATAGGCTATTTTTCATTCATATATTACATTATTCTCCAATATTTTGTAGTTGTAATTAAATTATTGTTTATTAAACTTAATATCACATTTTAATCATGCTGATTTTTGGAGGAGAAAATCTGAAATGGCACTCTTCGAGGTATATTGATTAACTACATAAAATGATATAAATATATACATTTTCTAACCCCCATATCTTGACTTTTGATATAGAAAATTTTAGGGGTTCCAAATACGTACCGCTTTAGAACCTTTTAAGGTTCTATATAGAACCTTTTCTTCTAAGAGTGTACCACCTCACCGACCATGGGACTGCACTATCAACCTGCTATACCTGTCTAAAGGCTGCATCTATCCTCTGTCCATCCCAGAGCAGAAGGCCATGGAGGAGTATGTGGAGGAGGCTCTTCAACAGGAGTTCATTCAACCATCCACATCCCCTACCGCTGCCAGCTTCTTTTTCGTTGCTTAAAAGGATGGAGGCTTGAGGCCGTGCATTGATTATTGTCATCTCAACTCTCAAACTGTGAAGTTTAGTTATCCCCTTCCTCTTGTCCCAGCAGCATTGGAGCAGCTGCGTGGAGCCCTCATCTTTTCTAAGTTCGATTTACCCAGTGAGTACAACTTGATTCGCATTCGATGAGGTGATGAATGGAAGACAGCATTTGTCATGCCCTCAGGTCACTATGAGTATCGAGTCATGCCCTTTGGACTGTCCAACGCCCCAGCTGTCTTCCAGGGTTACCTGAACAAGGTCTTCCGAGAGTATCTCAACAGATTTGTGGTTATCTATATCAATGATATTCTCATCTAGTCCTCATCTCTTGCTGAGCATCAGCGCCATGTCACTCTAGTTTTGGAGAAACTGAGAGCTCATGAACTGTTCCTGAAACTGGAGAAATGTGAGTTTCACACCACCACTGTGCAATTTCTGGGCTACATCATAGACCAACATGGAGTGCAGATGGACCAGAGGAAGGTGAAAACTATCCAGAACTCTGGCCTCTGCCCTCAACTGGGAAGGATCGTCAACGGTTTCTCGGATTCGCCAATTAGAAGATTCATCAATAACCACAGTCATATCATTTCTCCTCTGACCTCGTCTCTAAAGGGCCAGTCCGTCTCTGTCCTTATCTCCTGAACCCATCTTAGCCTTTCAACAACTGAAAGAAACCTTCCTGACTGCTCCCATCCTGGTTCATCCTAACCCAGATATACCGTTTGTTGTTGAGGTGGACGCATTCTCTACAGGAGTTGGAGCAGTTCTATCACAACGGCAGGGTGATCCTCCCAAACTTCATCCATGTGTCTTCTACTCTAAGAAGCTGTCCCCGGTGGAGTGGAACTATGATATTGGGAATTGGGTGTTACTCGCCATCAAGTTTGCGTTAGAGGAATGGAGTCATTGGCTGGAGGGAGCTAATCCCCAGTTTAAAGTTATAACCAATCATCGCAACCTGGAATACCTCAGAGAGGCAAAAGGCTGAATCCCCATCATGCTTGATGGGCTCTCTTCTTTACCCACTTTGATATTACTGTGTCATACCTAAGTGGAAGCAAGAATTGCAAAGCAGATGCTCTCTCTTGTCTTCATCATGCTTCAACCGAAGATTCACTACCAGAACGTATCCTCCCTCCAGCCATGATCATCAGCCCCATCCTCTGGGACATCGATGAGCAGATCACTGTTCACCATCTTTTCATGTGTCACTGTTGAAGCCCTTCATTGAACCGGTCACTTCTCCCATAGAAACAGTCTCAGAGGACGTACGTCCTCCTCCGGTTCCAGTTGAGCAAAAGCCCATCTACCATGTCCGCACCATCATGGACTCACGGTAATGAGGTCCTCAGCTGGAATATCTGATTGACTGGGAGGATTATGGTCTAGAGGAACGGTCGTGGGTTCCTCGCGATGATATCCTGAATCCAGAACTATTCACTCAGTTTCACGGCAACCATCCTGATTGCCCCGCTCCCAAGGGTCATGGTAGACCTCGTCGCCATCTTCGTCCCTCGTCTCAGGCTTCTCAGAGGAGGGGGGTACTGTCAGGATTTCACCAGCTTCACTCACTCCTCCCACTCATTCACAGTCCCCTGAGTTTTAATAACCATCACCTGCACCTCATCAATTCACCTCCCTATACATTCAACTCCTCTTCACACACTTATTGTCTGGTCTCGTCTCTATATGACACTACAGAGTATCAAATAATTTAACCTACCGCATCCTACTGTCGCACGCGCACCCACATGCTCTCTGTTTATCCAGTTTATCTTTGGAATTAACAATGGCCACAGACAAGCTAGAGTATGATGCATAATTTTATGAAAATGTAGTTATGAAACTGTCGAGTACACTCCACCTATCGGCAATTGTAACGCTTGCCGTAAAGCAAGTCAAATTTGTAGTTTTCTTAGGTCGCGCTAAAGAAACACGACCCCATCTGGCAATTTTACATAAGGTGGATATATCAGATAAAGGATATATCCACCTTATATCCATAAGTGCATTTCACCATGTCATGACTTAATGAACCACTGAAACGATTTCGAAACATTATTTTAAGGTAAAAATTCTTACTTAGTGTTGCTTTAATGCTGTAAACCAAATCAAGTTCATTCAAAATGGCTGTTTAGAGAAAGACAAATAGACTACACTACCATTTAAAAGTTTGGGATTGGTAAGCAAAATACAGTAAAAATACTGTGAAACAAAATAGCATTACAATTTTTAATATATTTTATATAATTTTATCCTGTGATGGTAAAAGCTGAATTTTCAGCAGCCTTTACTCCTGTCAAATATGCTGATTTTGTGGAGTTGGAAAATAGCACCTTCACACATTGAAAGCGTATAGAATTGTTGTACAGTTAATTTGACTAAATCAAAGGTGCAAACATTACAAGTCATTTCAGAAATAGTAATACCCATCTGTCATTTGTTGTTGATGAATACTGTGTGGTAAAGTAAAGAGAAAAAAAAAACACTTTACACTTTCTGTACCTGTTCAGTGCAAAGATAAACAAATGCGTTCAGCCAGTCTAAAGCCTTTGAGAGGAAACTCAGCTGAATCTCAAAAAACAATCACAGAAATGCAACAACAAAGTCAGTTACTTTTTCTCAGCTGCTCTGACCGTCAGGGAGTAAGAATACACATTTTTCACCAACGGATAATGGCACGGAAGCATATTTGTGCTCATTAATTCACACAGATCTTTCTCGTTCCCTGCCTTCTTTATCTTACTCACTCGCTGACTTTTCCCTACATCAATTTAATCTGAAATTGCATACAAATCCCACCGCAACATTTGCAGAAGCTGGTGTCTCACAAAGCAGTCTGGCAAAGACTCAAAATTCAATCATTCACTGTCGAGTGAATAGCAAAAAAACAGCTGCATATAGACATAATAGTAGGTAATAAATTGTAAGAATTTTCAAAACTTTTAAATATAAACTCTACAACAGAAAGAAAACATTCTTTCTGTTGTTAACACTGGGTCATTCTAAACTCTGGTTAAGCTGAATCCACACTGGGTTCCCACACTGCTCACAATTTACCCGGTCTTAACAATTAATCCTAAGTATTCATAAACTGGCGTTTAACATGGTACATTCCTAAACCCTGGATTAACATTCTTATTTGCATATTTGCAGTGTCAGTGTCACTGATTGGAGGAACACAGCACGAGACCTGTTAACATAAAAGCATTGCGGATCATTGTATTGCCAGCTGTACTATCAGGTTTATACTGAATGGATACTTCAGACTATAAATGTAAGAATGAAACAGTCTCTTTCATTTTTCCTTTCAAATGCTGAATTTACTGTTTGTATACAATGTGCTGTGTTTCTGTGACTGTCCAAAGCACGTGAATACGAGGTACGCTATTGGTAGTCCAAAGTGAAACGTCTAGCTTTAACATTCAAATTTGGGACCGCAATACAGGGTTAACACTGTAAAAGTGAAGCCAACATAATCCCAGTGCTAACCCCGCTTCTAAATTACAAGTGTGAAATGTTACTTTACCCGGGGTTAAAAGCAGTGTGTAAAGCCAAAGTCCTTTCAGGCAAGTCATGCCACTCGGCCGCCATCTTGGAAATTCCTTTTGGGCAGCTATTTCGGACATAACAAGACCAGGCTCTATCTAAATGAATGGGCAGAGAGTCAGAACCGGGACATAAAAACTGCATTTATAGAAACAGCGGTAAAATATAATAAAAATCGCTGAAAAAGTTTGATTATTTTGCCACAAAATAAGGTTTTAGAATTTAGTTTTTTATTTTTTAAATGGCCCAATAGAGGAGGAAGGCTACACCCAATGTTGTGCGGATTTAAGGCAAATTTATTTATATAGCACATTTGGTAATTCAAAGTGCTTTACATAGAAGAAATTAAAATAATCAAAAGAAATAAGACTAATTAAAGCTAATTAAAAATAATAAATTAAAACTTTAAAGATTTTTTTGGCATCCATTGCAAATAGTGCAGTTTTTAAGCTTTTTGGGCCATTACGTCTACCTTTGTTTGTTTTGCTATATAGCATAAATGCAGATATTGGATAGGGGTCACTTTTAAAAGATGCAAGCTGGTAAAAAATAATAATAAACTGGATCAACAAATAGGAATTGGGCATCAAGACCTGCAGTGTAAATGCGGCCTTATTTATTATTATTTTTTATCGAAATGTCTTTTCTCATGTATATCCAGTGTTTTATCAGTTTGCATGTGTAGAAAGTGTGTCTGAATAAGCTAAACTTATTCTTCTTCCCATCATACCCAACTTGACGTATCCTGTGCAACATTGTTAACCTCTACGTAAAGAAGCCAGAGAACTTGTGGGTGGATTTCGGCTTGGATTACGGTGCCACTCCCCACCGCTTTGCATTCGAATGCCATGCAGCGACTGAGCGGATTGGGCTGAAAAGTAGCTGGTCGTCTTTGCTCTGCGTGAGTGATGAGCAGTAGAATAGACAGGCTGTCACAGCACACCTGTAGGCCTGGCAGCCGAGTCCATCACCGGGCTGAGCCTTCACAGAGATTAAAAACACTGCATCCATTAGGCCCCATGTCAGCCGTCATTATTCTATAAAGAAGCGATTTTGTCACATCTCCATTCTTCAGGCCGCTATCCACACGCAGATGAATAAGCAGGACGTTCCATCTCCAAACACGGCTCACTTTTGACAGGAACACAACCGTTTGTGATGCCGTCTCCCCAACACTTCACACATCCATTGGGAAGGAAGCATCAAATAAGTCTTAATGCAGTGATCCCGCAGTCCATCACCTGATGGGACTCAAAGTTTTCCAGCCATATTTATTCTCGGAAATGTACGTTTTGTCCTAGAGCTGCCAATCAAACGGGCTCACAATTTATTCTGCCGTGTGCATTTATCTGACAGCCCTTTGTTTTCTACAGTGCTCAACTGTGATTCAATTTTACACATTCTGCCTTGTAGTTTGACAGCTGTCGTTTGACAGGAACACAGGCCTCATTGCGGACAGCTTAAGAATAACAAATTCAGTCTGGAAATAGTCAGCGCACAGGGTGTCAGATGAGTTTTTAAAGGCTTAAAACATTTAAAATTGATGGATGAACACTTTAAGGTGTCACTGTTGGTGCATTTCGAACTGCATGTGTTTTTAAAGTTGTGTATTTGACTCAAGGAAGCCAGGCTTTGGGGTGAAGGTGAACACAATAATGAAAATTATGTTGTCATTTATTTGCCCTCATGTCGTCTGTTTCATGTTTCGTCAGTAAGCCGTTCAGCAGAAAATAGGGCTGGCTAATAAATATCGATTTCTCGATATTAGTTGATTCTCATGTTTATGAACCGATATCGATTCTTAAATCTCAAGAATCGATTATTCATCCTGTTTCAGTTGAATGAATGGAACATTGTCTCGCATCCCAAAATCGCAATAATCTTTGTCCTTTGTTACTATTGATATGAAACAAAGTCTCAAATTTCAAATTACGTCCATTTTCTTTAGAAATTCTTTAGAAAACATAAACAAGAGAAAAACATAAACATAACTCAAGAGAAGCAGCAGCACTGATCCCTCTTCCGGCCTAATAATGCCAGTTACAGCGCGAAATAAACATGAATGAGCTTCTGAAAGTGTGTTAAAAGAAAGAGTAGAACTTATCGAAATCCGTATCATGTCACATTGATTCGCTCAATCAGCATTTCAACTGCGGAAAGACGTCAGTTAAACAGCTTGTAATCAAAGTCGTCTATCGTCATATTTACCTCAGAAAACTCATAAACTCGTTAGTCAGCTATAGAAAAAATAACTCGAGAGAGGAGCATTTTGCTAAACACACACCACATTACGTATGCATTATAATCTTAATGTTCTTCAATATTGAATGCATATATTTGAATAATTCTGGCAAGTTTTTATGACAGTCACCATTCAAATGTTTATATTTCATATAATCTTCTTATTATAAAACAAATAAAAGTGTAATTTAAGTGTTTGTATAGCTACAAAAAAGTTAATTATTACCTTCATATTAGGCTAATGAAGCCTAGTTAAGAGATTTGATTTCCCTGAGAAAATTTGCCATTTATTGTAACTGATATCCAAAATAATCAATATTGAATCGAAATCGAATTGAATTGCAAGCTTGTGAATCGAAATCGAATCGAATAGTGAAATTTGTGTCCATACCCAGCCCTAGCAGAAAGCGTTTTAAAATGAATGGTGACAGTGACCAAAAATTACAAAAAGCACCAGTGCGAACATTCTGCTAAACATCATTTTTTGTTCTAGAGAGACTTGGAATGGGATTTGAAATGACATGGTGAGTGAATGATGCCTTATTTTATCTTTTTCTTTTTTTTTTTAAGATACCAATGAATGTTTTGGGCCAAACAAACTGTCCATTAGGATGAATGTTGGCTTGGTTGAAAGTTTTCCATTATATATTCAAAAATACTGTCATTCACAGACCACAATGTGTCATTTTCCAGATTTCATTATTTTCAATCTTATTCCTTTCAGGAAAAAGTGTGCAATTTTGATAGGGAACGTTTAAATTACCTTGATGTCTCGCCACTTTGCCTTTTGAAAACGACAAATTGTAACCCGTTAAAATTCATCATAGTCCCACGATCGATGGATTCTTTTGTGTGGCATCATATTTATGCTTCACCGTCTTGTCTGTGAGAAAGAAACAGACTGAGATTATTTATTTCCTGTTTGTTTGAAGTGAAATAACAAAACATGAGACAAGGTTAAGCTGATGAATTCAGTGATGAGTTGCATCAGTGATGACATTGATGTTTGACGTGTGCAAAGATGTTCAAAATTCTGCTCTCCTTCATCCTGGTTTGATATGCAACATTGTAGCATTCTAGACTGGTGACAGCCTAAATGAAAATGGACATCTGTTTGACATCTAAAAACAACATATTTGTTTGATTATTCAATCATTTTTGTTTATTAATCAGTAATGACCATTGTCTATGGACTCAAGAGTTTAATTCTAAATGCATTGTCACTAACAGAAATGTACTGCTATCACGATTCATAGAAAGAGCGGAAAACAGATAAAACGTGAAAAATGTTTTTGCCACTTCTTTCTTGCACACAAAGTTGCAGGGGCAATCAAAACCTTATGTCTTCAACATTTTCTCACCTTTGTGTTTGCACTTTCATTCAGCTGGAGCTTTAAGACACAAATACACGCTGTGAAACCTTTTGTTTCTCGTATCGTGAAATCTGCGCATAGGGAGCAAGTCAATTCTTTGAGAGAGACCTGGCACAACCCCTTTATCTTCATGTGCGTCAGGACCTGTGGAAGGAAATGGAGGGCTTAATTTTTATAATACACTTAAATCTGCTCCATACTCAAAAGGTTTGATTTCAATAACAATAATGCTTTCAGACTATTATACTGAGGATATTTCAGATGTGGAAAAGTCATGCCAAAACCATGTTTTGAATAAATTAATAGTTTTAAACCTACTCCAGAACATACTCAATGGCTAAACCTGCTTCCTTAATGTGTAAAAATAATACTCTGGATGACAAATTTGACTATTTGTACAAAAGTAGTAGGGTACTCCAGCCCGTTCTCATCCTTTAGCGTCACATAAACGAGCGACAAGCGCTATATGACAAAACGGCGATATACTACGCACATGGCACCCTTTATCGTTAATATAACACGTGAACCCAAGACGTCATAAATCCTTTAGCGTGAATATGACACGCAGACCCTACCCCACACCTAAACTTAGCCCTCACAGCACGTGTTATATTAACGATAACGGGTGCCATGTGCGTAGTATTGCGCCGTTTTGTCATATAGCGTCCTATATGACGCTAAAGGATGAGAATGCGTTGGATACTCTTGGATTTATATGGTTTAATATTTCTGATAGTTTGCACAGATATGCTGCATTCCGAATAAAAATGAAAACGAATTACAGTAATTGAGGAAAGCAAAACTAGCAGATGGAGGCTCAGAATATTCAGTATGGGACTACTGGGAAATCAAAACATGCCAATTTGAGTGAGAGGATACTCTCAAATAGGGCAACTAACAAGGGGTTTGATACCGCAACTCCCCAAAGCGGCTTCAAATGGAGATTGAGATTATTGTGCAAACACTGCATATTTCAGTCCTTTCCCCTTCTTGTTTCGTTTCCCCTCAAGCCCCCTGTGTCCACACGTATAATCACTCAGTAATTGAGCTGAAAAGAGTAAATCTTTGATTCCCACTAGAAATTGGGCATTTATTTCTAAGTCTGAAAACCCCATGAAATGCTTGGAGAGTGCTTGTGTGAACGGGAAAAAAAATGCAAATCTGCTTAAACTGTGTCTATCTGCCGATGTTTCACTCCGCTCTGCAGGTACTCACAATGTCGCAGTTGTCATGATTGCTGTAATTTACATAGAATACGTACAGGGACTGCACTAAGATCCTCTGGGGGGAAAAAAAAGAGAGGAAGAGCTGGATCAATGCTTCAGAATCGGTCCTGAGAAGCCAGATATACAGGCTTTATGGGAAAAGCGTTAAATCCACAAGTTCTTTGCCCATTTTGGCTCCAGTGAGAGTTTCCTGTTTACTGGCAGGTTTTGTGTCTGGAAACATCTCTCATTTACATACAGCACAGAAAAGGTGCGGCATTCAAAGAACAACAAAAGCAAACATGGACAATGAACTTCAGAATATTTCAACTTTGAAGGAAGCAACAAAAAAAGTCCACAAAGTGGACTTCATTTCAAGTTAATTGCGGATTGTAGGAAAGAGAAAAACACACGAATGACCAAATGGAGAACAACATTAATCAAGAAATGCTTCAGTTTTTATTTTACAATTAAGGGACAAAAACATTTTTTTTCTTTTTTTAGTTAAGGGAATTGATGGGACTTTTCACAATGGCATGATAAAACATTGAAATGTACTGCATTTCATGTTTTGCATTGCTTGGTTCCCCCGTATACACCATGCATCAACAGCGATGCAACTCCTTCAGTCAATTCATATTTACCACATCAGAGAACTTAGTTCAACTAAAGGATGAATCGTGGTTCTACAGCACATATACTGCATATACATCTCTGTACATATTATTTCCTTTTCGTTTACTATATATAAAATGACAATATAAAAGAATGCACACCATACAAACAATGTTGAGCTGCGGCAATTGGCAAGATATGATGATGGAAATTTACACATCTTGGCTGATCATTTAAATATATGTGCTGTATATAAGATTTCAATTAAGTCTTTACAGGTTGAAACCAAAGCGAAACCATAGAAAGAGAAATAGTGGTACCAAAGCATACGTTTCAAATTGCTACTGTATAAAATGATACTTAACAAAAAAAACAAACAAGATTAAAAACAAAGAAATGCCTTTGAAAAACCAAAGTTTATAATCATAGGCAGCCTGTCAAAATCTTCAATATCCTTCAAGGTTTAGAAGACTCAACAAAATCTACAATTCATTGTTTTCACTTCAAAGGGTTGCAGTTTGATTTATGTCAAGCCAATATCTGAAAATCGGAGCTTAAATTAACAAAATAGCTCTGTCTCATTTTATACATATTCTCATAACATTCAACACCACAGAGTGCTTTAATGAAGTCAGTCTTTTTTGATGTATAGTAAGTGTACAACGCAACTCATTCTATTCAGAAGTTCTTTTGCCATTTTGTTTTAGACCATGCCCATGGATACCATGTTTGTTTCATTCCCAATTCAACAGAGTACAAATAGTAAATTCTGTTTGAATATGAAGTCACTCCGAGAGAAAACAACGTAAAAAAACATGCACATAACCGACACGTATCAGATAAATACAGTACAAAGCAAGAGATAGAAATCAAGAGACTGACAAACGAGGGAGGGAAAAGAAAACAAAACCAAAATAGATCATGGTCCAATCAGGCAGTTTCACGACAGAATTTGGACTGATTTTGAAGGCTCAGTTCAGGCGCAGTGCAGTACAGTGATGTAGTGCAATGATTCTCAATCCAGTCACTTCACTGCCACCAGCCTGCTTTCCTTAGGCTTTTTCTAACTTTTCCAGCTCAGTAACAAAGATCAGATGGTCCTCCGGTGACTTTCCGTGCGTTTTGCTGAGGTGCAGTTTCACTGCGTGCTTGCTGACAAAAGTCCTATTGCACAGTTTGCACTGAAAGATGGAATTAGAGTCCTCCTCAGTTAAGCCAAGGGCACTGAATGTCTTGTCTGTGATCATTTTTGTGACTGCTTGCTGGTCTCTTATGAGTTCTATTGATAATTTTGAGAGGTCTTTCAAGCTAAAGCCCAAGTGGGACTCTAAGTGGTTAATGTATGCGGAGGGAGTTCTGAACTGGGAGGCACAGTCACTGCACAGGAACAGTGGCTGGCCCGAGTCTATGTTCTTCAGAAACTTGGTTCCACCTGTCCGCCTGAGTTGGTACTTGACGTTTGCCAACCAGTGGGAGATGGTGGTCATGGAGAGACCTGTAAACTTACAAATATGTACACGCTCCTGAGGACCTAGGTCTGTAATGATGTATTTTCCATCAGGGGTTTCTCGAAGGCTGGACGCAAACTGAGCCTGAAGAATCAACAGATGTTGAGGGTTCCAGTTTGATTGCCTGCCTTTTCTCTTCTGAATGGGTGAAAGATCCTCCAGCCCATCCTCAAAAGCACAGCCATCTGCGTCGGACTTTTCGGATATAGAGGAAGGGGTTGACGACTTTGGCGTCAGGCGACCCGTGAGGTTCTTCACCATGTCAGAGATGTCCATTAGAGCATTCTCCCGGAGAGGGGATGAGACTGATTCAGTCAGCGCTGACAAGATGGGTCGGGTGCTGTTTGTGATGCTGCTGTTGCTGATTACGGTGGATGAACAATTGTTTGTGGTCCCATTGCCACTTTTGGACTTCGTCAAGTCCATGGGTTGATCATCATTATTGTCATAATATCTGTTGATGGACTCGACTTGCTTGACCTGAGCTGGATTGTACATGGGCTTTTCCATCATGTTGTTGCTGATCTTGTACAGCATTGCTAGTGGGTCCATGAGTGGACTGACTGTTTTGGAGGCCTTACCCAAATGAGTGTTCATGATAGACTGCAATGCACTGAGAGGGTTGACTAAAGGCTGTTCTGGTGAGTGGTCAGTGATGATTCCTAAATTATCGCAACCATTGCTGACTTGTGTTTTGAGGGCATCCGTTCCGTTCTTAACAAGATTATCTGCATGGCTTTCCTTGTATTCTCCTTCCCGAACCAGGACGTGGTCTAGGTCTTTATCTACCATTCCATTCTTTGTTGGCTTGCTAAGGTCACCTGATCTTGGCAAGTCCTTTCGGTCTTTGAGGACCGGAGAGGGTAATTCAGCAGGGAGATGTTTGGAAACACGTTCAATTGATTTTTCATCACGGTCTTTTTTTGAAGGGATTTTTCCTGTTACTTTCTCCACTAACTCTTCCATGGCTAGGACATTGCTTTTATGGTTTGGAGGTGGTGATGGGCTGCTTGGAGAATGGATTAGAGTGCTGGAGTCAGAGGTTAAAGATTTCAAGCTGCTGGCGTTGAATGTTGGTTGAATCTGGACACTCTGGACAGCGGGTATAGATGATTTCAAAGACCCTTGGAGCTGGTAAGCGGCATGAATGCTGGGATATCCACCCCAAGTGGGCGTACCGGTCTGAGCCTTACTGATTGCACTGGAGACTGTATTTTCTAATGACTTGAGAATATCCAGTCCACCTTTAGGAGACTCTTCAAGATCCTCTTCTCTTAGATATTTGTAATGGCTGTTTTTTTCCGTTTTTTCCACCTTCTCAACAGGATCCTCTTTCTCTTGCTTGATTTTTTTCTCCTCAGGTTCCTCCCATTTGTCCTCTTCCAGCTCCTTTCTTTCATCCATGGTGGATGGGTGTTGTGGTGAATCAGGTTGAGACTTGATAGTGGGAGCTGGTAGACGTGTTGTTGTGGGTGGAAGAGGAATGGATTGGATTTTCTCTTCCACCACAGGGTCAAACACCAATTGTTTTCCTTTTTTAGAGGCGGAGTTTGTGACTTTGAGAAAATGTCCTGTCACCATCATATGGGCGGTCAACTGTTGCAAGGTGTCATGGGAACTCCCGCACTCCATGCACTTTAGAATTTGAGCTTTTCGGGCCTCAAACTGCCAGGTATAACTTGCACCATTTTGGTAGCCATAACGGTTATTAGCTGTGACGTATGGGTTGGAAATCTTCTGATCTTTGGTGGGCGCAGTCTCTGCCAATGGAATGCCAGGGGTGCTGGAGATTGACTCAGGTGAGCAAGGAGACAACAGGTCTTGGAACGCCCTCTTTTTGGTGGAGTGGACCAGCTTTGAGGCAAGAGCTGGCATTGGTTCTTTGAGAGGCACTTTCTGGTAATGTTTAGTTTTGATCATGTGGACACTCAAGTCCTGTAGGGATTCAAACGAGTGGCCACAATACATGCATTTCAGAACTTTCTGAGCATCTTCTTTGCCCTCCATCTCCATTAAGGATCGCTTCCGTGGCTTGGACCATTTCTTGCCCCTGTCCTCCTCTTTGTCCTTGTTATCATCACGGTAATGGCCTGTTTCGTTCATGTGCACTGTGAGACCTACAAGCGTGTCGTAGGCTGCACTACAGTCCTTGCATCTGAACTTGCTGGCACCCGTAAACACAGGCCCATACAGCTTATTGTTTTGCCGGTACAGCTGCACTGTGCTGAAGAGACTTGGTTCAGGCATGAGGTGGTAGGGTGTATGCTGTAAGGTTTTAGCAAGCGCTGCTTGATGCCAGTCATACGCAACACCCCCACTGTTAGCACCATTGATGTTTCCATTGTTGGCATTGTTTAATGTGGTGGCTTTTGTAGAATTGTTGCTTGGCGTCACATTTGTCTTTGTGCTAGCACTAGCATTGCTGCTGCTGCTAGCTCCGCTGCTTGTAATATTACTTGCATGGCTGTTCACAATGCTATTGTTCCCCTTGTGGCTGCTTGGAGTACTGTTAGTGCTACTAGCACTAACCTGCTTGCTTTTCATAATGTCCTTTGTAATACTCGACCAGGAAGCATCTGAAATCAGGTTTGCATAGACGGCTTTCATCTGCGCCAGGCTGTCCTGCAATGATAGTCCGGCATCTGTCTCCAAGTCTTCAACCTCCTCTTTATCCTGGCCCTCTTTGGAGGAGGTGCTTTTGAAGTCAGCCAGGTGATCGCTGGTGTCGCTGAGGGGCGAGGCGTACCCGGCATCTGGGTTGGTGCCATTGCTGAGTGGAGAATTCTGGTAGCTTAGCGGTTCACGCCCATCATCTTCTTCATTGCACAGGTACTCTGCGTCCTGACCGTCTAAGGAGAGCCCGTCGTCCTGCAGGTGCTCCTCATCGATCTTAGCTGCCTTAAGCTCGTCTTCCGGCACATAGGCTGAGAAAACAAAACAGAGGGGGTGGGGGGGGGAAGAGATGATGAGTCAAGAGCTCACAAAATGTGCATCTTTAACATGGATTGTTGAACAAGTAAATTCACTTTTACATTTTTGGTTCTTCAAATGAATTGGGTGTGGGAAAATGTATCATTGCATGTGCGCGCGTGTGTGTATGCCTACATGATGATCCTAAAGAGATTTTTTTGTCAATAGTCCTGGCAGAGGACGCTGGTTTGCAATTATAAAGTGGCAAACATCCATATCTTGACTATGATAGATAGCCCCCTTCACTGCTGAGACTAACAAAGCTATCCTGTGTAACAGCTCAGCAAGGGTAAAGAGGGCAGAGGAGAGTCCTCTAAAGAAAAAATTAGGTATCTAGAATTTTGTTTTTTTAAACAGAATAACGTACTGAAAAGAAACATGGTAATATCATGGACTTATGCATGGATTTAAAAATTGTATACTATTGCGAATATTGTAATGAAAGCAAAATATATAATTTCAAAATGTAAAAAAGACGCATCCATTTACAACCAATACTACAAAATAACCCTTGTTTACAAATATTTTATTCTTAAATATTAACCCCATATAGACTACTCTCTCTTGCTCTTTCTTGTCCTCCTTTCTCCTCCTGTAGTTAGAGGGCACAGACTGTGTGTGACATTGATCCAGTTCTCTAATGCACTAGCCAAGCTAGACTCCTCTGAGTGTGAGATTGGGTCTAAGTTATTGCCAGGGATGCAGCGCGGGGTGCAGCTTGCCTCAATGCTGTTGGCAGAGGCGATGGAGGTTCTCGCAGCGAGTCATGCTAAAATGCAAGTGGAAATGGCATGTCATGTTGTCATGGTCCATGCTGTACTAACTCTCAGGGAGTCAAGAGTGTATGCAGCCACAGGGGGAAAAGAGAGAGTGAAACAAGAGGATACATAACCATCTTTAGTGCATCTTCCTTCTAATGATAAATATATTTCAGGAATATTCTAGCATTGACTAATAACCAAATCTGCTTGGGTGATTAGCAGGATTTGTTTTTGTGTTAGCTTCATATTTGTCAAGATTTTTTGTTTGCAAATGTTAAATATTAAAAATAAGTGATTAATTAGAACAATTAGAGTCCAATTTATGTTGTAGGTAATGAAGCAAAAAAGAATACCTAAATAACTGCTTGAAAATGTGCATTTAATAGATAGGCCTAGTCCATTCAAAAATTCTTTAAAAGTATCCTTGTTGCTCCAAATCTTTATGACTTTTTTGCAGAACGCAAAATTTGATTTTGAAAAAAAAAAAAATGCAATGAAAGACAAAGTGGTCCAGCGTTGTTTTGGAACCGAGTTGAATTATTCTTCAAAATATTTTCTTTTGCTTGCAAGTCACATGTTTGAAACAACATTGAGTAAATTATGAAAGACTTGTAATTTTTGGGTGAACTATCATTTTAGGAAAAATAAATAGTGTCATTTTGGATTTAATGTTTATTTGTACTTTATTGGCCACCCTGGACTCTAAACATTGGCATCGATGCTTCCCCCCCTTGTCGATATTTTGTCCAAAAGGGATTGATAAGAACCAGTTAATGCATTGATTTTTAGTGAAAACAGCATCGAGCCACGAGCGCATGTTTCAGAAATACACATTCATGGTTATTTGTGAAAACACAGCTGTTTTTGCTCTGTGTATTACTGCTAAGTGCACATTTATTTCTAAAGGTAAAAAGAGGATACTGAAAATTGTTGCCTACGCCACACACTAGAAAATGCTTATTTTCCTCAGCTAAATGTGCGGTAATAAGATGTACTGTCAGATGTATTACATTAGGGGAAAGGAACAGAACAATAATGTTCACAAATGTAAGGTTTCATGTTTCAGCCACAAAAAGCTCCTTCACTCTATTGTGTGCCGACAGAGCTATGACAGAAAAAAATGGAGTGATAGCCCACTGTCGGCACCCACAGCTGCAAGACAAAAAGAGCGAGAGAGGGAGAGAGAGAATGCTACTCGTTTAATTCGCTTAATGAAAAGAGAATAAAGGTCCATGAGACCAAGTACTTAATGAGGAGCGGTAGGATAAAATTCCTGTTTCATCAGCTGTTTCGATCTGCGGTGGGAGATAAACAAAATGAGCTCTCCGTCATCGAAACACATCAAAGTACCTCTTTCGAGCGTGCTTTTGTGGTTGTGTGTGTGCGCGCATGCATCTTCACAGCATGTCCAGCTACAAAAAAAGCCTCCTGTTCACTTTGTGAGTGGTATTGTTACTATCAGCCATTTTGAACACAACACGAGAAGAAAAGCCACAACAACAGCCCGCACAACTGTGAAGGCAATGGGAAGAGACAGGGCAGGAAAAGAGGGGAGCAGTAGAGGAGATGGGAGTAAAGAGAAGAAAAAGAGACAGGCAGCGCTTGAAGAGTTGTTCCTTTATCTCAGCGAGCCACCAGGAGATGTCTGTCCGAGATGCCAAGATCCGTCTCGGTGGTTGAAGCAGATGCGCTGTCAGCTTCAAACGGCGTGCAGCTGAGCACACGTAATCAGAACGGACTCCGTACCTGATGTTTGTAAGGTGCCATTTACAGCTGTGTGGAGGAAGCTGTAGGGGCGTGAACAGCTGGGAACGTGGTGTTGTACGTGGTGTTCCGTTACTGGGATGTTCTTAAACGACGCCTTCTGATCCAGAGGAATCACCGATTCCACCTCAAGCTCTCCGACGGATTTCAATCCGTCAATTCCTCAGAGAAATCAAGTAGGCGGCGTAAAGCGAAAGGGATTTGGTGAAATAAACATTACGAACTGTCAAATAAATCACTTATCCAAATATCGCTTAAAAAAAAGAAATGTTCACGCCGCAACACGGTTCAGTGGATTGAAGCCCTGATAATTCCCTCAAGTCACTGCAGCATTTAAGACAGCTTATCACGTTAAAACAAAGAGAGAAGTTTTTCATCTTTGCTGTAATTACAGAGAGAGTGATAGAGGGGCAGAGAGAGAGAGAAAGAGAGAAAAGTGAGACGGGGGGCGAAGAAGAAAGCCAGAACGAGAGGGCTTTTTTCGCAAAGAGATGGGCAGAACCTGACACTAAATCGAGCGCGTCTTCTCAGCCCCTGACACCGCGTGGCATCTGACAGGCATGCGCGTTGGCATGTCACTGTCCTTGCATCAAGCCGTCAAACACGACTTGGCAATTTTTTGCCATCTGCGTCAAAAAAAAAGGAACCCGCCAGACGACGGCAACGACAGCTCACACTTAATAACCCAATCAGAAGTTTGACTGCTGACATCTCTTATCGGGGGCCTGCTTTTAAACATCACGCCGAACAATAAGAGAGGGATTAAGAGGAGAGGAGGGGGGGAGGGGCTTGTTGTGTTTGTCAGTCAAAAATAAGCCTGCATTGTACTGTCGGGAGAAAACGACACATATAAGTTGTTAAGAATACACACAATTAAGCGAATCAATAGTTTCTATAAAAAGAAGATGCTTTTGATGCGGAGGAGAACGAGAAAGAGTTTGATTTACTGAGTGAAGGCGGCACTCTCCACGGATACCATACAAAACAAGGCTTGAAACTCTTGCCATTTTGTTTGCTATGAGGTTTCAAATCTTATACACATGCATGCACTTACAAACATGTATATAAAAACACACACAATCCATTTACAATTATCTAGATAAATTATAAATGTACGTGTCTATTTACATATTTACACACACATCTACACGCACACATATTCCTTACACACACAGTCTATGAATACAATAATAATATATATATATAAAAAAAAACTTAAGTTGAGACACCAGGTCTGTTTTAGCAACACATTTAAAACTATGATTCCATCGAATTAATATTCATGAGCCAAGCAGGCTGATAAAAATGTAGAATGTGCACCCTTCCCACCCCAAACAGTTTTAAGAACAGATCTTACGCCCACCCATGTGCTTGCGTGTTCTTTCAAACACAACACACCAAAATGGAAACTCAAAAACAAAGGTGTGTATGTTCACGAGTGCCCACCAACATCTAAAACGATCAGCCAGAGCACCAGGGCCTTGTGCTTGTGTGCATGTATGAGGTGTGCGATATGTGAGGTGAGTGTGTGTGTATGTGTGTTGTGCAGGAGAGCGTGGCCATCTGTGTCCAGAGTGGAGCTGTCACTGTGGCTGCTGAGATCTCACTGATTTTAGACAGGTGACACAGCAACGGGACATGAGCAGGGCACACACACACACACACACACACACACACTCACACGAGCAGAGCTCACCGTCTGAGCCAACAAAGATCAGCCGCAGAGTGAACCTTCTTGCTATAGACACCCATGACACCACACATACAAACACAGCCAGTGCCAGCTCTTAGAAACACCACCCACATACGAGCACTCGAGCGTTAAGATTCACGTACAGTTTCCCAACAAACAGCAGAGAATTAGCAAGCCGTGACTCTAGACAAGATTGAATCGTTTCTACAAGCGAAACTCTGAAAATGCACATTACACCTCTATTTATTACAACAGGAAGCGGGACAGACTAGATTCGAACCTAAATTTTCCAGATGCGCCCCATAGCACAATGCTAACCACTTAAATTAGAACTGGCCCCCACAATGAGCCTGTTTTGAACCAAATTGAGCTGGATGATCAAAGTTTTGCAAAGCTGCTTCATAGGTGAATCAACTTGGCTTCGTATTTGGCGAATTTTGCAACATACATGGTTATTGAATTGAATCGACACTGAACTCACTATCGACTTCTGTTGAGCTGATTATAGTTCAATTGATCCTTTTTCACAATTGATGGACTTTACACAATTATTGAACTGAACATTTTGCATTGCATTGATTCTTTTTAGAGCTGCTTTACAGCAGAATTTGAATGACTTTTGCATTACTATTAGGCCGTGTGTCCACCAAAGCGTTTTTTGCCAGCTGAAAACGCTACACGCTCTGCAGAAGACGCCGTGCTTTGGGCGCTTGAGAGCGTTTTGGCAGCGCAGCGTTTTTTCCGTTGAGGCGTTTCGTTGCTATGATACAGAATATCAGCAGTTTAAACGTTGTGACTGTTGGTCGGTGTGGTTTAGTCCCGCCCCTCCTCCACTGTGATTGGACGGCTGGGCAAGAACTGACAGTGATGAGCGCTGCGTTTTTTCCAAAGTTGAACATTTTTCAACTCTCGGCGACCAGTAAAAAACGCGGGGCGCTCGGCGCTTCAGCGTGAAAAAAACGCTCAGCGCCTCGTCACGCTCATGGCGTTTAAAAAACGCGGCGTTCCTATTGGAAACAATTGAAAACATACGCCAGGCGCGTGGAAAAACGCTTTGGTGGACACACGGCCTTATTTCCCTGTTAATTACCGTAAAGCTGCTTTTAAAATCTGTATAAAGTACTTATGTTGACTAAAACATTGGCTATGGAGGCAGCTTGCAACGTTTTTGAACAGAGTGATTTTGGCGGCCAAAAACATCTGCTGTTCTTCAAAAACCCATCCTTTCCGCTGCTTCCAAGCAGTTCGCTTGACAAAACCAGGTCTGTCTGATTGGGCTGGCTGGTGCACTTGAGAAGTGTCAGGCCTAAGTGTTCAAACTTGAAGAGGGGAACGAGAATGCTCGCAGACAGAGCGCAGATGCCGATGGCCTCTCCTTCCTCGACTGTCACTGTGCGGCCCACCGTCGCCGCCTCCTCCTCCTCTCCCCCGCCTCCTCCTCCTTATTTATTTATTTTATCGAGGAGGAGAGGGGGCAATCACTACAGTCATTTGCACTACTAATGTCCAATTCTGCCTTCCCTCAGTCGGCTGATTTAGCCGGTCAGAGTGGTTTTGGAGTGTGCAGAGGAAAGCCGCGCCGTTTACCCGACATTTTAATGGGAAAACTGGCAAGTCTTATTTGGCTGGCCGATGTGGTTTGTCACTGGGTCTCCATTACATGCCACTCAACTTTGATGCCTTTGGACAGGGCTGATCAAACCATGTCTTTTGACCTACGCAGCAGCACGCTGAAGGCAGACAGGGAGAGAGAGAGAGATGGAGAGAGAAAGAGAAAAGGAGGAGGGGGGCAGGACACTGAAGGCTGTAAATAAAATGACATTATTATTTCCTCTGTCCTATCATGTAGAAAAGCCAATTATGGTAATGCTCTGCATGTCAGTGAGAATGCAGCAATCTCTCTCTCTTTCCCTCTCCCCCTTTTCCAGGGCAGTTAAAACAAGGCTTCGGTAGCATGATGCTGTCTGCCCCAGTCCACTTATGGCCTGCTGCAATCTGGCAGGGCTGTCTGTGGAACTGGCAATGGAAACTGCACTGTTTCTAGAAATTAATGCAAAGTGTGTGTGTATGTTACAACATATCACAGCTACTGAGGGGTAAACAGTAGACAATATGCTTTGTAGCGATTTGCAGTTTCTCAGACAAGTTAAAAGAGTCCAAAATGAACATTTCGTAAATGCGATGTAGTAAACTGAGATAAATAAAATACATTTCTTACCAGCGATGAAACGGCATATTACATATATTTACCACAAAAGGTTTCGGTGCTTTCTCTTACATATCAACACAGGTCATCCTCATACATTTGTAATATATTCCTTCGGTGGCATAATGCAGAAATTACTGCACATTACTGACAAACTATGCAGGTCATTATGTAACTTACATCATCATACAGGTCTCGAATGTCTTCATTTGGTGGCATGGAAATGATTCAACATTTTAGGCATCTTAAGACAGTAAATTGGTAAATTATGAACTGAGGTAAAGGTCAGGAGTCACGACAGATGTTTTCATTATTTGGGGAGTCGAATCTCTCACATCACATCTTCAGTGAAGGTCAGACTATCATTTTTACAATTCAATTTAAACCATGCATCATGGTGCCGTTCCATGTAAGCAACTTTGTTTTAATTCATCTTCAATGCCAATTCTTACTCCCATTTATCGCTTGGCAGTTGTTCATTTTGGACCCTGCCTGTAAACCCTTTTTGCATTCACTTTCTTCATTCCGTTTATTCAGAACTGTGAATAATGATCGTTGTTTCTATTCTGTGGACACGCGTTGATTGATGGCTGCTGTTCAAAGTAATAAGGGCACCGTGGAGATGGACAGGTTTCTGAGGGGGCTTTGGCTTGTAGAGCTGACCCCCACCCTCCCTCTCGCTCCCTCTAGCCCAATGTGAAACTACGAGAGGAGAAAAGCCTTCACATTTTTCACCATCTTACACACAATCGTCCTCTTTGAGGACTTCCTTTGTGCTCTGTCTCCGGGCTTTTTTGGCCCTTTTCTCAGCGAGACACATCTAACTTTATTACAGACTAAACAAAAGAAGGCTTTGAAGTGCAGACGGGCGTTTTACACGGACCCTGCCCACCTCTCCGTATCCACTGACAGTGATTTGTGCTCCTGCGGACACTCTAGAGTAGGCTCTCTGAATTAATATCTGCTTTGCCTCTTTAAGCATCTCTTGTAAAAGGCTGGCCCAGCCCCCTCCCACCATCCTCCGTGTGGAATAGGCCACCATATGGCGGAATAGCTTTAGGCCCCTGAAGAACTGGTGTGGCATTCCATTCTGCGCTCCAAATTCATCTTTTTGCTTTAGATGCTTCTGGACGAGTATGGATGGAGGTATACAAGTAGGGCAACAGAGCGCTCTTCTATTGAAAAAATGTGAGAATTACATTTAATATGACAACTATGATTTTAATGACTGATATATGTGTCATTACTTCAGATTACATTAAATAGATAATTTTTAAATTGATATTTTTTATAGTCATTTAATGCTTGGAATTTCAATATTTTAGAATACTAGAGCATAAACTATATTCAAAAGCAGAATATAATGAACAATAAAAACACGCATTGAGTTGTTTTTTTATTACCATGGACTATTAAAATTGATAAAAATGCCATTTTACTAATGCTTTCTGTATCCCTTTCAATTTAAAAAAAATGGTTTTGTTAAGTAAATGAACAAACTAAAATACTACTGTGTAAATGCTTTCACCTCACCTTGCACTGACACACTATATCACCACTCGCGCGCTAACACACACAGACGCGCACACACGCTCCAATGTCAAGTCCATACTTATGCAAAGTGCGGCCTACTTTGTCATTTAATTTTTAAAAACCCTAAGGTCGTATAACACACTTTCCCTGTCATTTGCAAGTACATTAACTCGGTGGCCATGCGACAGCCAAATTATGCTAATGGGCTGCTAAAATGGGTCATATAGACAGTGCGTTTTACATTAGCTTCAAACAATAGGGAGGGAAGAGCAAAGCAGAGGTGACAGCAGCACCGGGGGAGTGAGACGGGGTCTGTCTCCTTTAGCCGGCGTTACGTCCTCATTGAGAGCAGCCAGTGAATGGACATCTCATGTCTGCACAAACCACAACAAGGCGCTCACGTCCTGTCATCCCCAAAGACTGCTGAACGGCGATATCAAAATGCTTGCTGAATAATGAAAGGGCTCAATTAACGAATTATTAACAGCAATTTACTTTACTTAGGTAATACACCCTGCAAGAGTATTCAGAGGTCACACTTATTTTAAAGGAGAAGCGCAAGTGCAACGCTAACGTTCGCTCAGCTACTGAAACATAACATGAATAGCTTTGCTGCTTGTAGAAAAAAGGAAGAGAAACAGAAGCAGAAAAGGACTGTGAAGTTTACATTTATTTAACACTTGACCCTTAACCCGAGATAAAACAAAATTACAACTGCCTGAAAAAGTAGGTAGCATAAACTAGCACGCATGCTACTATAACACCTCCGCTAGGCCAGAGATAAAAAAAACAAACAAACAAAAAAACTCCTCACTTTAGTTAAAGCAATCCATGTGCATAAAATTGTCAATAAAACAACACACACTTTAAAAATGCAAAAAATTCTGCACATTAAAGGCTCATCTGAGTCTAATGAAGAGCCTTGTGTGCTTGAAACATTACCTGTATGCAAATCCATTATTACATTTTTGGAGCCTTGGTGTGTCAATTTTTTCTGTTTTTTATTTCCTTTGTCAAGCACTTTGGGGATGTGTGTGTGTGCTTTGGTTCCATTGTTGCAAAGCACAAAATGTGGAAACTGAATGAAAAAATCATATATTTTTGAAGATATTTGCCAAGATAAAAGGTTAAAATTTTTCATTCAAACCATATCATTTAGCACATCTACAAGAACAATTCGAAGTTGACTCAAAAAATTGAATTTTTCAAATAATAATCTATTTGATTTTTAAACCTACTCAGATTGAAAAAAACAAAAAACTAAAAAAAAAACCCTTCATATTCACAAGATATAAGACATGACGTGTCAGACATGCACAGTTATATCTTCCAGATTGTATCACTAAACTTATGGTTGTGGAAGTTACAATATTGTTGAAATTGAAAAATAGCAATTAAATAAAGTGAATAACGAAATTACATTTTTGAATTACCAAAACAAGTAAGAAACAATTAAACAAGATGAACAAACAAAGTGAAGCTACTCTAATATACCCTTTTCCCCTCAATTCATCCTAGGGGTCAGAAAAGTTCACCTAAGTGAAGAATCATCCCAAGATGTTTCCAGTCTGACTGAAGCAGCTGTGCTGCGTGTTACTGCGCGAGCTCCACACAGTAAATTACGGCGAGCCGAGTAAACAAGTAGAGGCTAAACGAGTGCATGTTAGCTAATTAAACAGCACTCATGATTGCTGAGTAATTGAAGGTGCCTCAATCTTCACCTGAATACTTCCACAAATAATTACCTTCTTGTAATTAGCGTTGTTCATAGAGTGTTTGCGTGCGACGCGCATCTGATACACACGTGTGTTTCAGATGGAATTTAAGGAAGATATATCAAATATTTGAGTGGCTTGGAAAATTAATGAAATTGAGGTAAATTAATGTTTGTAAACAGACATTTTGTTTTATTGTAAATACATTACATTAAGGTGAAAGGCTTCGCTAGCAGCGAATATAACAGGCCTGATTTCCAAGGGTTCTGCTTGATCCTGAAATCTGAGGGGTGAGAAGGAAAAAAAAAGCCTGCATGTGCACTGCAATCAATACTGACTTCAATAAGTGATTTTCCAACCTTCCATGAAGCTGTCTCTAATAATCTCCACAGCTGTAAAATAAACACAAATATTTCATATTGTTTGTTTATCCTCAATCTCCTGCTGCTTGCTCCTGCATTGCAGTGCTTTTTTTCCTGTTTCAATATATTTCTTGCCTTGTCTGTCTTTTTTTTTCCCTAATCCAGGTTTGGTCATAGAGGTTGGCGAGCCATCGTGCCGTCAGGCGCAGTCAATAAATCACCTTTTGCCGTTGTCATAGAGGAGCAGCCCAGCCGTGAGACAATGGCCATTATATCCTAAGCACTGCAGTCTCGTCCCCATCTGGCCCTTTATGGGGGAAACCACTCTTTCGGTTGAAAAAAAAAAAACGCTTGCGTTTGGTCATGCAGGTTCAAAAGCTTCACTAATCCGGAGCTAAACCTGAAGGTTTGGAGTCCAAACACACAGAGTCTGTATTTTGCGCCTCCCCTACGCCGTGCCCTCGCTGAGAAACAGATAACACGCCATCCACCCTGGTGCTCAGAGACACAACAATGTCAGAACAGACAGAGAACCCCCATGCGGAGGGAGCTATGAAGGGAACGGAGAGAGGGAGAGAGAGAGAACAAGAAAACGAGGATGAAGGAAAGAATTGTTTCTTTTTTTGTCTCTTTAAATCCCCCAGCACAGTCTCTCCACTAGGCCATCACCTGAGCCGAGTACCTGACAGAAAACTCGCCAGCCCAAACACACACAGCAGCTGCTCCCATTGCCTAGCAACTACCAGTTGATAGATGATCCTAAATATGGATAATTACCATAAATCAGGCTGCTCGGAAAGAGAAAAGATGAAAAACAGTAGAGCCTCCAGTACGAACGCTGTGCGACCCTCATCAACACGCTGCTGTCTTTCTCGGCGCTTCCCTCATACTCTTCCTCCCTCGTTCCTGTCAGACCGCCGAGAGCTTTGCTTCTAAAAGACAACTTTACCCCTCGAAGGCCTCAGACGTCAGCACCAATCACCATTGAAGAAACATGAGCATGTAAACACAAACTTTACATTGGAGCCATGGCCAAGTGGTTCTCATGTCAGAAATTTGAATCTTACTTGTGATGTTTCTAACCCTGTTACCCTATTATTTATAAAAGTAGCAAGGAATGGATACACGTGTTTGTTGGTGTTGTGCTATTTATCATGAGCTAAAGACTTCCTGTCAAATCTGTGACTGAAATGCAGCTGTTTGGTGAGAGGTAGGCTGTTTGTAATCTAATCTGGAGTGAATCAGAGGAAAACCAGCCGTGAAGCAAGGGTCCGCTCAGCACCTGGGAGTGCGGCGAGGAGAGCGTCCAGCAATCGCTCAGTGTGATACGTTCCGAACTCTGAGGAGTAAAATATGACTGCAGCAAAGTACAAACAGGGTTTGATAGCAGATCATAGATTAAGGTCTAAACCATAACAAAAGTGATTGCGATGAGAGCACTTTGTCGAAAAAGTTTCTTGAAAGAAGACACTTCTGATGAATGGCCGCAATCAACATGTGACTACAGAAAATAATTCATGTTTAAAAAAAAAAAAAAACCTACAGGCTGAATCCCGGGAAGCAGGACAAAGAAAACAGTGAACGAGGGAGGGAAAAGAAGATGGTCAGCTGAAAGAAAGAAAGAGCGAAAGAAATAAAATAGAGCAATAAAGAGAAAGAGAATGGCAAGACGTCACACAGAGGGACAAGAAAAAGTGAAAAGGACAAAAAGCACCTATTCTCTCAGGCCGTGACCTCACCAGTTCAGTCTAGCTGAGTCTGGTTGCACAATTACCCATCAATCAAATGTGCCAGTGTCGTCATCCCACCCCTCAGCTAACGCACACATTCATTCCCAGAGCCTGACCCTTCCCTGACCGGGAAACCCTGCACAAGCGAGAGACAAATATGGGCACCAGCCGTTCGGCGGACATCCCCGGACGTACGTATATATACATACAGCGAAACCACAGAGATCCTGTAGGATACAGGCTAATATGGGAAGTTAATGTTCATTGGAGAGCCCCTTCACACAAATAACACTTTGGAGCATTGCCTTTCAACATCCTGTAATGCTATACGAGTACAGAATTAAAAACATTATTCCCGATTTCCTTTTTTTATGATCTGTGATGGAAGCCCCTGAGGGTCAGCTCACTGTAAACTTTAGCAGGTCTCTGAAGACCAGACTGTTACTACTAGATATCAGGTTGCGCTCCAAAGAGCATCTCTATGCTGGGGAAAAAAAGAGGCCGACGTCATAAATTATCCTCCATACCGTCCCATAAAACAGACGGCTCTGCTCTTCTCTCTACAGTCTACCCTTCGTTCCCTAAAAAAAATAAGTGTCTGATGTCATCCGTATTGGCTCGCTTGTTCGATTCATGCCTGCTCCAAGAGGAGATTGTTGGTGTTGCGTTTGCCCTTGGTCTGCTCGGGGGCAACTGTTGGCTCAATGACATCAGTGAGGTAAGCAAGAAAAAAACAAACAGATGAGCCGGAGGTAACATCACAGTATTTGCTGTGCCAAAATGCTACAAAAATATTATTTTAAGTGAATAGAAAATAGTTAATGCCAATAATAGCTCAACTGGCAGAGAGCATGGAGCTAGCAACGACAAGGATAGTGGGGCTTTGATTACCAGTGAACAAACATACAGTTAAAATGATTATCTTTAAAGCATTGTAAATCACTTTTTAAAATAATAAATATAAATATATAGTAAAATATAAAATAAATACTCTAACCAATGGTTAGAAATGATTAGGAATAAAATTTGAACCCACATTGCCCACGTGAGCATCATAGCTAAATGCATCAGAGCACTATCTGCTGCAACTGCTCTATATTGTGAACATTTCACAATAAGAAAGTTATGTCTAATAGAATATCCCACCTTCCTAACAAGAGATGAAAGATAACTAGATAAATGCAGCAAGGAAAACATGTTTCTGTATCTAACAATAAGCCTCACCTCAGTGTGGACACATCGAGAGACTGAAGCTGAGGGATGGAAAATGATAAATTTGTTGCTTGGTGTCCTGAACACTTTTCTCTGACCCTGGGCCCAGCCACACAAAGAGCTGGAGACTCTTTCTTTTTTTCCAGAAGATTCTGTGACGGGCGTGAAAGTGGGCTGAGAAAAGAGCGGAGTGTATGGAGGGTCCTGAGAGGAGCACTAAATCACACAGAGGCCCACATCACACACAATCAATAACAACACATCAGAGAGAGAGAGAGAGAGAGAGAGAGAGAGAGAGAGAGAGAGAGAGAAAAGTGCAAAAAGCTCATCCCTCAACACAACATGATATTCCCAGGCAGAAGCAAAAGCATAGCAAAACTCGCTAAACCTTCCAGAAACAAACGACCTCTCCTTCCGCTCACACACACACACAATTAAACTTTCACAGCCTTCCAATTGCCCTCTAACAATACGCCTTCCCCCCATCTCTGCTCTCTTGTTCTTCCCCTGCACCTAAATAATATTCACCATGATAAATGATGCCATAACTCCGATATCCACAATCAATCTGGCCTTTAAAGACACATCCATCTTGTGTAATGTTGATGGGGGACTCAGTCAAACGGAGAGACGTGACTGCTTTGCTGACCTGAGAATGGTGGGGGTGGGGGTGGGGGGGGGGACCAGCGGCCCCACTGACTGATGCCTGTCAGCTCACATCTGGCTGCAAAAATAAATTAGGCTTATGAAGACAAATGAAAAGGCCTGCCCCGCCACCGCGAGGGAGTGAGGGGAGGGGGAAGCGAGGAGGGGAGAGAGAAAAGAGAATTTGTGAAAGGAAGAGCAGCAACCTGCTGAGAGAGAGAATTCCTCCTAAAGGGAAGATGACGTCGTACGGCACCACGTACAAATGCAGATTTTTATTAATTTAATCTTGTTTCTTTCCCATCTTTTATTCATGCTTTTCATATCCCGAGGAAACAAGCTTACAAACGACCTGCGAATAAAGTATCTGAACAAACTAATTACTTCTAACTTAGTCGGAATGGAATGAAGATTCCACTAACTTGGAATGAAGATTCATACTCTGGACAGGTGGGAAGGAGGGAATAGAATCGGCCATACTCCTTTTTGCACTATGACTTAATGTACAATGTAAAAGATTTGCACACCGAGTAAAAGATTCACATTCAAAGCAAAAGAATGATACTCAGAGAACAGTGGTCATCGGAGTATGAATCTTTTGCTCAGACCACGATTCTTTCTCAACACACGAATCATTTGCTCAGAGCAGAAAATTCATACTGAGGGCAAACCAGATACATCACCCACATGGCTTAGGCTCAATCCCAATTCACCCTTTGGCCCTTGTTTTTGAGTGCATAGCCCTTGGCCCTTAAAACGGCGTTACAAGGGCCAAGGGGTTGAAATATTCCCCTATGAAATGGAACAACCCTTCATGAACCCGATACGTCATCAGTCGTCGGCGATGGCTCTGATTTCTCCATGACAACAACTGACAATCAGCGCAGCTGCTCTTAACTTTGAAGAAACATGATGATTATAACATCCCATTCTTTGAAATGTATGTCTTTTCTGATCGGAAAGGTCATTTATTATACCATTTCTTAATTTAAACGACTATAGTGTTATTATAAGAGTAAATAAAGTGCGTGGTGGAATCATCTGGCGTTAAATTTAAATGTTTAACCGTTTGCGAACAATCTCGCTGGTGATTTCCGATGCATTCCGTGAACTTTCTCTTAACCCTCGGTTTGGAGTGTGCCTCTGAAAAATCTCCGTTTCGAGGGCTATGTACCCCTTCACCCTACTACTCGATCTCAACAAGAATCGGGGCACCCTACCCCTAGACGTGAACGTGCAAAATGGAGGGGTAGGGCTATAGGTAAGGGCCAAGGGGTGAATTGGGATTGAGCCTTAATGTATCAAAAAATGCGTACTCTAAACAAAATGTAAAAGTTTCACATTTATAACAAAAAACGGGTACTTTGATTATAATCTCTTGCTCAGAGCACATTTTGTTATTTGTCTAAGCAAATTATTTGTGCTCCGACGAAAAGATTCATATGAATAGTTTGCTCTGAGCAAAAGATTCTTATTGAGAGCGAGCCAGATTCAACTCAAAGGAGAAGATTCATACCTGAAAAAGAAGACTTTTTCGAGCACAAATCTTTCGTACAGAGAGCGGGCCAGATTCAACTTCACATCACACACATAAGCAACATGGCTCAATGTATCAAAAGATTCACACAAACTTTTGATCAGAGTATGAATCATCTGTCCAGAGCAGATTTGTCCTGAGGGAGTGTCAACTGCCATTACTCCTCTTTGTTGGTTTATGGATCTTAACATTTAATAATAAGGATATTATGCATCTCATTCAGAGCATATGATTGGCAAAAAAATTCATGCTCAGAACTTCGTAAACAAACTCACAAACAGGATCTTTCCTCCGACGTTCTCTCTGGGTGGGGAATGCGAAAATTCCCATGACAGTCTCTGCGTCATTAAATGTTTACAGCGCGAGGATCATTACACACCACATATTCAGAGCTCGTTTAAGGGGTCTAAGGTCAGCCGCGCAGCACTGGAACCTGGAGCTCAGAGCCTGTGGAATTCATCTATTCCCGCCCCTCAGAGTGAGAGACAGAAAGCACATTTTGAGTGATGGTTGAATGTGCCCTGTAGAGTAGTACACAGCGTTGTGAACTATATTTGACCCCTCTCCTTCCCGCTCTCTCTCCTTCTCAGCTGGTGCAAGTAGACTTAAGAATGAAGTTTGCGCGAAATGATGAATGGATTCCAGCAGAGCAACGCTCGCGCAATATAGGATATCTGAGATCTTCAGCTTCATTACGCCGGGTTTAATCACTTCAAATACACACGATTCCGTAATTAACGCGGGAATTATGCGGCTGAAGAGTAACTACTGCAAAACGGCTTTTGGGAAGAACTGTACACAGTAAAAACTTTGAAACGAGAGCAAGAGAGAGAATGGGAAAAAGAACGGCAAGTTGGTGTGTGGATGACAGAAATATTACAGACCCATTTTTTGGCAACAGGCGAGCGGCAAAAAGGTGGGAGGGAATTGTGTGTGAGAGAGAGTGAAAGAACAAGAGAGATGGATTATGTGTGTGTGTGTTGTGTGTGTGTGTGTGTGTGTGTGTGTTGTGGATAAGGGGGAATGAACTCTCCCAGGCTTTGTCATATGAGTTTTCCCAAGCTCTGGCCCCTTTGATAAATGACACATGTCATTCTGTCAGAGTGTGACAGTCCAGCTGGGAGGGCCTCTGATGTATGGCCGCACTGCAAAAGGAAATCAAGCTTTTCTGGCATGGACACAGACCATGCCCTTTATATAAGGTCCCTGCTTTCCTACATGGCTGTTTTTTTCTTCTCCCATTCTTTTCTCATGTTTTTTTGAATGCGAAAAAAGAGCCTTTTATGAGCAAGGACATATAGCTGAATTTGTAGATTGATTTAAGGTTTGCGGTGGGGGAATAACAAACCCCGGTCAGATGGATTATGGGTAAAAGGCTTTAATTCCACAGCTCTGGGTTTTCTCTTTACCTGAGAGGAAACAAACAGACACAATATCCCTAGTTGTACTACTACTGAGAAACAACCGAACTGTACTTGGAGAACGACACGCGTGATAAAAACATCAAATGGAAATGTGTCTATTCTAGACTTCGTTGACAAAAACCAAACATCAGAGGAAGTACTAGAGAAATACTCAAATCAGCTTCATTGTCTTTACAGCTGTGACCTAAATTTAGTGTGAGAAAAGAGGATACTGTGGAAAGGAAGACAGAGAGAGTAAGGGAGGGAGGGAGGTTTCATTTTGTATTTTGTTAGTTGACAGTTAGCAGGAAAAGCTCAAGGATGGACGTAGGCGAGCCACACAAAAATCGTTTGCGCAGACTAATGTTTTTGCAAGGGTAAAATTAATTTGATGACAATTTTATCACTTTCAACGCTGATTTGACAGGAAATCAGGATATTAAATTGTTTTAAACGGGGTAAAAAAAAAGATTATTCTTTTACTGGTGGCTGAACGCATAAATTAGACATCCTAAACATCCAATAAGCAGACACAAGGGGCGGAGCTTGTGTTGTTTGTAACAAATTACAAACAACACAACATCTTTATCTGCAATCCTGAACTTTATACAGCCGGTAGATTACACTCAACAGACACCTTAAAAAGACAGAGGAGAAACGTCTGACATATTTTAGTGACAGGAACAGACACTTTTCAGCTCTTACACCACAATAACAGCACCGAGGCAATAAATCTGCCACCGGGCTCAAAAAACACCTCACGCGCACACACGCCGTGAGACTGACACTAGACAAACAGTCGGTGAGACAAAAAACAGAACAGCGCCGATGAAGTTGTGGAGAAATCGGCACCTGGACAACAGTTTAGGGAAAAACATACACACAGACACGCGCAGTCAAACGTTCCCTCAAGGGCGTGGTAGTGCTTTCCTGACCACCTGGGGGCCGTGAACTGTGGATGACCCCACGTTTGATTTGTGAAGGGTTAAAAGAATGAGGGAATGAGAGAATGGTGTGGCTAAATGAGAGGAGAGTATCATTAACCAATGAGTGATGGGTTTTAGACAGTGCTGGCCCCTCCTCCCCGCACTATCTGTCTCACAACATTCTCCCAACATTCAGCCTGAGAGCTGCTATTCATTTAAACATCAAAACGCCGCCATTTTGAATGCAAATGGATGGAAACATCACACTCAACCTACAAAGCAGCTCTGGTTGCTCGCCGTCTGGTACTGAAAACCAATTTTGGTACAAGGTACAGTGATTTTAAGGCTGCATATCAAGGGCAACATAAACTTTCCCTCCTTTATCTATATAGGCCTACTATGCAAAACTCTTCAAAATAAATGTATACTGTAACTACCTTCAATGTCAACGTAACATCAATTAGTGAAACTAAGTAGCAAAAAAAAACAAACAAAAAAAAAAAAACAAGTCATTCATTCAGAAATCATCATGGATTTAATAGCACAATGGATGATGTATGACTGATGATGCCGCAATGACAATTCAGCAACTTGGCTTGTCCTAATGATTAAAAGTTAAAAATGAGTGTAATACTTTCAGTCAGCCAGGATGTATTAAATTGATAAAAAGTTACAGTAAAGATTTCTATTTCAAATAAATGTTGTTCTTTTCAACTATCTAAAAATATCCTAAAAAACTGTTTTCAACATTGACGATAATAAGAAAGGCTTCTTGAGTACCAAATCAGCATTTTTTCTCTGAAGGATCATGTGACACTGAAGACTGTAGAGTAATGACTGCTGAAAATTCAGCTGTGCCATGACAAGAATAAATTAAATTGTAATAGGACAGAAAACAATTTGATTACACTTCAATAATATTTCACAATATTATTGTTTGAGTATATTTAAAAGTAAATTATTTTTTAATAATTAATTATTATTGATAAAATTATTTATCAATTAAATGCAGCCTTGGTGAGCATAAGAGAGTTTAAAAAACATACCGACCCCAAACTTTTGAGCAGTAGAGTAAATCTCTCTGGTGCTCTTAAGTCATTAAATGAAACATTTTTTTTTCTTTTAGAAGTTTTCACTTCACAAGAATAAAAAAATAGACATGATTTGAAAAGTTTAAATTTTGCTTAAACAAAATCTAACTAAAAGCTATTTAAAAAAAAAAATACCAACCTCAAATTCGCAGTTGTTTAGATTTATGGCTTTAAATTTTCTCACAGCTCTAGAGTAAAACATTTTTTGGAAAATATACATTTCATATAAAATTTTCAAAAATTATAGTATTAGTATTTTTTTTGCATTTTTCATTAAAAAAATACTTCTATCATTTATTTTTGTTTAACTTTAACTTTTTTCACTTCAGCAAAAATCTTCTAAGTGTTTTTTTTTTTTTAAAAAGAGACAAAAGAGGTATTAAAGATTTACGACAGTTTAAAATTTCATTTTCACGTCTATGCTCAAAAAGGTAATAAATGGATCATAACTGTTCCGTAAATATAATTTAGCATCATTAAAAATACAAAATATTAAATAAATACATTTTTAAAATATAGTACATTAATTTCATAAAAAAGAAGTAATTTTTGACAGCCACTCAGTCAGCACAAGATGCTTAAGAAGAAAATGTACTGAAGAAAAAATGTGAAATGAAAACTATGAAGAACAATTCTTCAGTGCATGTAATGTAACAAAAAAGTAGAATTCAGGGGGAAATAACTTGTATATGTATACCCCCTGAAAAAAATGACAAAACTAGGCCTAATAAGACCCACTATAGTTTTCCAGAGCACACACTGTGTGCAGCAGCTAGATACACCCACCTCCCCGTGTGCAGTATTGATGGACGATACTTGAAACAGAGGTATATTTACATGAAAGAAACGACACCTCAGTATTTATGACACGTCCTTGCTGAGGCTCGTCACACGGCGGCTGCTCTGACGGCTCTAAGTAGGGCTGGATTGCGCTGCCATAACCAATTTAACATGGAGAAGGTGTGCTAGTGAAGAAGAGCTACACACACACACACAAAAACACAGCGACACACCAACACTATGTTTTAGCAAAACATGGGAACGGCTTGTCTCTTATTGTCGGTCAATGAAAAAAATTCCCTGGCACATTTCTTATGCTTTTACTAAACATGATTGACACATCGTAATGTTTTGGTTTAGAACCAGTTTCGGCTTGAGAGACAGTTTGTACGCCTGCCGACATGTCACGACTTTCAATCTATAGTAAGATCTAGAATGCCTATTGTTGATTTAATTCTTCCAGAGATAGTTTGTCTTGCTTTTATAAAGCTCAGATCTGTTAATGGAAGAGTAAATGTTTGTGTTCCTTGCTTTGAGTCACCTGACTTTTCTTCTTTACAGCACATCTTTTCATCTCAAGTTCCCAAGCTCACAGACTTTAGGGGCCGAGCAGAACAAGTCAATGATCAATGATGCGTCCCTCGGTTAAAGTTCCACCAACCGTATGGCTTTCAGTCAGCTGGACAAGGTTAATAGTTGATCCTCATGTGTGTCGCAGCCTCCGTGTGTATGTGTGTGCACACACTGAAATAGAACTGGGAAGCATATGGCTTTTTAGAGAAAGAGGTGGCCAGTAGAGAAGAGGGCAAAAACAGAAAGGGGAGGGAGATGGAGACAGATTTGAAGGGGACGCCCCCCACTGATTTCTCAGACAGAAGATTCAGAGCAAAGCTTAGCACTATGATTGACACTGTCTGGGAGAGTCCGTCTCCAAACAAGCTTTAGGCCTCTTAGAACATGTGGCATTTGGCATTTGAATGTGATTGTGTCCAAATCACTATAAATACCTATAAAGTTGAGTCTGGGAGACTAGTCACGACATGTTCACCCGTCTATTAAAGGATATGAGGAGGATTTGAATACAGTTCACGTCCCTCAAGGCTTCTGTGCGTGAATCAACTGAAAACCAGACGTTATTTTAGTCGCATAAGTTATTTAAAACTGATATAAACTCAGCATGCATTTATCAAAGGTCCTGAAATATGAATGCCAGTGATTAATACTTTAGAAGATTCTATAAATCAAAGATTGGAAATAAAATGATATACAGTGAGAAGGATCAGTATGTTGTCCATCTAAAAAAGAAACTAAATACTTCCCATAGATGCCTTATCAGCACCATAAAACCGGGGACAAAAAAAGGAAAAATGATCGGCCTATTCATTACTTTCCAATGTCCTATCGGTTAAATAAAACACTTCTCCACGCAGGGAAAAATTACAGCCACTTGGAGGACCTACCAGCTACTGTCTATGTGTGCAGCCAGGCTTTTATCAATGTAGCTAATAAAAGTGACCCTCAGCAGGAGATGAGGGTGACACGCGGCTCTTTACCAAGCTTTAGGGGTGATGGACTGCAAATGTGGTCTTAAACACACCACGAAAAACAAGCAATGAAAGTGTCAGGGTAAAAACACAGAAAATCAAGGCATTTTATGCGACCATTCGAAGACAGCTCGTAAAAAAAAAAGAGGGAGCCAAGTCTTTATGAGTGCGACCCCGAGCAGTGCATTATGGGGCTCAATGAGAGTGTCAACACAAGCTGGAGGCTTATCTTTATCCACTCATTGTGTGTCCAGTGGCTTAGCGCTCATAGAGGAGAATCGTAACGCCTCTGATCAAGAGTGGAAGGAGAGGGATCTCCATTCTTACATTGGCACATCAGGGGAACCCAGGGATTAGGTTCTCTTTTTAGTTCCTGTAGGTCAAAGGTAGCACTTGAGCAAACACAAATCCCATTCTCTAGCCTAAAGAACATAATCCACCACTACGTATTGGTGAGAGGACAATTTCAGAGATGAGTTTGTTGTACTCCCCTCGACCTAGCGCATACGCAATCTTTGTTTTCACAGGTGACACGATAACCCAGTTACCTTACAGCTTGTGAAAGTACAGTGTTTACAGGAATAGTTCACCCAAAAATAAAATACTCTGACATAATTTACTCAGCTGCAAAGCCATATGACTTTCTTTTTTTCTATGGAAAATAAAAAGGTTTTGAAGCCTGCTAATCAACCTTTTCCAATTAATTACAATAAATTATGGGTGATAGCAATTTAAATGTCTTCTATTTACATATATTTTAAAATCCAGTTTATTCTAATATTTTTTTTGTAGAAACTGACACTTTGATGAATAGAAGGTTCAAAAGAACAGCATTTATTTTGAAACAGAAATCTTTAGTAACATCAATGCCATTTTTTAATCAATTTAATGTGTCTGAATGAAACACACAAAAAAAAGCATCGACCCCAAACTTTTAAACAGAAGCATATCAATTAAAAGCTTGAAAGCTTCAGTTCCTGTTCACTGTAACTATATGGAAAAGGGTATAGAAATCTGTTTCATTTCAGATTCTACAGAAGAACAAAAGTAAGTTTAGACCCGAGTGTAAGTAAATGACAGAATGTACATTTTTGGGTGAAATGAAGTACATTTTTAACAACTAATCAGTCCAACAATCTCGCACTGCCACACTTGTTTCAAAGACATGAAGACACCTACAAAGCTCTTGACGATGGCTTTAAAGTTGACTATTAAATAACCGCAGGCATGAAAATAAATGTAGCGAGGGTTCGGTGCTCCTTCACACAGACATTACCCAGAAGCCCCCTATCTGGTCAGCCATAACTCTTAGTAACCAGGAGCACCTTCTACAGCAAAGGGCCATTCATTTAGCTGAAACAGACCACGACACCGCACTAATACTATTGCCTTTTACAAGCCCCTCTCTCTCACACACACACACACACTCAAACCCTATCAGCGTTCATCCAGGGCCGGCCTGAAATGGGGCTGTATTTCAACCCCCACAGAGGTGTTGTACAGGTTTGTGTGTGGGGGTGCATGTGGGGCCTAAGAGGGGCCTGTCTCTGTAACGGCCACGAGTGATGGAAGGTCCAACAGGGCCACTAAGACTGTGCACTAAGATTGTTCTAGACCTCGGGGCCTCGGAGGAAACATATATCCACCTGGCAACAGGGCAGCATGCTACGAATGCGTGTGTGAGTGTGTGTGTGTGTGTGTTCACGTGTGCGGGCAGATCTAATCAAGGGCTAATAACAGCACAGAAGAAGTCGTTGGCCCTCGTAAATCAATGTGCAAAATAATTGCTAATACACTGGTTATCGATTAGCGTTGGGGCGACTCATTTTCGGAGGCTATGGCAACGAACTAACAAAGTGACAAGGGTAAAGTGTTATTTCTCTGCTGCGCAGACAGCTGGGCTGCGCAGAGGACTGAGGCAGGCAGTAATTCTTAATTGACACCTGTCAGGATAATGACTGCAGTCCCAGCTGCTGCGGGAGAATTTCTCCCCACTCCTGTTCATCTGTCAGCTCTAATACCTTTCTGAGCACCACTCCTTTCTTCTATCACTCGCTCCCCTTTTAGTTTTACTTCCCCCTCCCCACTTTCTGCATTTTTTGAACATAACAGTTTACCCACTAAATCCTCGGTTTCCTGTTCGCAGTCTTCTTCCCATAGCCCTAACCGAGTTCAACGTGCAATTTGTAATCTGAAATTACATGTGAGAGTAATTTTATAAAACATTGGGTCTCATTTGCCAAGCGTGCATGAAATATGTGTATGGGTGTAACGATGTGCGTGTCCCAATTCGATACTGAACTCACGATACTTATCGCGATATTTTAAGCCGAAACAAAGAGAGTTTTTTTTAAAAATATTATTATTATATTACTACAAATTACTCCGTAAACGTTCTTTTTTTTTCTCACGCAGTACTCACACTTTTAATACAGCCATTCGTTGGATCTGACAAGCTGCGCGTGCGACTCCCGGTGCTCGCTATGTCCCACCTCTCCTGCTATTAATGCTCTAAATATGTAAGAATAAACCATCAAAAACTGTTTGAATAATAATATTGCTAAAAATGTGATATTGTGATGATGTTTGCACTTTACATATCGTCGCATTTTTATATCGTAACGAGAAATTGGGGGACTAACGTTTTTCTGACCAATGACAGACGAGGGGAAGTGTTTTGGAAACAGTCGATATTTTTTTGCAGTATTGTTTATTGGAGATATTATTTGACCTTAAAACAGCGTACAACTTTCGTTTGAGAAAATAATGCAAAAGAGACCTGCGGACAAAAAAAAGGTAATTGTTTTTTTCTTTTTCATGTTTTTAGCTGGTCTTTTGTGTTTTTGCAAGCAGGATATTTTGAGTTGAGAACACAGTGGTTGATGGGAGGAGGAACAGCGAGTCCCAGGACGTGACTTCCCTGAGTTTGAGGGGGCTTCATGGGTGTTTACTTAACATCATCAAAGAGCTTCCTTTCGTTTCATGCTCATCTGTCAAAATGAATATTACTAAATAGGGACGCATGACCGCAAGGCTTAAACCTTTGTGCGCTTGGCCGTCCGTGATAAAATGATGTCAACCACTGAAATATTCCATTAAATAAGCTATCTATAAAAATATGCAACTAATCAGACAATGTCACAAACAGCATCATCCTGTTGAGACGCCACACGCTCCTCAGATCCTACAACACAAACATCAAAGCTCAATCTCCTGCTGGCCCGTTATAAACATCGGCACGGATCTGTTGGCCGAGCCGTTTGTGTTTTATCTGATGAGGATGTATAAGGCGCACCATGAGGAAAACGGCATACTGGGATGAGAAAACTCCGCCGAGCCTCTAAAAACACCCCATCCTTCCTGTGAGCCAAGACAAAAAAAGCAAGGTAAAGCAGCAACAGATGAGTGCAGGGCAGGACAGAGAGAAGGCAGACGTGGGCTCCCTTGGGTACAAGTTGACCTCCGTGTACTCCTCAAGCTTGGAGACTCCCGTTGCTGGGTCATGACTTGAGCTTTTCTCTCTTTTGTCTTTCTTCCCCCTCCCTCTCATCTTTCTGACTCACTGTGGACTAAATTAGCTGAGAAATGAAACATGGGGGATCAAAACAGACAGGACGAGAAAGAAAGAGAGAGAGAGAGAGAGAGAGAGAAAGCGTAAGAAAAAACACAGCTGGCCCTTTTGATAGTTTTGAGTTCCCATAATGCTACAGTACCTCTAATCCAAACCTCCTCTGGTGACACGCTAGCTTTTTGTGGTCCTGTGTGTGCTCATTTTTCAGCAACTATCAGCAGACGCACAAACCCAGTCTGGAAGTAGTCTTAATTTTAGACTTTACGAAACTTGAGGAAACTAGATAACTCCCAAATGTGTCGAAGCTCATTAAAACCGCAGAGCGGTGTTTACCGCAGACTGTGTGTACCGTCACACTTGGCTCATACAAAGTCCCAACATATTTTCATTTTGATCCACTCTTCCCATAAAACCTGTCATCGATCTTCATTAATCAAACTCAACCTCCACGATCTCAGACAAGGGGAACGGCAAGCTTGGGACTCAGAATAACTGGATACGCTTTGATTTCCTATAGGCCACTGGCTTGATCCCCAAATGCAAATTAAACTATTAGTTGTAAGTGGTGGGTCCCAACATGAATATTGACTAAACGGGTCAATGTCACCTGTTAATGACACGAGAGCGGATGAGTCTACCCTCCAGCGAAGCCAACACAAGGTGAGCCCAAGCTGCATTCTCACGTCTTTCGGGAAGATTTATTTTCTTTTTGCTAGCATGAAAATAGGCATTAAAGAAAGAGAAACAGATCAAAAAAATGACGTCTAAATGTCCCCCTATAGATTTATTTCTATAATTTGCTAAACAAATGGTGGCAGCAACCCCTATCTTTTAATAGAAATACATCACAAATTGATAAATGATAATACAATATTTCTCACATTTCTCACCAGGAATGAAAATGAATACGAAGAGGTAGCAGGCTGTTTAACAGACTACAACAAAACCTCCACATCTTTAATACAACATAATAAATCTTTGTTAGAGAATAAAAGGTATTAACCTCATACTCTGTTACAAAAAACACAAATCAAAACTGAGTTGGAACAGCACTGCACATTATACATCTGTAAATGCAGGCTGATTTGTATGTGATGTTGCACCGAGAGACTTAAGCAAAGTGAGCCGCTCAACAGCACTCAAATTCTGACAGTATTTTCATATTTCGAGAGCATGGTGGTGCGATTATTGTCAGCAGGAGCACGGTGTGTCAGTACACTCAGAGCTTGAACGGTAGTGCGACCAATGACACAGAACAGTGGTACGTCCATCAACACGGAGACGGAACGGTGGCGTGTTTGCAGAGCACCAGGCCCGATTGGCTAACGCAGGGGCATTCTGATTGGCTGCCTCAAATGCTTTCTGGGCCCAGCGGTGCGGTTAAGAGCCTGGATTACTGAGGTCATTAGGCAGCATTGCCACGGTGACGTGATTAGTCAGGTAGCAAAGTCCATTTGTCACCTGCACCAGAAAATTGAGTTAATTCAGCACTACAGGCTAAAGGGACTGTATAATATCAACTTGATTACATCAAGGCAGCTGCAGACCTGACACTTCGCTGAATTTGTCAGCTTTAATCGTTAGAGCCTGTCACAAATCCATCAGGAGCTCAGATAATTAGGGTTCCTCCCTAATGAAGCCAGCAGAGGAACCTTTACCTTTATGCCGGATAATTAAGAAGCCTCTGGTGCTGAGGACAGAATGCGTTTTAATGACTCCCCGTGCTGGTTCCACCCTCCTCGCGTTTTATTTTTCTTCTTCCGAGTGTGTTTGTGTGCGCTATTGTTTTTCCAATTCGAATCTTGTCTCAAAGTAATTCAATTGAAATTGTCACTTACATTTAGAAGGAAAAAAAAAAGTAAAAAAGGGCAGATGTAAAATCGAATTAAGTTAAGCTGAAGAATAAGTAAAAGCAGCAAAAATATTGCAAACCACCTCACGGCAATGTTTACGCCGCGGCTATCAAGAGGACAGAGGTGCGTGAAATGGATGCAAACCGAGCGGGTCTCTGTCTGCGTGGGAGGTTGTGAAAACACAAAACCAAATGAAACCTGGAGCAGCGGAGAGATACCGCATTCATCGCCGAGTCCTCCCCTGGCTCCTCTCCTCTCTGCTAGAGCTCAAACTCACAGACACAGTCTGTGCTCTACGTGGGAGGCCCGTGTCTGTTTCAGAGAAAAGCCAGCAAATAAATACAAATGACTGCAGCAGCCCAACACAGAGAGGGCCACTCCGATCCCACTGCACCAAAACGACCTAAGCCCACAGCCGACGCATGTAAATCACTCAGAGCAAACAATGGCAATGATAGCAACCAAATCAAGGCAAACTCATCCGTTAAAAGAGGTGGAGCATAACAGAGAAGTGGAGCGGCAGCAGAAAGTGCTTTTAGTGCACGGCGCAAAATTCAGCAAAAAATAAAAATAATCAGACGGCTCGAGTGATTTAGAAGTTTAAATAAAAACAAATCACCTCGTCACGCTAAGCGGCTTTTCTTTTTATACCTTCAATCAATAACTCCGAACATTTATATTTTGATGGAGAGGGGGAAAAGTGTCAGGCTCTGGGAAAAAACGGAAACAATGTGCCTGCCAACTTTTGAATGACCATTAAAGCAAATGATGAACATGCCTGTCAGAATAGAGAAAATTAAATCAATATTCAGCTGAGGTGGAGGGGGCTGATGGCTTGTTTTTGTGGAGGAGCTGCCAGGTCAGATTACCAGGCGCCATCTCACCTCTGTGAGCTTTCGAACTCCCCACGTCAGTCTCGCCATACAGCCAGGGAGACGAAATAATCCCTTAAAAATGCCATTTCCCTCCACTGAGCAGAAAGGTAAACCGAGGAACAATAAATGTTAGTCAGTTGAAACGAATGAAACGTCAGCTATGTGTCGCACTTGTTAGCCCATATAAAGTCGACCGAGGTTACAGCGGTGTGTCTGGTATGTCGGCTGTTCCCTCATCAGTCAAATATCAGGGCCTAATTCTGCAGATCAGTAACTCTGCTGATGCTTGAACTTGAAAGAGAGCCTTCATTCGGTAGAGAATGGACCTGTTAGTCACAGAGATTAAATGGGAGAAGAAGAAAAAAAAAACGAAGGAACAGAAAAAAAACGAGAATGCCAAAAGGACAAAGTGGAACTCTCTTTGTATAATACAACAAAATGGTTTCAAATATAATGGCTAGTTTGTGTTGAAATCCAACAGCACTCATAACAAACCAGAGATCCGCGCTCTTGATCCTCGTAGAAGATTCATTAAAAACAGAAATCAGTTCCGTCTTGTAACATCAAAGAGCACAGGTACATTTCACATGAATAAATTGAGCTAAGAGGAAAACAGATCTTAGTGCAGAGGCCTTGCTCAGTGACATCTATCAGGGAAGAGATGTTCTCTCTGCTACATTTCGTGCTCTCGACACGCCCCAGCAATCCCTTATCCCCCTCTTCTCTCCCTCTCTTTGAATGAGGAAAAAAAAGTAGTGTATAACCCTGCCGAAAACTTCTTTCCTTTCTCTATTTTCACGCGCGACGGGGGCAAAAGTTGTCCTTTGAGTGGCTGCGACCGTACAGCGCATGCGTGTTTCCATGGTGAATGATTTACTGATGTTTATCAGGAATGAATAGATCAAAGGCGGCCACATGACAGGCGATCAATCAAGCATCAAATCAAGGATGGCAATCCGCATCTAAATAGACGAACTGGAGCACTTTGAAACTACATTTTTACTCGACTCCATAGGCCACGGTGGAGTGGGAAGTTTTAATTTGGCACAACTTTAATTACAAAACCGTACGCAGTCTTTTTTTTTAAATAAATGAATGCATTCTGCTGGATTAATTGATGTATTCTCATGAAACTACCGGTGTTTTTAACATTCTTTAAAAGTTAGAGACTAACATAAAACAAATCAAAAAGTAAAAAAAAATGCAAATCAAATTACGAACAACCCACATAACGAAGTGATTGTATGTCTTCCCCCCCAATACCTAGTATTTATAGGAGTAAACAAAACAAGCATGCACCGCTTACCTGAAGATCGCCTCGGCGCTTGCTGCTTTCTCCGCGGCATGCTGTCGTCCCACCCTCCACTTGACTTCTCATACAGAATCAAAATGCCAGTGACGAGGGACAAGAATTAATTTCAAAAAAATTAATACAAAGCATGTATTGACGCGTTCCTCTTCTGTTCGGAGTCTGTCTTTTTATTCCACCTCTTTAAAAAGTCACTTTGAGCCAATACAAAGTCTTAGAGGGGTCAATAGGTCTTGAGAGGTTGTAGTTTTTTTTACAGACAAAAATGTCTGTAAAGAAAAAAAAATGAAAGTGTATCTGGCCGACAGGTTTAATAATTAGCTATAAGTCACAGCATGATTGCCAAGAGCTCAAGATATATCTCCCGTCCATGTCTAACGGCGCATAAACACAGAAAAACCGCTTCCTTAGGTTCTCCTTGGATTATGGCAATAGTTTGTAGCAAAACGGAAGAAACTTCCAGTTATGGAGAGCCCGTCCAACTGTATTTCCGTCCTCTCGCTCGGTGGAAAGCCTAAAACCGGGACAAAACCAAGGGAAAAGACAAGGCAGACAGGAGACAGTTAATGTCAGTCACAAATGGGGCTCGAGCTCAGTGCGCATTTTCAACGGACTAAATTCCCCACGCGCGCAGTGGAGAGTCTCTGCTCGTGCTCCTCCCGATATTCACCAAACACACTGTCCGTCCATGCTCAAGGAAACATGTGGACAGTTGATTCGGGCGAGCGTGACGCGTTTACTACAGAGCGATATACAAACAAAAAACACACTCTCTCGCAACGAACGTAAACTAATTACTCTTTTTTTAAAAAAACAAAAAAAAAAAACTCCAGGGAGCGAAACGGCGTTCTTGGTCTCGCGGCTCTTCGCTGAAATATGTATCGCGCGTTCAGGATGCGTGAGCGGTTCAGACAGTCTCAACTGATAGACAGACACATCGAGTTGCCTTTCCTGCCTCTCTCTCTATACTCCACCCCTCCGGAGCGTCACTCTGACAGTGAAAACCCACCTGTCAATCTTTTTAATTGTTCTGTTTTTTCCCTCCCCACAAAACAGGATCGTTTGAAAGACAACGAACTGCCTTTTTGGAGAAGACATCACTTGTGTGTATGTTGTCCATTCAAACAAATACACGCAGTATACGCTTTTATTTATTTTTTAAAGAAATGAACTATGATTGTAGGCTACTACAGTTTTCTCAGTTATGCACCGTTCTCGGCGTTATCGTGAAAATAAGTTTCACGTCACGCGCAAACATTAACGCAGGGGTGTCCGCTGTAAACATTTCATTTTATTTGCTCTGAAATTTTTAGCACAGTTTGTCATGCACGTAACAACATTTCTTTGATCCTTTCACTGTCTTTTATTCTTTTTGCCAGTTTTCTCGATGACGTTTGCCGAACTATTACACACGTCCAAGCGCTTAAAGGAAATTATTTCCCACCCTAGCTTTTCCATGCCCGTAAAAAAAGGACAGTTGGAAGTTACAGATTGATTCGTTACACCTTACTAGGAAGTGAACACTTTGCACGGGAAGGGGAGGGACTCATGGAACAAGTTGAGTATGACCGTAACAAGCCTCTCTACAACGCTTACACATTACTTATTCATCAATTGCAAAACATCCACAAATTAAATAACGAGGCCACGGCGTTAGACATTTCGGATAGGTCAAGAACCGTAAAAAAGTCCGTAGCATATCTGCTCTTCCGTACTTTGTTGACACGGTGTACCTGGCACCCCCCAAAATCACACTTAAATCTCAACTTTGTTTTTGTCTTTAAACCAGCGTTGACGCAATGTCCACTCTTTCTGTAAGTTGGCGAGTGGGTGGGTGTGTTTTTAAATCGCTCGGAAGGGGAACGCGAGAAATCCGAGTGATTTTTTTTTAGGTGGCCTTAGCTCGCTCCGGTCGCCTGATGTTTCTAACGGATTTTGAATGTTCTTCGACCACCGCGCGGGGATTCTGCTGCGATTTTAGCGGATAATTCAGCCTGTGGACCAACGCGAGAGGTTCGCCTTGCATACCGGTGAGTGTACACATTTGTTAGTATAGAGTAAATGTAGGAATAAGCCAGGCTAGGATATTATACATCACCACCACCACCGAAGCGTTATATCTCTGTAGTACGCGACGTTTAAATCATGTTCTTACCTTTGACGGTGCTGCGCATCCTTGAGCTATTGCCAGTTGCAATATAACTGTTCATTTATGCTGTACGCCTGTCGGTAGGGGCTAATAATGTGAAAATATGTCCAAGTTCCGCCCCAACATCTGTCCATCTATCCATCCTCGCGACTGCCTCGATCAGCCTGTCGCTGTTGATGGCTCTTACGTCACCAATCTCCCATCAGAAACTCATCGGGCTCAAAGAAGCCAAGATTCCTCCCGCTGTAGGGCAGAAGCATCGCGGGGCAAAAACGCATCGGTTTTCCGAGATTATTGCGTGTTAACATCAGACATCTCTCTGTCTCAGTGCAAGACAAAAGTACAGTGATAATTAGCTTGTCGTTTTCAAATAAACGCTTGTTATAAAGAGATTTCTGTGTATTTTCTAACAGTTGACTTAATTTTAACTTTTATAAAACTGTATTTCTATTATTACTATTCTTCTTATTATCGATTTATCGTTTTCTTATTATTGCTGCCGTGGAAATCACATCTAAAAACATGCATCTAGCTCATTTTAGCTGTTCTTCCACTTTTCTTTTACAGTTTCTTACAGTAACTGTGACTGAAATTCACGTCTATTCCCTAGAAATGAATGCTTTGTGCTGTTTTGTCGTGGTATTTATATCATTGTGCATTATTTGCTCTATCCTAATAGACTTACAAATCAGTTTTCTTTCTTTCTTTCTTGTTTGGAGCAGTTCATTGTCCTCCAGAATTAATGTTTGGTATTCAGCATTGTGATGAAATTCTCTTTATAAGGTGTTGTTAGTGTGCACTTAAAAAGAATTTAATGCTTTATATAACAGTGTCTGACTGTGCTAAACATTTATTAATAAGTGATTACAAGCAACAACAATAATGTGTTTGTACAAGTACATAAATGCGGCAAATAAATTTACTAAATAAGTGCATATTAGATATAAGTTGTTCATTAGTATCAGTAATTAAACTGTAACATTAACACTGTAATGTAAAGTGTAAAAAAAAAAAAATAATGCAATAGACAAAAATTTCCATGCTGATCATGCTGGCTTGCTTCAGTGTGTCTTGGCATAGTGAATTACCCAGCTGTGCTCATTATATGCTGATGAATTGAAATAATTTTAGATAATTAGATATACAAACAGTTACAGTATTTTCAATTGATGTGTTAGAGGAAAAATAAGTAAAACTATTTATTTATGCACTTTGTATTTTACTAACATGTGCCAGAAGATTTTGGTAGTAAACATTAGTGTTGACAGGTCGGCATATGTGTGTGTTTATTGTGTGTTTTGGGAATTGTTATCTATGTATAATGTATAAATCTTTGCGTGTACCTATCATCTTATTCAGTGTGGGACATTTTATTCTTTTGCAAAAGGCCATGCCTGAAAGGAATGCCACGCAAGCATAAGCGTAAGGCTCAAGATGCGATGCCAACGCACTTTGAACAGTTCATGTGGAATCTGAACTCTGTCATTTTCAGCCTTATAGTGCTGGTCAAAGCTCCAACAATAGGAGAACTGTTCATTTTTGCCTCTCCTACACAAGTTCTGTGGTTCTCTTATTAAATTAATGACACGAAATGATTGGAAAACATGAGCATTAAAGTATAAGTGAGTAACTGTGTAAAAAATAAAATATGTATGTTCTCCCCCACTACATGCAGTGTTAAGAAATATATATTTACATTTTTAATTTATTAACTTAATGTATTTTAAGAGAGCAGCATCAGATTTATGGTGTTATAGTGTTTTAAACTGATTCTCTATCTGCTTTTAATGCGTTTAGACTTTATAGAAACTGGAGCAAATGGATTTGGTTCATCTCGCTTATGTTATGAAAAATAACATCAGATTTATACGCATTTCAGTCTGATCTGCTATTTACTGTAGCTGGCCCAATTTGCATTAAAATGCCAGGACATGCTATGATGCACATTATATCTTCGTGTCTACGCTGTCTGCTTAAGGGATCGCAGACGGATGGTACAAGACTGGAACTGAAAAACCGAGGGAGATTCGAGGTGATAGTCTTTGAAGTAGTTTTTTTTTTTTTTTTATATGTAGCATGTCACATCACATCAACAAATTATGATCCAAATTGCCCGCACGCTACAAGAGGCGGGATGCCTTCATACGTGTCCAAAGATCTGTATGGTGAGATCTGAAGGTTTATAAACAAAAACATATCTAGCTGTCACTGACATATTTTTGAGTAGAGGAACTCTGTAGACTGTCACAATGACAAAAAAAAGGTATATTTTCTTATTTAAAAAAAGATTTGATCGTACATTTTTCATGTGTGTTGGAAATGCACATACTTACCAATTCTGGACTGTGGCTTTCAACGGTAATGTGAACAGTCTGTGGAGAAACAAAAGAGAACATTTACAAGCAATCATACAATTCTCCTAAAACTTTAACACATTATGCAAATATGTGTCAAGTGATCTTTTTTTAATAATCATGTACTTCACAAAATCAGCAGGCAAGATCAATACCAATTACAGGATGCAGCATTATTTTTCAGCAGCATATCTCCCCCATGGGGTTACAGAAATAGCTTTGTTTGGTGAATCTTGCGAGAAAGTACCCTAACCTTGCATGTGACTCAGATGTATTGATTATGCTTCCAAAATGTTGCTCTTGTCTTGCAGGTGTTGCTGCAGTTCAAAAAGGACGGTCTTGCAGCCCACAGGTCAGAGGTCAGCAACACTTGCATATTTAAAATGTTCCTGACGATTATTTTTCAATATTTTGTGTGTGTGTGTCTAAACCTGTTCACAATTACACATGAAGCCATCCAGCTATTATTGGGTATTAACGTCAGTACTGCTAAAATTATAAGTGTGCACTTAAACACGGCAACCCAAAGAGTGGTAATAATGCTCCGGAACGGCTCAGTGGTGTAACCTTACGTCTGTGATCATGATCAAAGCCATGCACATGCTAACACTGCAATTATGTTTATTAAAACTAATATCTCTACAATCACTTTTAAGTTGAAATGTATACAGTATTACAATTACAGTTCTGTGTCACTGTAACAACTGTTGTTGCCACTGATTTTAATGCATTCAGCCAGTACATATGTGTGTTTTTCACTGTGTTTGAAATAAAATACAATTTGCTGATTCATTAATTTGCCAATTTTTGATTTCTATAATCATGCAAATAAAGGACAATGGACGAAGTTATGGTGTCTTTTGTTATCATTTGAAAAGTCTTTTTGAATTATTAAATAGGATGATTGCATTTGTAAAAAAAAATAGTCTAATAGTAAAAAAAAAATAGCGAGTGAGCAAGTTTTTTATTACTCAAGTCAAAAATCTATTTTATCACAATTATTCCTTCATAGGGATTTTTTTTTCTTTTGTCATAAAAGCAGGAGACACCGACGAGATTTTTGATAAAAACTATTTTATGCCGCATAAAAACTTTCAGCTTCAATCAACGACTGGGTCAAATGAATTTTGTACCGTCATTGACAGGCGAAAGCTAAGAATTTATAATACAAAAAATAATAAAGAGAAGCCTTTTACTGGGAAGAATATCTTGAAACCCATCAGATAAGGCAGGGTAATTAAAATGTCACCTTTCTCTGGAGGAAGGAGGCCCATCACACAGCTTTACGTAACTCATTACTTTTCTACTTTCAACTAAATGCTGATCACAAACCTTCTTTGACTTGAGAATCTGACATGTGGTGGAATCCCTCCATTTTAGTCTTTTTATTCCCTTCAAATAATAGAGAAAAGGTTGTTTTATAACATGATTGTTCATTTATAACAAAAATGACTTTATTAGTGCAACACATGAGATGTGATTTCAAGACATGTTTTTTGTGGCATTATTGTTTGATTCATTGTAAACAACGTCCAAGTCCAGATGCTGTCAAAACAGATTTTATATATGATTAGTTGCCCAAAAAAAAAATCATAAATACAATGTTTTGTTTAGATACGCGGGTGTATGCAACAAGTCACGCTTATGATAATCGGTGTCCGAGACGTTTTTGGAATCAGTGTGTAGTCGCCTTTCTTCAACCAGACTTTAATTCTCTGTGTGACTGTATCTGGTTATTACCTCATAAACGTCTCTCCCTGCTCCGCTGCACCTCCACGTTCAGGAGGGGCTTCCGTCCCTCCGATCCTTCCCACCGAACCCTGTGCGTTTCAGCAGGAGTTAAGTGACACATTTCACATTTCAAAATACCATCCTCCAACATGAGTCCCGCTGCCTGCCATACCACCTCTTTTGTTTTCTTTGACACATGCGGTCTTCTTCCAATTAGCATTTTTCAGCCATTAAAGAGGAGAGAGGAGTGCTGAAATGTTTTCCTGTTTCATTACCACTGACTGCACCTCTTTGATTGGTTGCAAAGGGAAATGTTCTGTAAAAACATCATTTTCCGCAGAAGCTCGAAAAGAGAGTGGCCAGATAAAACTCCTGGAGTCATATTTAAGCATGCAGGATTACTGGAAACGTCTCTCTCAGCGTTTTATTGACTGGATGAATTTAAAAAGTGAAAGGAACGGTGCAAAGATCGAGATGAGACATGAGTGATTTATATTCTTTTTTTAAAAAGGATATTTCCCCTCTTTCTAGATCTCGTCATCAAATATATAGCAGCGCAGTCCTGTCCGTTTTTATTTATCTGTTGGTTTGTTTTGTTTGCTCCCCAGGTCTTATTTTCACAGAGGGATAGGCGAAGATGGTGAACAATTTCGAAACATTTCATTCTTTCATACTTCTGAACCATAATTATTAAGATGTAACCATTTTAGATCAAAGATATGCATGAGATGCCTTTGATAATGTATGTTTTTTAAGAGAAACAAAATAGGATGGGTTTTTTTTTTTTCTGCTTCAGTCAAACTCATAGCCTGAGGGTTTCGGTTAGAGAGAGATCTCTCCTCTATACTGATGCAACAAAGAGAAAAACAGCCCCCTAAAGCTGCTCGGAGTGCTCTACTTCTGACGCTTAGTGGAAATGTGTTTGTTATTATAAAAGATCTAAAAGCATTAATAAGAACAACAAGAAATGTTTCCCTCTTTTCTCCATTGACCAGCTAAAATATCCTGCATGATGCCAAATATTGTGCACGAGAGCATTCAAATAAATGCGTGGGGTTTTTTTTCCTTTTCTTTGACATGAGGGAAATTATCCTTAGAGTCTTAGTAAAATATGATAAATATAACCAGAAAAAGGTCACATCTCGCAGCCCAAACCTGCCATTTCTATTTATTTTAGCAGATATGGCAGAACCAAAACACAAGTCAGTAGTCAGTAGGTGTTTATATAGGGGTTTTGGTTTATGTAACACTGAGGAGGCTCCGTACGCACCATTTCGGTCCACCCGTCTTCCACACTGAATGTCCCTTCACTCTCTTTGCCAGAAATAGGTTGATTCAAACAAACGCCCCTATAGTCTCACTGCCTTTGATCCGGGTGTTGAACCAGGCCAGGTTTTCCGGCCCTACGTTAGTCGCTCCACACCCTGGTAGGATCCTGAACGCCGTCCCTGTCTTTCCAAAAAGCCTTCGGCTAGCTCTGGCTGGCCTCTGATGACGCCAGACTCAAGGCTATATCAGCAAATCAGACGTATACGGCTCTGCTCCACCCCAAACTACCCTGCAAACATTCACATGTATCGCTTCGCTATCAATGAGAGTTTTTTTTTTTAATTCCTCAAATGCTGTTTTTTATGCTTTTTTACTCATTCTTCAAGGTCTCATCAACTGAATATCTCCGTTTATTCCTGCTTTAATTCAAGTACAGTGGACTATTACTGTAAATGCAATTATTGGTACCCTCTGTAAATATGAGCAATGAAGGCTTTGAAGATTAATCCGCTTTGTTTAAGCATTTTGTTATATTTTTTTATTTTGTATTAATTTTGATCTATTCATGCATTCATAATACTTTGCAATAAAGTTTAGTTAACGTAAACTAATATATTAACTAACATGAATTAACAATGACCAATACATTTGTTACAGTATTTATTAATTTTTGTTAATGTTAGTTAATAACAATTATAGCTGTCCATCGTTTATTCGTGCTAATTCACGTTGGTTTAACTAATGTTAACAAATACAACCTTAGATTTTAATGATGTATTAGTAAAAGTTGAAATTAATATTAACTAATAAATGGTCTAGAAGTATTGTTGATTCTTAGTTCATGTTAAATTAAACTTATTGTATATTGTTACCTATTCGTGTAGCAATAAACAATAAAATATCTATCTGTCTGTCTGTCTGTCTGTCTGTCTGTCTGTCTGTCTGTCTGTCCAACCCGATCACACTAAATGCGTCTTTATAGCACGCATGTGTATTGTCGTGTAATATATACGCTAAAGTGAGTTTTTACGTGCATATAATACGCATTGGTTGGTTAGGTTAAGTTTAGGTGTGGGGTAGGGTGCGTGTGTATTGTACGATTAGTGGTGTGGGGTGCGTGTGTATTATACGCAAATGAACTGCGTATCAATTGCACGCGAAAAACTGCGTCTCATATGCACGTAAAAACTCATTTTCGCGTATAAATTACACGATAATACATGATGCGTGTTATAGAGACGCATTTACGTGAGAACAGGCTGGTCTGTCTATCTGTCTATCATTTATTTTGATTGATTGATTTGTTTAAATGTACTGTATATTAGTTGGGATTTTAAGTTGTGAGTTCAAAAGAACAAAAAGCACATATACACAAACTTCTGACCTAAATGCTCAATCTTATTAAACTAATTAATCACAGTAGCCTAATCACAGTGACAAGGTTGGCTGGGTGACATTCTCCAAAATCTACATTTTGATTTTTTTTTTTTTAGTCAGTCCCTCATGATCTCCTTCGCTCTCTGTCGCCCCATTCATTCAAATATTTTCTCAAGGTTAACAGGTAGAAAATGTTTCGAGTGTGTCGGGCTGCTTTAAGTCGAGGGTGTGCTGGTCAAAGAGGGAGGCGTCTCTCTGGGCCGCATTAATCAGAGAGAAAGACAAAACCACATCTGTGACGACAACCACGGCTCAGCTGTCCGACATCGGCTGTGACGGAGGAGGATAACTTTATTAATCAACATCTCTTGATTAATTGTTATAAAGTGTCGTCCATAAATTTTCCTTCGATTTAATAATTCTTGAGGAAGACTTAACAATCTCCCTCGTGATTTGAGTTTTATTGAGGGCTATGCCGAGCGAGGTGCGCTGACATAAATAGCATCTCAGTGGCCAGTCTCCTCCTCACTGACAGATATGAAATACAATTATCAGTGTGATCTGTTTAAAAATTCATCATCAGCCTACTGTCTACAGAGGAAACACACTCGCTCGCTCTCAATCTCCTGCTTTCTCTCTGTCTCTTATTGATGTACACATACGCACACGCGCAGGGTGTATATGTAGAGGGGTCATAACTGATAAGCTGTTCTATCCATTTAAAATTTCATTGTTTTTTCTCTCCCTCCAGCTCGTTAAGTTATTTTAACTGTGGATATTGTATTATGTGCTCTAGTGCGGCCCCCCCTTTATATTAAAACATAAATCACTGGATAATCAATCAGTAAATGACAATGCTGAGGCAAATCGCTGCTATCATTGTTCCCACACGGAATATCATTAATATGACTCTTATCAGAGATGAAACAGCCAAACACACTCGAAACGACTCCACATATGGCGCGCAATCCATTTTTTAAAGCGACCTCATCCTAACCATACGTTTTTAAACCCTTTTCATGTAATGCTTCAAATACATAGGGGTTGTTCAAACAGGACGTGTTCTTGAGTTCAACAGCTGCAGAAGAATGGCTCTGAAGGTAGGCACCTTGACATACGTTTATTTTACTCTTTTTAACTTGGGACGCAAAATTCTGATAAAAAAAGAAAGAACGATTAAGGGTGTACATGGACCACATGGGTCCCATGGCTTTAAGTACTATGTACTTACATCGAAAAATAATTACGATGTACTTATTGTGTTCAGGTTGAATTGTAAAACACTTTTGTTGCTATTGAGGTGTGATAAGGGTAAGTTTAGGGACAGCTGTGGTGGTATGGTAGGTGTAAGGGTGGGTTAAGGTGTAAGGGAAGGGGCAACAGCTGTAATTACATGCAGGTATTTTCAAAATATAAGTACACACAATAAGTCTATTGCATCAAATTATTAATTTCAATGTAAGTACATAGTGCTTCAAGCCACTTAATATAAAGTGGGACCTTTGGGGTCTGATTCACAAACTCTCAACCATTTGGACGTACTTCAATCAGAATGTCACTTCTGCTTACATTTGAAACAAATTCTGGGAACCTTTTAATGTAAAGTACATAACAAAATATTAACATTAACGATATAACACTAACATTCTAGGTAAAAAAAAAAAAAATTGAAGCGTACCGCTCTCCACCTGCGTTTAATCTCAAATCTGACAACGGATATATTTAGTATGGATTGTTGAAAATAACAATGCGTAAAACAGACAAAAAGATTTCCGCTTTCTGCCAAAACATACACATTCTGGCTTCCCAATACATTACAACAGCGATGATCAAAAAACTTGGACAAAAGAGTTACTATTTGTATATGAGTGTGCCGTATGCACGAACATGACTAGTCATTTACGTCGCCATCCTCTGGCTGCGCTGGTAAAACCTGATAAGCACATGTAGCAAACTGTGACTAAACTCACTTGCACGTGTTTTTAAGCCTTTTCAATTTAAACATTCAAGAACAAGAAGACGAGAATGAACGCACGGAAAGCCGAGTCTCAGACAAAAATGATGCCTTTCTTGAGTAATGTTAATCTAACAACAAAAGACAGGGAAATCACTCCCCAGCAAGCAATTCTGCATTTACAAGACGTCTAGTAGCCGTCCAAACAGCCTGAATAGCTTCTGTAACTTTAATAATGATTCATCTTTAATTTAAACAGTGAAATATGCAATGTTGTTTTACATTTGATTACTTTATTCAATTCCGTACCTGAAAACTACAGTTAGTGCTGTCAAACGATTAAAATATTTAATCACGATTAATCGCATTAATGTCGTAGTTAACTCGCGATTAATCACACATTTTAATCCGTTCTAAATGTCACTTGATTTCTTTTTGTCCCATTATTTTTTTCTCATTTTAATACTCTTATCAACATGGAAAAGTCGATCAGCTTGCTTTGTGCAAATGTTGTTTTTTTATTGAAATCAACGTTGGCATGTACTGTGTTCAATTTCACACTAACATTCTCATTTGGAGCAAATAATCTCTCACACAATGTAACGCTATCCATCAATAAAAGAGTGAAAGACATACTGACGAGGTCCTGATATTGACGAGGGGGAGGAGAATTCACATCAACTGTGTGTGTGTGTGTGTGTGTGTGTGTGTGTGTACTTGGCAATCAAGCAGTATTTCAGACTGGACGACTGCGATGATGATCGCTTTGGTCTTGTCAATGGAACCATTTGGCAACTTTTTAGTAAAGTAAAGTTTCCATTCAGAATCTTATTGGCATCCATTTCGGTGTCTCGCACTCGTCATCCACTCAAAACATAACGTTAAACAACTATTTGGCTGGCGCACAAACGAGTGTGTGCGGGGTGCCTGTTGTTTTGTTTCCGGTCGAAGCAACAAAACGTCCTCGCGTGGAACAAGCCATTGAAATGAATGGGTTTCAGAGCGCATCGCGCATTACGTGTCCTGTTGCAAAAGCATATGAAAAAAACCTAAAAAGTTTGCTAGGCCAAAAAGAATGTTGTGAAAGTTGGTCAGTGTGGTATTTTAAATCGAAATCAATCGTAAATAATTCACAATCGTCGATGCTGCCGCGCCCCCATATCACGTCCGTTCGGCTTGCCAAATGGAAAAACGCGCTTTGAAGTGCTGCGAGTCTATGGTCAACTTCTTCTAACTTAGGTACAGCCATTCAAAAGATAGCATAGCAACTGCAAATGCAGGAGACCCATCGACAGAACCTGAACCCCCTTCTCTTTCATTGAAGTCGCAGGTGTGGAAGTTTTTTGTATTTCCAGTGAGTTATGTTGGCAACGTTCGCACTTCAAAAAAGCCACAGTTTGCAGACATCCCAAGTCTTGAAGAAGTTCCGGGAGTCTTCCGCATATTGATAGCGGTTCCCTGATGCACGCAAATTAGTTAAAATCTTCCGCAATCTAGGGTGAGCGAGCAAGAGCGAGCGTGCATGCCGAGACAGAAAAAAACTGTGCTCCAAACCGTATTGCGCGCACGGCAGAGAGGGAGAGAGCGAGAGAGCCTGATTGGCCGACTGATAAAAATCGAGAATCGAATCGAACCGTGAACTTTGAATCGAAAATGTAATCGAATCAAGGATTTGGAGAATCGTGACACCCCTAATATGTATGTAGACACACGCACACAAATGTACTAAAATAAATATAGTATATATTAATATTAGGCTAACATATGATATATAATATTATTTCTAATGTCTTTTATTAAAATACTACAATTTGTTTTGATATATTTAAGAATTTTTTGGGGATGATTCATTAAAATAACTCCTAAGACTCATTTGTACCTGAATCAGACTACACTGGTCACACTGTATTGTGCCGGTTCAGTCATTTCTTCCAGATCCAGTTAAACACAACATACAGTGTAAGGTAATACTTGGGATTTTAAGAATCAACGTTTCAAATGAAAATCTGTATTTTCCAAACTTGGATCGCCAGTCTTGCTATTTACATTTGTGCTTCAAACAAAACCAACTTCTGCAGATGTTTGCAAAATACAGAAGTGCAGCAGAGACACCCAACTTATGTCTTTAATTAAAGCTTTGGCCCGTTACATCTCCATTGTCCCGCGGATTCCTTCAACACAGCTGTACGGCGAAGACGCCGCCGTCCTCATCAGACTGCTGGTTGCCAATTAAGCAGCGAAAGGGACTCGACGTCCACACCCACCTCAGCTGGCAGCGGCCCAATTTACAACCGGCGTGTCACCACGCGTCTGTAAGTGGGCTGATCTACACGTGTCACGGCTGAAGTTTGCAGTCTGCCGAGACAGTGGATGGACAGGTAGTGCCAACCCCACCTCAGCCAGCCCTCCTCCTCTCTCTCTCTCTCCCTCTCTCTCTCTCTTCCTCTGCTGATCAAGGACACTCCTATCAGCATGAGCGCAGAGAGAGGCCATCCATCAGGGCAGATGGGTAATAGAAACACTGTGTGACAATGGTCATCAGCGTCGAAAACAACAGCCTATAAACATCCAGTGACACGCGCTCCGGAGTAGGAGGTGGTGGAGCGGGGGTGGTAAAACCAGGAATTGAGACAGGGAGAGAGACAGCATGAGAGATCATGGAAGGAGAGACGGAGAAATGATTTAGAAACAGAGGGAAGGTAACAGAAACGCATTTGTGTGTGCCAGCGCAACTCAAAGTCCAACGCAAACAAAGCCAAGGTCCGTCGTCATGCCGTGACTGTTTATTCCGCAAACGAGTAACAAATTGACAGAAGTGATTAAATGGAGAGCGAGATGATGAAGAGAAGAAGGGAGGCGATCACAAGGCAGATCTGAGGCCTTCGCTAAAACAACCCCATTTTGTCCTCTTTCAAAGGTCTCGGCGCAAAACGCTGCAAAAAAAATCGTTTTTGACTTTTGCCGCTCAAACGCTTTAATTTATTTACCTCGGCATATATTTATTTCATTCTCCCGTTTGCCAAATAAAGACTAATTAGAGGAGCAGAGACGTTTCGAAATGGGAAGCCTGCCTCACATGTGGGATTTTTTTTCTCTCTTCCTCTTTTCTAATTTTTTTGTCAGCTTTTTTCTCTCCCCCATCAGTTTAATTAGCCAACATTTGTCTCAGTTTTCCTGAGCAGCGTTTGTTTATCCTAGTGTCACGCCTGACATTGGCCAATTAGTGCAGTGAAATTGTTTAGCCTCAATAGCACAAGCAGTGGAAAACACTCCCGAGATGTTTGCTGCGAGCTCACGGGGAGATTCAGAGAGAAATTTGGGGAAAGCGAAAAAAGGGATGTCAGAGGATTTCGGTTGATTATGAAGAATCATGACCGCATGAGGGTTTTGATTATGCCTAATTTTTAGGAAGATGTTATTGGTTGCTTGACAGCAGTGAAATATGGATAGAGTTTAGGCAGAAGTCCTTCCTAACGTAATAATACAGGATTTTTTTTTAAATTGCTAAATATTTTTAAAATTATTTGTTCATTAAATCGTGACGGTCAGTCACTTATACCGTACAATTACAAAAAAGCAGCATGTTGAAGTCAAAATATAAATTCCCCTTATTTGCTTTTCATAATACACTAGGGTGTTCTTGAACGATTCGTAAAAATATCATCCTTTTTATGAAATATTTTGGTGAGACTTTGGTGAGACTTTATAATCTAGCATCATTCGACATCCTTTGAAATAATGCACATTTCTTAAATATAATGGTTTGCCATGACATTTATGCCAAAATACCATTTTATACAGTTGCTACTACTGTAAATTCATATTAAATTCATTTGGGATCCCATTGAAATAGTAGTCTTTCTTTTTGTTATATCAGTAGTGGCTAATATCGACGTTTTGATGCAAACGCAATAACTGTAGTAATGGTAACAATGATATTTTAGTGGAAACTATGGTTACCATGGTGAATTTTTGTAAGCGTAGGCTGTACTTGGCTATACTGAAAATCACAAATTCCCTTATGTTCAATATAAAGAGAAAACAAAGCGTCAAACATACATTCTCACATCCAAGGTTCCATTCAATACCACAATTCGAGGGCTTCAGATGCTCTCCAGGAAGACACCGCAAACACAAAGACACGCAGAGGCTGTAGGGTACTTTAATATGATATGCCTACACTATTAATACTCTCTTTAGGTCTTTCTAAGCTATTTTGGTCCTGAAATTGGAATATTTATTTTGTGTCGGTGCTCCATTCAGACTGATGTGCTCGACATGACATGCTGCAGGTTTGATTTTATGGATATGAAGTGTTAATACATCCCCCGCTGGATAAGTCATTTTGACTCATTCTTGCATGCACACGCATGTCGGAAAGAGTGAATCTACGTGCCTGAAAGAGAGAGAGAAAGAGAGAGAGAGAGAGCGATTGACTCGGCACACCGCCTGCCCTCACACAACAATTACCGCAGTCAAGGCCCACTGCAAAGATAAATTAATGTCTCCTCACAAGACAAAAGATTTTCTGTTCACTAAAATACAGGAACTATCATGTAGCGGTACGTGTTTAGAGTATGTTTACCATTTAAAACGACTCATGGATATACCTTGTTTAACCTAAGAAGCTAAGGTAAGACTAAATAAAAAGACATTCTTGTGCCTTTATGAAGGGGCAACAGTGGTGGTCCTGGCTGTTCACTTGAAGAGGGACGACATGACGAGAGGAAAATAAAAAAAAATTAACGACCTAGTGGTTCTTCGTGTATGTAGGGTACATTTATACAAATAACTGAAAATTCTTGTACATATAAAATGCATTGAAAAAATAAATATACTGTATGTGTATATATATACACCTAAAAGATTATTAGGAACACCTGTTCAATTTCTCATTAATGCAATTATCTAATCAACCAATCACATGGCAGTTGCTTCAATGCATTTAGGGGTGTGGTCCTGGTCAAGACAATCTCCTGAACTCCAAACTGAATATCAGAATGGGAAAGAAAGGTGATAAGTAATTTTAAGTGTGGCATGGTTGTTGGTGCCATTCTGAGTATTTCACGATGTGGAATTTTAACGCACAACCATTTCAAGGGTTTACAAAGAATGGCGTGAAAAGGTAAAAACAACCAGTATGCGGCATTCCTGTGGCCGAAAATGCCTTGTTGATGCTAGAGGTCAGAGGAGAATGGGTCGACTGATTCAAGCTGATAGAAGAGCAACTTTTACTGAAATAACCTCTCGTTACAACCGAGGTATGTAGCAAAGCATTTGTGAAGCCACAACACGCACAACCTTGAGGCGGATGGGCTACAACAACAGGTGATCCCACCGGCGACCACTCATCTCCACTACAAATAGGAACAAGAGGCTAAAATTTGGAAGAGCTCACCAAAATTGGACAGTTGAAGACTGGAAAAATGTTGCCTGGTCTGATGAGTCTCGATTTCTGTTTAGATATTCAGATGGTAGAGTCAGAATTTGGCATAAACAGAATGACAACATGGATCCATCATGCCTTGTTACCACTGTGCAGGCTGGTGGTGGTTGTGTAATGGTGTAGGGGAAGTTTTCTTGGCACACTCGCTTTTTCATCTCACTTGGGGTCACCAAAATTGGACAATAGAAGATTGGAAAAACATTGCCTGGTCTCAATTTCTGCAATATTCAGATGTTCGGGTCAGAACTTGTCGTAAACAACATGAAAACTTGTACCGATCCTGCCTTGTATCAATGGTTAGGGGGAATGTTTTCATGGCACACTTTGAACCCCTTTATACCAATTGAGCACTGTTTAAACGCCACAGTTTACCTGATTATTATAGCTGACCATGTCCATCCCTTTATGGCCACAGTGTACCCATCTTTTACCCAGCCCAAAACATCTGGTTTCTTGAACATGACAATGAGTTCACTATACTCAACCACTCTCCACAGTCACCAGATCTCAATCTAATAAAGCACCTTTGAGATGTGATGAACGGGAGATTCACATCATGGATGTGTAGCCGACAAATCTGCAGCAATATGGACAATATGTCATATGGACCAAAATCTCAGAGGAATGATTCAAGCACCTTGTTGAATCTTAAATCTGTATGCCACAAAGAATTAAGACAGTTCTGAAGGCAAAAGAGGGTCAAACCCAGTACTAGCAGGTGTACCTATAATGTGGTACTGTATATTCACAGTTGTGTATAACTAAAAAAAATGATTTGAAAGAAATACACACATAAAAATATATACATTTCAGTTTATATTAAAATACTATACATATACATGAAATGTAAAAATACTACATATCATTTACATGTCCAATAGTTTTTTTCCCCTGCATGATTTTGCTTGTTTTTCTTTGCATGTGACCAAGATATAATCACATCCTATTTGTGTAATATAATACACAATATAATCATACACAATTATACAATAATACACAATTATAATCATATCCTATTCTAACTTTCTCTTTAATCTATTTTAAGGTTTGTTATAGTGGTTATCATTGCATCTAACCATCGCTCAAATACACCACTTATTATTGTGTGTATATATAGCCTTTCCTCTTACATCGGCCTGAAATAGTTATATAATGCAGGAGGTGAGAACGTCTTCGACGTGTCGAGTTGGTAAGGGGGCTTTGAGTTAAGACGTTAAGATATGTCGAGTAGTTCACACTACACAGAGCACAGATTCAATTTAGCACTTCCTCCGCGCCACCAGAAACCATGCGCAAGGCGTTTCAAACCACAGACTCCCAAACAGCGGCCGACACTTCCTCTCCAGCCTGCAGTCTATCTTATCTATCTTCTCATCTGTATCATCCCCGTCTGACTGGAACAAAGACAAGCGGCATCGCTGAAGTGGCACTGACAGCTTTGCAGGGGGAAGAGTGAGGCTGCTCTGTGGGGAGAACTGGGAAAGTGTGCAGCCTGTGGCAGAAGGGAGACACCAGCGTATCTTTCATGCCGCCCTCAGCCTTTAGCTCCGGGCTCCCACTCAGAATCACACACGCTCATGTCACCCTAAGGCAGCAGTCTCAAACACTTAAACTCAAACCCAGAGGTGTTTATGGAACTCTACTCTTCAGCCCAGTGTCTCCCTCATTCAATCCCAGCGACTGGCAGTCTGACTGCTGGTTCGGTTGGTAAGGTCTAATTATGTGTAGACACACTGATATGGTATAGCGCTCACACACACATAGCCACAAATAGACAAACACATGAGGTGCACATGTTCCTACAGCTAGTGAGCTGTCGTGCTGCATGGTGCCTACATGGGCAGCTGCCTTCTAAGACAGAAACTAATTAGGAACACAATTCATATAATTGCAGTGCCACATGAACGGCACTCCTCATAACTATTTTCAATGGAGTTCGCCATTTGCTTTAGAGTGGCTGGTTTCTTGAGGTTTTCCCAAAATTTAAATATAAAGTATCATTTTGTTTTTTAGGTATGCACAACTGGCAATATATATTTATACTCACAGGCTACTTTATTAGGTACACCTTGCTAGTCCTGGGTTTCTTCATGACAAAGATTCAACAAGATGCTGCAGATTGTCCATATATCCCATGTCCATATTGACTGGATAGCAATTGCTATCAGATTTGTCAGCTTCACATACAGTCAAACCAAATATTATTCAGAAATAATTTTTGATATTTTTAAAAATTTTTTTACAAGTGGGTGCAGGACACTGTAGTTCATTTATGTTAATGAGAATAGCAAGGTGTCTGAATAAATTTTGGATTGACTATACAAGATGCGAATCTCCCGTTCCATCACATCCCAAAGGTGCTCTAGATGTAGATTTGCTAAACGTGGAGTAAAAAAACTTTAAAAATTCGGCTACCAGGATCTTAACTGGATCCAGGATTGCTGGTTGTTCCTCCAACCCGCTTAAGATACAATATGGGGCTTTCTCTTTCTATGCTCCTACCCTTTGGAATTCTCTGCCTCTTGAACTTCGGAAAATTCAGATTTATGAAATTTTTAAAGTTCAACTTAAGACATATTTTTTTCACATTTGTTTGTTGATATTTATTTTTATTTATTTTATTTATTAACTGTATTTATATATTGTGTACAGCACTTTGAGAAGCTTGAAAAGTTTAGTTTTTTACTTCTTCTTATTAGCATTTTGTTAGCACAAACATTAGAGCACACCGCTAGCAACACCAAGGTCATGGGTTCGATCCCAAGGGAATGCTTGAAGTGATGTATATTTTCAATGTAATTGTCACTTTAGAGGTCACTTACACGACACTGTTTTCAACTAAAAACTGAAAACTTTTATTTAGTTTGGGCCATTTATTTAGCCAACATGACAACGTAACACAGTCTCAGACGTCAACTAACTGACGCTTTTGACCATATGTCAACATCCGCCATTTTAGGCTACCCTTTAACGTTAGTTACATGACGATCCTGGGGCGTCATCCAACTGACGCTTTACCTTTAACGTCAGTTAGATGACACGGGTGGGGTTAGGATTACAAAGAGTCATCTAACGACGTTAAAGGGTACCTTAAAACGGCGGATGTTGACGTATGGTCAAAAGCGTGAGTTGTATGACGTCTTGGGATGAGACTGCACTGGACAACGCTGTTTTGGGGGCCTGAAAACGCAAACTTATACATAGTCCCATGTGAACAGGGATAGATTTGAAAACATTGCCGTCTGTACGGGAAAAGTGCAAAGGAAAAACATTTCCATTTTTAGTGCATTGTTGTAGTGTAAATTTACCTTAAATGTCAATTAGAATGTTTAACAGTATACTTAAGCAAAAACATAAACATACATAGCACACACAAATATTGGGTAAAATAACCCCTTTTTAATTATTTATATAACTATATCTTTAAATAAAAGTGTTAAGTGTTACCTAAAACTATTACGTTTTCTGTTTTTTACGTTTTTACGTATACGTTTTCTGTAATTGAAACAAAGATTCAATAAAAGAAAACATAAATGTTACATGAAAAACAAACACAAATCAGAATTTTTGAGTTTAAGTTGAAGTACTAATAAGTACAAACTTGCTAAAAGTAAAAACTTGATGAAAGTAAAAGTCGAATAAAATAAAAGTAAAGAACTAAAGTAAAAAACTAATAGAATTTAAATGAAAATAAATTAAAATGAAAATAAATAGATATTTCAAATATTAATAATATTATAATAGTATATAAAAGAAACTCTGAGAAAATTAGAATTGAAATTATATTAAATAAAATTATCTTCTCTGTGAAAGATACATTTTGTCCAAAATGTGGCATTTTAAGCAGCTCAATAGGTTGTGCATCCATATATTGGACCACATAAATTCACAAATAAACACACATATATATATTTACAGAAACTAGTGCGCACACACACACTCCCACTCACAGATAGACACCGCAGAAGAGTGGATTTCACTGCCATGGCAGCAGATGCTGCCGCACATGTGTCAATGTGCAGAGATGTCAGATATTAAAATCTTGTGACTCTCGGGGGGATCGGAGGGTATAATTTTGTCACCGTTTCATTATGACTGTGAGATTGTAATTGTTGTGGTTTACCTGACACGAGTTTGGTGGCATATGCGTGTATTTGTGTGTTCTCATGTTCACACAATCGCAGTTTTGAAGGGGTGTGGGTGGGGGGCGATGATGGCAGGCCTGTGGAGGAGGAGTGAGGGGGTGGGGGTGTTCGCTGGGAACAGGGTTCAGACGGATCACCGCGCCCGTGCCGGGGTTTGAGTCGGCAGCGGGCAGATGGACCGCTGACACTGGCACAAGGAGAAAGTATAAAGTCGAGTAGACAGGAGGAAAAAAAAAAAAAAACGAGGGAGTCAAAAAATACATCATCATCATCCTCGCTGACACTCTGTTGGTCTTGACCTTAACAGGCTGGAGTGTTGTCAGACGCGGGCAGCAAGGCCTGATGAGAGAGTCAGGCATGTCTGTGGGCGCAGGGCTTCATTCGGCTGCAGGGGCTGCGCTGCATCTAAACTGCTCGGCACTAAACACGTCTCTGCTCATGCACAAATAACAATCCAACCACGGCTGAGCCATCTAATTAAATATTTTAGAGGAGTGTGATCACACTGTCTCCACATTTACTGAGCTTTCAATGAATATTTGAGACTTTCTAAAGCTTTTAACCTGTAGCATCCCGGTTTTATGAGGTTTTTTACATATTTTTCCAGTAAAATTGTTTTGCCAACCAACCTGAAATTGTGCTGTTTGTTGCAAAACCTAGATTGCGCTTTGCCAAAGAGCACATTTTCAACCAGTTTATACACTGCACAACACAGACATAGATTAAACAACATGTAGACAAGTCTCTGATGCTGTGATCTCATATGGCACACACAGGATTTCCCAATCTTGCATCTTATTGAGTCACCCAATAACAAGTGTTGTGTGTACTCGTTCCTCAGATGACACCAGGACGCTCAAATCCCACAGGAGACGGGTTGAGTTCTGATCTACACCAAACCTCATCTGATCCCAATACAGACATTCCATTCCTTTGCTGGACATTGTAAATCACACATTGTTTGCAGACATTACTTTGAGCCCTCCCATATTAAATCTGGGTCATATTTTACACTTTCCTCATTTGGAGTATCATTTAACGATCGTGCTTTTCATTTCTGTGCCCTACTCTGCATCTTGAGGAAGTCCTCTATGAGGAGAGAAACCATTAAAGGTGTATTATAAAAATATTATTGACCTTTGAGAAGCGACACTAGAACAGACTCGGACTGTGTTTTAAGACACAGTGCCTGTTCCTTAGATTATCAACATATGCCAGTCTTAATAAATGTTCTGTCACTTTATTAAAAAATTTAAGTACAACAGTATAATTTTTACGATCCCATAAAGGTGAAGGTAGCACATAGTAATTTTTTTTTCATGCACGGTGAACTTTTGAAGCACTCTGCAATAGGTTACGTAATTAATTTCTGCTTAGAGTGAACTACTGACCATATATTTTAGCTTTTTACCTGCACTCGTTGTAGTACAACCTTTTATCAGACCTTTCTTTAGTCTTTTGAGCGTAACTATGTGTGGGTGCACAGAACACGCATAGAGCTTTTTTTTTTAAAACTAAATAAAGTTCAAAAACACATTTCAAACAGTTAGAGCAATTTTTGAAGGGGACACAAATAATACAGCCAAAATTGTACCAGTAAGGATATGTGCACAGTGTCAAACTACACAAAGCGAAAGTTAAAATTTGAGTTTGGTTCATAGGTTCATCACACGGCCATATTATAAATATTAAATTATCTTGCAGTATTTTAGGCACTGCCACTTAACATCATATTTAGCAAAACCCAACACAACGTTAGATCTACTAATATTAAAGAAGACTCACTAAATTCGATGTTTAAAGTAAATAAAATAGCTTTGACAGACTATTTACTTGTGTGTATCGGTGAGGTAAGGGTTGCCAGGTTTCACAACAAAACCCAAATGCTACTCAAAACTAGCCCAATCGCGTTTGGGGGTAAAATCCGAAATCACATTCTGGGGGGTTAATTATAAATATTGCGTTATTGGTCGCTTTAACCTGCAGACTTGAAAAACAACCTGCGGCAACAGTGTAAAAGTAGTCCAATTCCGTAGTAGATCCCCCCCCACCAACCCCCACCCCCCGATTTCTGCTTTTGAGACAAAAATTTTCCCAGAAGTTAGATATTGTAAGAGAAGCTAAAAGACAAAAAGCTAAGAAACAGTATTTCTAAGCTACAAGCTGTAGTTGAAGTCAAAATCTTTTTTTTTAATTGAAAAAGTAGTTTTCAACACGACAAGTTACTAATAAAATTAGAAAGCTACACTAATACTATGTAGGATGGCAACATGTTTTTAAATATCACTACTGTCTAAAAAAATGAATACTTGGGACACCTTTTACTGTGAAAAATGAATTGTATGTTAAACATACATAATAGAGAATTAATAAATTGCTTGCTGGCGCTAGATCCTTTTCCTATTTAGCACCAAAACTTTGGAACTTCTTCCTAACATTGTCCGGGAAGCAGACACACTCTGTCAGTTCAAATCTAGACTAAAAACACATCTCTTTGACCTGTCATACACATAACACATTATAAACTTCTATAATTCAATGTTAGGCTGCATAGATTAGATCAGCCGGAACCGAGAACACTTACCATGAATCCTGATGTACTTCTTACATCATAAGAAGGATGCCGTCTATGCTACTATTAGTATCTCTGTTTATCCTGAGGTTTACCGCAGTCTGCTGGATCCAGGCCATATCCAGATCTGATGAAGGACCTGTGCCTGAACACGACGACAACGCAGTCCTGAAGTGTCAACTGGTCTCTCGTCTGTGAAGGCCTCCTTCCCTTCCCTTTACCTCTGTAAAGATAAAAAGTTGTCAGGATAATTCTGATTCACATGGCTATGCGGAAGCAATAAATAATTCTTTATTGTAAATGTTTTAAGGCCAAACAATTAGTTTGTTGAGGGTTGGTTTTTAAAGAAGGACTACATGCCTGCGCACATGTATATTCAAAACGCCATACCTATAGACTATACATGCATGTGCACGTCTGCGTTTTTGCGGGTTTGCGTTTTTGAGGTTTGCGCACAGATAACCATTTTTTCACAATTTTTCAAAGCTTGCACATTGGAATCTGTTTCAGGGTTTGTGTTCTCGAGCCACCAGGCACTGTTTTGTGCGGATGAGCGGGCCAGAGCGCGTTGACTGTTTTCTGTTAGAATGGTGTCGTGTTAGCGGGCCCCTAAGTTAATAACTAATGTTGCAACGGAAGTGAATCAATCAATCAAAACTAACTTTAGTTGGACAATAACTTTATTCTAGAGCTGCTGTAAAGCCAAAACAATTTATGTTACTGTAATTTCTTATGATCACCACATAGCTGCTTTGAAACAGTCTATATTGTTAAACTTGATATATAAATGAAGGTGACTTGACTTGACATACTCAGTAAAAGCTGATAGATTGATTGATTGATGTTGAATTGCACAGAGGCTATTTTGTTTTCCCTCTATGCCAACAATTTATTTGATTTGCAAATATCATATGTGTGAACTGATTGCTACGACCTTTATATATTAAAATGTATGACCACGGCATTTAAAGCTGCTTATTATGGCATTAAGACATTAAATCAAATAACTTTAGGTCTTAAAACATGCTCTCAAAACTTGTAATCTCATTAAAAGTCTCATAAACAATGGCTGTGTCTAAAAAATTAGGAAGCTTACATATTGCCTCACTGTATTATCAGGCAATGACTTTATTGGCAGCGTTTGCGCACAAAGGTACCTCATGAAACTGATTTCGGAAAGACTTCTGAAGCTGCATAATGGTTTAATGATCTACAGCAAAATAGAGCGAGCTTTGGCTAAGCACTAAGCAAATATTTTATTATTACAATAGTAATTACTCGGTAGAAATGACATCAGAAGTGGAAAACGTTGGTCAAAAACATACATTTACACACAATCTGACAGACCGCAACTTTTAGCTGTCATCTTTATTTTATAGCTCAACTGTCACATGTAGTGACAGTTACACTGTAGTGACGGATACATCTACGCTGCCTTCAAAGATCGATCAGGTGAGGGTATTTCAGGAAACAGGAAGTGAAGCATTAGATTCGGACATGCCTTGATGCCTTCCAATCTTGGAAGCATCCTCTGAGGGTAGCATTTTTAAGATTTCGGACACAGCCAATGATTGGTGCAAGAACCAGCAAAAATTTACATTTAGTTGAACTTTAAACAAATTCTGAAATTCTTTGTTTCAAATGATTAGACATGCTTTAAAAAATGCAACCATTAAAACAAAATTCAGAAAGAAAAAAGAAACAGATTTCAAAGGGCCCAACAGTCTTTTGGTAAGAGGGCTATCGGAGGAGTGTTCCAGTACATACTGTACTGTAAATCAATTTGGACAACTAGCATCTGCTAAATGACGGATGACCATATCCATTGGCTTCCTCAGTCCCTGCCCAGCTTCATATAGTTCTGTAACAATTTTTCAGATCCTCCCTCTTTCTTTCATCCCTATTCCCCGCTCACAATATGCTAAATACAGCATTAAACAAACACATTTACCATTCATGCTCCCCCATGTAGTTCAGCTGAGCATCTGTATCTAATCATTTGTCCACACGGAGCCTAAACGAGAGAGAAACAGTGGGGCGATCAAAGGCAGTGCACCGCACGATAGTGTGAGATCAGGTCGATTATTATTATTTTTTTTTTTACCAATAGAAAACGGGGATCCCAGGGCGCGGTTGCTTTTATGTCCCGCCTTTATAGTGCAAAAAGACAGTGAATTAGAGAGAGAGAGGGGTAAGTGTGGTATGAGTTAGATCCTGTTCTCCATGGCAACGTGTGGAGAGAGATAGTAAGTGGACGCAAGAGAGGGTGTAATGAGAGGTCATCCACAGGCCAGAGACAGGCCACGGGGACAAGAGGATGAGGATTCCCCTCCCCAACATGTCTCCCAGTCCCAGTCCTCCCTACTTATTTCAAACACTTTTTCTCCATCTCTTTGATCCCACTTCTAACAGTTGGTGGGTATATCTAGCTCTGACATTCCTGGTCTTTTCTGCTTCTGGGTTAAACATTAGTAAATTCTCTCTTTTTTACTCTTTAAAAAATGACAAGGGAGAAACTGACTCAGTGAGTCAAGTGCATTTGTTAGTTGACAAAATCACTAGATAAAGAAAGTTGTTTTGGAAGCGTTTCGGTTCGCTGCTTCTTCTTTTAACAATTTAGTAAATAAACGACATGATTTGAGTTACACTACCATTTAAGAGTTTTGGGTAAGTTCTTATAATAATAAGGGATTTATTTCTGTGATCATTACCAGTCTTCAGTCACGTGATCCTTTTAGAAATCATTCTAATATGCAGGATTGATGCTTAAGAATTTTCTTGTCCCCTTCTCAGGGAACAAGAGTTACATTCGTAACCCAAGGACGTTCCCTTTCAAGGGAATTCAAACTGCGTCGAATGACACTTTGGGGGAACGAATGCCCACTACGTCACAACGCGCCCTGCCTGCCCTAGTGTGAAGCTGCTCACAGGCACACTTAAGGCCCGTTCATACCAAGCACGATAACTATAAAGGTAACTATAAAGATATAATTCTAAAAATCGTTTTCCATATTAAAGAATAACAGAGTTCACACCACAGCTATAACGATAAAGATATGAGGAACGATATCGTTGGAATCACTTTCAGAACGATTTTTTTCCAGCTGTCCAACGATAAAACACAGACAACCAATCAGAATCCATTCTAATATAAAGGTCTCGCGCATTTAAAATGGCAGATGACATTGCAGAGAAGTTAATCGTCGAGGTACAAATAAGAATCCTCGTTTCAAGGATAAAAAAGATGGATATGTGGAAAGCAATCGGTCGTATCCTGGGAATAAACGGTGAGAAGTATTCACAATGAGATATTATGCAGTTTAGCATAGTGTTACAAAATTACCTCAGGTAGGCTATCCAGCGCTAGTTGACAACATTGCTGAAGTTGCAGCGATAAAGGTGTTGACTAGGCGATGTTTTTATCCCATCATTGCCTTCGTTAGCTAAATAAATCCACTGTAAGATATTAGACTTGCTAGATTCACTGTTTAGATGTGCTCCCAACTCCTCTCGTCTTTTAAGGATACCGTGTACCCAAAAGCGGCTGTTTTTCTTTTGATATTTGTTTGTAAAGTAAAGCAGCAGCAGTCATCGCTACTTTGAAACCTCAGTGCGGGCACGCGTGCGGGCATGAGCGTGCACGTGTGCTTAGAATAAAAATATCGTTGTTGGTGTGGACGCATGTATAGTTATCTTTATCGTTACCTTTATAGTTATCGTGATTAGTGTGAACGGGCCTTTAGGATGAGAGCACAAGAGAGCCTGGTTTTGACAGAATGTCCAGACTATAAAACCTAATTAAGGTATGAAGGGTGGCCCATCCTGCTGCATCACAGACCTCCTGGCCTCTCTTATCCCCATAAATAAGAGAGAAGGGCTCATCCTCGAGAAGGGCTCTAGAGGACGCCATGCCTCTGGTGGAATGAGCCTTCATGACCAATGGGGAAGGCATCTCGAAACACACCAGCAACTGGTCCGACTTCCACCACGAAGAGGACCTCTGAATGTAAATTCTTAGTGCTCTGACAGGGCAGAGCATGTGAAGTCTGTCTTCATCCGCCGTCACGTGAGGTGGAGGATGAAAAGCCTGCAGAACCATAGGCAATGCCGCACTGGACGGCACCTTAGGCAGATAGCCGGGCCTAGGGTAAAGGATGGCCTTAATGTTGCCTGGAGCAAACTCCAGGCACTCGTTAGATATGGAGAGCGCCTGGAGATCTCCTACCCTCCTCAGAGAAGTAATGGCCAACAGAAGAGTGACTTTCAGCGTCAGGTTTTTGGCCTCAGCCGACTCCAGCGGTTCAAATGGGGCCTCAACCAGCCCTATGAGAACCACTGCCAGGTCCCATGTGGGAACCCTGGTACAAGCAGCAGGTCTCATCCTCCAAGCCCCACGGAGGAAACGTACGACCAACTGGTGTTTCCCCAGATGCCCATCCCTCAGACGAGCATGGAAAGCCACAATTGCTGCCACGTACACCTTGAATGTGGACGGGGTAAGACCAGTGGGAAAGTGGTCTTGGAGGAACCAGCACTGAAGCCACTGGGCAGTTAACTGCATCCACCTCACGCTCTCTACATCAAATGGTGAAGACAATCCACTTTAAGCCATACAATTTCCTTGTGGAGGAAGCTCTAGAGCGGAGTATGGTCTCCACTTCTCCAGCTGATAGGCCGGCCTCTAGGTACTGTGCCCCCTCAGGGGCCAGACCCACAGTTTCCATAACTCGGGCCGAGCGAGAAATATTGAGCCCTCCGCCTGTGTCAGCAGGTCCCTCCTGAGGGGAATCTCCCACGGACGGCCATCCAGGAGCAATATAATATCTGAGAACCATAATCGGGCAAATAGGTCCACTTCCACTGGGCCGAACCTCTGAGATTTTGACTCCACCACCTCGGTGTTAAGTCTCCATTACCCAGCCCCTGTCTCGACAGGATGTCTGCTCCCTGATTTTGACTCCCTGGGATGTATGTTGCTCTTAGAGACAACCATTTTCCCTGGGACCACAGGAGGATCTGATCCGCCAGTCTGCATAGAGGGCGAGACCTGAGGCCCCCCTGATGGTTTGTTTGGGCACTACCGACATATTGTCTGACCTCACAAGGACATTATGACCTTTGAGGTCCAGCAGGAAGCTCCTTAGAGCCCGGAACACCGCCAACATTTCCAGGCAGTTTATGTGCCAGGAGGATTGATAGTCCTGCCATAGGCCTGTCATAAAGCGGCCGTCCATGTCCGCGTCCCAGCCCGTGAGGGAGGCGTCTGTCGAAATGGTTTTCCGGCGACATGACACTCCAAACACTGGACCTTGGGACAGAAACCAAGCTTTCTTCCACAAAGGTAGGGAACGAAGGCATCTGCGCTTAACCTTGATCATGCGGAATGGGTTTCCCCTTGAGGAGAACCCCTTGGTTTTCAACCACCAATGAAGGGTCCTGCATAATGTTGGACGCTGCTGCCACGAGCCCCAACACTCTCTGAAAATGCTTTACAGTGATGGCTTGGCCTAGCTTTTATTCCGGAACGTAGTTCTCTGGGCTGGTGTCAACACATGTTGAGTCTCAAACCCAGGCTTTGGATGTAGGCAAAAACAAAATCTCGATGCCGAATCGCCTGCTCCTGTGACAGAGCCAAAATCAGCCAGTCGTCTATATAGTTGAGCACCCTGATGCCTGGAGCCTCAGAGGTGATAGAGCTGTATCCAGACCGCTTCGGGTACGCTTCGCCCCCGAAAGCGAGCCTCAGGAACTTCCTGTGAGATGGAAGGATGGATATATGGATCGTGACAAACCAATCCTTGGATTGAATTTGACTCACGATGATAGGAAAAAAGTTTAAAAAAAAGTTCTGTTCCAATACCCGACTCTGCACTGGGTCGACGTTGAATCTGGATGGGTGGAAACCGAACTGCAGCCTGTACTCATTTTGAATGGTGCACAGGGCCCAAGGGGAAATATTCGTCAGATTTTCCCATGCATCGAAATATTTTACCAAGGGAGCCAGGCTTTCGAGCCTGGCTTCGGGTATTAATCGGGATTAGTACTGAACCCCCTGAAGCGGATTTCTGGCAGGGCTGGACCGAAAAACGATTCTCAATGGACGGATGCGATTGCTGCCTGGCCACAAGCTTGTGCAACCTGCATTTGCTGGAAACCGATGCGTCCCCAAACGTGTTTAATGGTGTGAAAGCAACATCGATTTCCTGCGGGCTCCGCGAAAGAGACGACCTCGATTGCTCCACCATGGGTGGGGCCGCCCACAGAGAACCTAGGTTGGCTAGGACCTCTTTGAGGAAGCCTTCTTAGCCTGCAGTACGACCCTAAGGTCATGCTGGCTACGCTGAGGGGCATTTCCCCCAAAGTGTCATTCGACGCACTTTGAGTTCCCTCAAAAGGGAAATGCTGCTTTTGATATTTTCGTGGAAATTTTTTTTAGTATTCTTTGATGAAAATAAAATAAAAATAACAGCCTTTATTTGAAATATGAATCTTTTTTTAAAATTACAATTGCCTTTACTGTCACTTTTAATTGATTGAAGGAGTCCTTGGTGAATAAAAGCATTAATTGCATTCACCAGAAACATCCAATAAACTGATTTACAGTTCAGTAAGGCTGTGAATTAAGTTTTGAACATTTCACTGACTGTGTTTGGAGAATCTTTTTGACAGACTCCTTAAAATTAACCAGCATCATTTGTCCGTGAATCAGACATCATGACTCATTCTGAGTTTGTTGTTCAGTGTGAAAGAAACAATGGCTCACACTCTAACGAGATGTTTTCTGATGAAACTGTTTATATGGGCGTGCACAGAGTTGTCTCAACTAACAAGACTTTATATTATTGCCACACATTTTTCGTAGTATTTGTCACAGCTCTGGATTTTACATCAAAATGCATCTTCTCCTTCGATCTCTCTTGCTGTAACAGTTCATCACAGCTGAAAATAGTCAATCTGTCATAAGCTAAAAGAGAGCCCCACATTGGCACCAGTGGAGGACTTCAAAGACAGGCCACTCAGGTAAGAACCCTAGAAAGAGTCTACATTAATCTAGGATGCTTCTCTTAGCTGAGCATCTTGAAAGAGATTACATTAACTCCAGGTGCAGGTTCCCTTCAGTTTGCATACATTTTTGTTACTGTTACTTTAAAAAAAAACAATTATTTGGTGATAACTATTGAAATAATTACTGTGATAATTGTTATTTAGTCAAAATAATGATGAGATGAAGTATGTTGAAGAAAGACACTCTGGAATTCTTTGTTCAGATTAATCAACCAGACACTTCTGAGGTCAAGTAACCAATTTGCATGACTCTCGTTTTAACTCTGTTCTCTATGGAAGCTTGTTTCTGCCACAGAATAAAAAATAATAAAGGTAATTACAACTTTTTATCCCACAATTCTGACTTTTTATCACAGAATTATATAATTGATAAAAAGTCAAAATTGCAAGTTGTAATGTCCAGAATTGCAAGATATAAACTCACAATTGCAGGTTATAAAGTCAAAAATGCGTGAATAAAGTTGAGAATAGCGTGATATAAAGTCACAAAAGTCATCCAATTCTTACTTTTTACCTCCCAATTGTGTGTTATAAAGTCAGAATTACAAGATATAAACATGCAATTCTTTTTATTTCTCGCAATTGTTTATATCTCACAATTCTGATTCATAACACGCAATTGGGAGATATAAACTAAGGTCAGAATTGCATGGTATAAAGTTGCAATTGTGTGTTAAAAAGTTAGAATTGTGAGAAATGAACTTGCAGTTATGAGGAAAAAAGTCCTTAGAATTGGACTTTATAACTGCTGAAGTCAATTCGATGGGCACGAACGCGGTTCCACTGAAACTGTTTCAGAGGCTCCTGGATTGCAAATGCGGCTCCTTTTATACCAATGCAGTGGGGTGGAGTTCGCGATGCAAATTCAAAAGACCCATGGTATTTTCATACCATTGGCTCAATACTACTCTAGCGAGACCCCCATTTCGTCAGTCACTGACGTAACGTCTCCGTTCCCTCCATCAATGTACGAGACGTTCTCTCTTTATTGTCATGTAATACAAATATTATAACTCAAATCAATAATTCATGTACATTATTTTTGTTTTGGCAAGTATCCATTTTTTGAAGGAAAAGTACAATCTACCTGGATAAATTTTTGAATATTAAATAAAACTGTTGGAGCACTACCACTGAGCTGTGGTTCAAATTCTGCCCATTCTTTCTCACCACCATTTTCTGCCCACACTCTATACCAAAATATGGCCCCTCCAAAAATAATGGATACAGCAAGAAACTGCTTATATTAGAGAGTACTGTAATGACAAATAGTGCAATAGAAGATTAAGATAAAGTAAACTGAAGATAGAGGGAGAGTGAGGGGAGAAGGAGGAGGAGAAACACATCAGAAGTGATATTTTGGCATATAATTGTTATTCATGAAAATATTTTAGCATGTTGTAAGTACTTGCTAAATCTGGTTCCTCAGGTTCCACTGACAGATAGCTTTATCAGTTTCACTGTTGTCACCCCAATGTGTGATCTCTGCTGAGGCTCAGAGCCGAACTGAATAACTGCTAACAGGATCTCTCAGCCTTTAAACTGGTAGGAGGGAGGCAGATCTTGTTGGACAAACAGCGCTGAGAGAACAAATGTCGGCAGTATCTAAACGAAGAAGTTAATGAACACAAGAGGGGATTTAACAAACACGTTAACGAATGAGGAGAGAGAGACGCAAGGTGTAATCAGTAAAATGTGACTCGCATTCTCTTTTGTGTGTAAAAATGCGAAACCGTTTTAATCTGCTTCCTGTGATAATTGGTTCCTGATGCGCCATTTATCTTTATCTCCAATTCTCCCTCTTTTTTCTCCGTCTCTCTGTCTTGCTGACATGGTTAAGTCTCCATCCCCTAGGTATTTTAATTAGTGTAAAGAGATCCAATTTGACAAATCTCAAGATGTGATGAAAACAAAAAGTGTTTAGTCTTGATAGCTTGTTACATACCTGACAATTTCCTTTGTCGTCAAGTGGCGGGGTTCTAAAAGTGACACTTTATGTTGTGATCGGATGTGCAGTGCCTGTGTTTCCTAGAAATAAGTGAGAGCTGCAGTTTTATACTCAATCATAGCAATATTTGATGTACACGAAAGTGTGTCAATCTGTGTACCATTTTAGGTAAGCATATCACAGAGATTTACTCAAATTTAGAATTAATATATCAACATTAAAAACAAACAAATCTTTGTTGGCCTGCATTAAGCTGAACCAATGAGCTCTAAAAATGAACACAAACAAAGCTCCTGCAATCGTGATGACACGTTCGGTCATACTGCCAAACTTTTATACATTTTGAAGCCTACATGCAGCTGCCAGAAGTAAAAAGCTAAAGGCAGGCTTAAACGAACTAAACAATGGTCCCACGACTTCAACATCACTACTACTATGCTTCTGACAACTCTTTCAGTTTTTTTCTCAGAAAGTTTGAGTTAGAATAGTTTAGTTTGAGTTAGAATAAGAGCACAATTATAAGTATAATGAGGCTGTAAAAGTGGACTGAGTTTATCTGTTCAGCATGATAACGTTTAATGTCCCCGAAAGCCTCTGTAGTCCCATTTAGCCACTTGTTAGCAACCACCTTTTTCAAGACACATAACGGCTTCAAAACATCACAAATGGGGAAATACTGTGTTTTATGTCGTAGAATAAAGTGTGAGTATCTTGAGGAGTATCTTTGGGAGGTGATGCTTCAAACGTAAACGTGGTGGTGGTGGAGGTTTAGATATTGCAGGCTTATAATAACAATAATAATAGTGAACAAACAAGCGAAGATGACACAAGTATTTATAAGCAAAAGACAGCATATCTTAGTTCTGTGAAGCACAGCAAAACCAACGTTAGTGAAGTATCAACAAAAAAATAAAATAAAGCAACCTCAGCATCTGTTTTCAGGCCTTTCCGCACCTTAGGGTCTCTCTCCAATGCTGGAAAGCAGCTCCAATATTAAGACAGGTTCTAAATCTTGCCTCGTAACCCTTCTTTTTAAAGTTATATTCCCCTGGCCTTTTCCTCTTTTGTATTTTCTCTGCCATCTATCTCTTTCTATATTCGTTTGGCTAATGTCTGTCTTGAGTGAGCTCTCGCTCCTCCCCCATGGCCATGAGTGTACACGCCCCTTAATGCTGATTGGCTACAAGTGTGTTTTGGTGCCCGGTCCGATCCACTTTTCAACAGTGTTTTTCAAAAATCGCAAAAATCTGTCAATTATATTAGAAAGTTTTATTATTATTATTATTTTTAATTCAATTATAATTTAATTGATCATGTATTCCTACATTTTAGGGGGCTCACGTTGTCCTATAGCAGTGGATCTCAACCTATTTGACTTCAAGGCCCCTCATCTTTAAAACAGAAATAATATTTAAAACTTTATTTTTTTCTTTGGAATAACATACACTGTGAAGATAAGAATACAATAAAAATGTGTATTAGAAAAGTAAATAGGGTACATTTTAATTGACTTCAATTTAATTTTAACACTTCATTTTAGACACATGCTCAAATAAAGACTTTGGGAATCTGAGAGCCAGGGAAAGTGGAGACGTCTCTCAGCCTGCAGTGTCTCTTTTTGACGTGTCGCCAACAAACTGTCCCTGACAGCCTCCAGCCCCACTGGCCATTGTTCCCCCTGATTAATTGAGATGCGCAAACATTGACAGAACTCATTTACTGTTTTGGAGAGGTGTGTTCCCGTTCGCATTACACAAATTGTTACAACAATACCAACACACTTGCGAATGCACACTCACACACGCAGAAACACAGGCTGCACCGTTCATGCTTGATGCACTGATTGCTTTTTAAACAGAGAACCTGTTTGCGGCATTTATGTGGATGCTGAAACACGATTTGAGATTGATTAGATTTAAAGAGTGTCTGGCTTTGAAAAGAGCTTCCTATGCTTTTGAGACTGACAAGTTGTGCTTTGTGCATGGCGCCCTGAAGAACAACAGTGCAGCTAAAGCAGAATTTAGATTATTGCCACATTAAAGGGATACTCCACTTTTTTGGGAAATAGGCTCATTTTACAACTCCCTCAGGGTTAAACATTTGGGTTTTACCGTTTTCGAATCCATTCAGCCGATTTTCTGATATTTAGAAGAATATCAGTATCCAGACAGTATCTGGTCTCATTGACTTCCATAGTAGGAAAAAAATATACTATGGAAGTCAATGAGACCAGAAACTCTCTGGTTACTGATATTCTTCTAAATATCAGAAAATCGGCTGAATGGATTCGAAAACGGTAAAACCCAAATGTTTAACCCTGAGGGAGTTGTAAAATGAGTCTATTTCCCAAAAAAGTGGAGTATCTCTTTAAACCTCAGGAAAACGCGATACTTAAAGGATTATTCCATATACCAACATGTTTTCATATATCAACGCTATCTCAAGACCAATTCGTACGAATTCGACGAATGATTAAAAAGTGTCTAATTCGTACTAATTTGTACGACCTCACTCGTACGAATTCGTACGATTTGTCTAAACCCACGTGATGGGTAGGTTTTAGGGGCGGGGTAAGGGGTAGGTCATTCGTACGAATTCAAACGAATTGGCCAATTCGTAAAATATGTACGATATAGCAAAATCGTACTAATTCGTACGAGTGTGGTCGTATGAATTGTTACGAATTAGCCACTTTTTAATCATTCATCGAATTCATATGATTTGGTCGTGAGATCGGGTTGTTGAAACCCATATTACTTTTTTCCTCACTGGAACACAAAAGAAAGAATCTTGAGCAACTTACTGGTTGTTCTATTTCTGTTCAGTTACAATGAGTGGGCTGGACTGGAGATTTCAAGTTTCAAAAAGGACACAAGAATACCATAAAAATAGCATACAAATAGTACATTGCATTTATATATATTCCAAATCATCTGAAGCCATATGACACTTTTGTACAATAAAAAACAAAAACAAAAAACAAATCAAAACCAGTTAGTCAATAATAGTCTTTCACTCCAGTGAGCATATTAACTGCCGTGTCTAGATCATTGAGTCATTGAGCTGAATTCAAGAACCAGGTCAGAGCAATTTGAGAAAGAATTATACAATGAATCAGCTGATTCTTCGAAAAGATCCAAATAATTCATTGGGCATTGCCACTTTTTTCAGGAAGTCTCATGAATGTGCCATGGGAAACAAGGGTGGCTATAGACATTTTTAGTGGATAATGATTTAAATGATTGTGTCTTTTCACAGCACAAAGTTAATATATGGCTTCAGAAGATTTGAAGGCTCACACTTGATGTTAATCTCTTTTATGATCTTTTCATTGTTCTCATTCACTTTCATAACATGGGAAAAAGTGGATAGGATACTCTTCAAAAATATATTGTTTGTGCTAAAAGAAAAGAAAGCGAAATTCATACAGATTTAGAAATGAGGTGAGTAAATAATAAAAGTTTTTATTTTTGTGCTATCCCTTTGACTAGAGAATTCAAAATCATAAATATGTAGGAATTGAAACTTTGACTGACATTATTATCTTTGATTCCAACTCCCAAGAAGAATACAACACACTAATATTGTATCAGAAACACAGTCACTTATTATCATTATTCACAACAATCCATCTCTCCTTTTGGTCCTCTCTCTGCCCTCTTTCTCACCCCTCATTTCTGTGTTATGGCTGAAGCAGGTCCACAACCCCTTCAGCACATTTCTTTATAAGAAACAAAGACCTCCATGCCATTCTTTTCCATTCTACCCCTCTCTCTCTCTCTCTCTCTCTCTTTTACCCCCCATCTCTGATTCGGCTGCTGTCATACTCTTCTCATTAATTCCAACCTGTCATCCGGTCGCCTGGCTGTATCTCCCTGCCAGGTGACAGCTTTCCAATGACTGACAAAGGCTCTTTAGGTGATACAGAAGATCTTTCGCAGAGTGAGTTTTGTAAAGTGCCCCTCAAATGTCACTTTTTTCCCCTCAGAGCTTGAAGCTGAGGTGAGGGCCCTCACTCGTGTGTTCAGCAGGCCAGAACAGTAAACAGAACTGAGGCCTTTTACACCAGACTGAGGGACGGAGCTCAATCAAAGCTCCTCTCTGCTCTCATGGGCCACGTCTCTTCCAGGAAAGGTCCACTGAAAGTGCTTCTTTTGATTTAAATTACAGCAATACACTGTCAATTCAACAGTTACTTGCAATTAATCTGGACATGCAGCATTCCAAGTGCGCTGATATATATTTTATAACATTTGGATCTGAATCCAAAACATCAGATGTGAATAAAGTTTGTACACGTTTTGTACCTGTATGAATCAGTGTTTTTCAATGAACGGGTTGAATGAATGATATAAATGACTCACTCAAAAGTCACTTGTTTTGTTCCTAAATGAATCTGTTGAGTGAATGATTCAAATGATTCCCTCATTAATAAACAATAAGACTCAAAGACAGATATAAACATTCTAAAGTGTCATATATTGAACAGGTGGGTGAATGGCAGAGTACAGATGAGTAAATGGCACATAAACTGTTACTGAGGGAATAATGGTGAATCAGATATGAAGTCTACTCCTAGGTGTGACCAGGGTCGAAAGGGGACAGGAAGCAGAAGAAGTTTGCCTGATGGCAAATGGCGCAGAGTCTTTGACATGGCACACTCCCGACAACCTTGAATAAAGCTTTTGTCATCCCGTGCCATCTCTGGCCAGCAGAAATGTTCTTGTAGTAGCAAGAGGGTCTGATTGGTCCCAGGGTAGCAAGTGCTCACTGTGCGTTGACTCGATATGAGGAAATCTTTGTTAATTGGGAACATAAGTGTGGCCAGCAGGGCATCCCAGTGAAGCAGGTTCCGTGGCTGTGGGCTCAGCAATTCTCTCATCCAGGGACCACAGTATCTACTGACAATGATGTTGGAAGGCAGAATGGGTTTGGGATCTTCTGGGATTTAATAAGAAGCATAGAAACATGACAGAGCATCGCTTTGGCATCTTTGGTCCCTGGACGATAGGAGATTACAAAATTGAAGCTGGTGAAGAAAAGTACTTGTTATGGATTCAGCCATTTTGCATCTTGGAGGTATTCGAGGTTGTGATGGTCAACGAGGACAGTGAAAGGATGACAAGCTGCCTCCAACCATTATCTCCACTCCTCAAGTGCTATTTTATGGCCAACAACTCCCTGTTCCTGACATCATAATTCTGCTCCACTGGGGAATGTTTTTCGGACAAAAAGGCTAATGGAGACAGGAAGGCTTTAACTTCCACTCCGGTGGCCAAGGCCTCGACTTTCACTACGACTGGTTTCTTGGGATCTGGATGAGTGAGGAGGGGAGCCATGTTAAAGACTTGTTTAAGGAGTTGGAAAGATTGGGTGGTACTCCACCCAGGTACTCCAGGACAGAGACTTGGGCTCTCGTTTCAACAGGGATGTGGGTGGAGCTGTGATGGTGTTGTAATTCATTATGACTTGTCGGTAGACGTAGGAGAAACCAAGGTGCTTACTGCTTGTACCTTCCCCTCGTCCATCTTGATGCCTTCAACACTAATATGGTAGCCCATGAACTGGATTGATGACTGAAGGTAAATTTACTTGGGACTGGTAAAGTTTCGGGGGTCCTCAAGAAGCTATGGAATTTATGTAAATTCCATAGCTTCTTGAGGACCCCCAAAACATGATGCCAATGTCCGGCCAGGTTCCAGGATTACACCAAGATGTCATTAATGTAGATCATCATGAAGCGGAGAACTCCCACAACACTTCATTCATGAATCCCTGGAATACGGAGGGAGCATTGACCAGCCCATATGGCATGACACAGTACTCGTGGTGGCCCGTAGGGGTCACGAATGCAGTCTTCCACTTGTCCCTCTCATAAATCTGGATCAGATTATAGGCGTTTCAGAGGTCCAGCTTGGTAAATATGGTGGCATCACTGAGTTGCTCCAAGCTGTTGGGACGAGAGGCAGAGAGTAACTATATTTCACTGTGATGTTGTTGAATGCCCGCTAGTTAATGCAAGGCCACAAGCCTCTGTCCTTCTTAGCCTCAAAAAAACAACAACAACAACAAAAAAAACCTAGAAGCAGCAGGGGAAGTTGAAGTGCAGATGTAGACTTTTTATAGAGCCTCTTCCACATACTCATCCATGGCCCTTTGTTCAGGGAGTAAAATTTGATTTTTCCCACAGGGCACTGGCTCACCCGGAAAAAGGACAATGGCACAGTCCCATGGTTAGTGGGTTGGTAGTTCAGAGGCTCTGTTAAGACAGAACAAGTCTTTGAAGTGGCAATATCAGGGTGGAATCACAACAGACTGTTTTTCTACCAGGCTTTCGATAGAGGTGGATTTTATAGAGATGGTCTTGAATCACTGGAGACACTAACTGGGACGGCTGGGAAAACAGTCAGGGAAGCAACAGTCACCCCTCTTCAAGATGTCTCAGTTTTTCCAAGACATGATGGGATCATGCTTTTCGAGCCCTGGGCGCCCTAACAAAATACCAGAGGTGGATTTCTCCAGAACCAGGAGTCGTTTTTTTCTACGTGGAGGCACCCAACTTGCAGCTTGACAGCATCCACACAATGACGGATAGCTTTTTGGCTGAGAAGTTTACCAGTTATTATTCAAATGTTGCCCACTCACATGGGTTCCTCTCCTGGTTCTCGAGTTCCGGATTGTACTGGCTGGCAGATGTTATAAGAGGCCTACATGGCAAATCAATCTTCCAAACACTTCCTCATATGCCAAGCGACACACAGAGATAACTGAATGAAATGCTCCAGCCACATCGTGTCACCGTAAGCAGAGAGATGCAGCCACAGTAATGGTCTACTGATCTACTGGAGACCGCTAGAGTACAAAACTTGAGAGCAATAATAATACACTGAACTTTTTCCCTGTCGTGAAATGGTGTAGTTGTTCAATTATTGAGGAATTTCCTGAATGGCATCCGAAACCTTCCCGGAAATGAGTAATGAAGTTGTTGAGGGATTGCGTGACTGTCCATCTTGGTTACAGAGAGCTTTGACCCATGGAGTGCACGGCCAGACAACATTGACAAAATGAAGGAGATTTTGGACTTTTCAGTGGGAAAGTGATGCATCTGCATTTCCAGAGTGGGCCTAGCCAGAGTAGGGTTCAGGGGTTGACCATGGGACTGGCGACATACACCACCTGGGTGAAGAAGAGATCTGGGCAGTGCTGAGGAAGGTGCTGGTGTTGTGAGGACTCTGGGAAGATTATTATATTATTGTATTTAGTAATCCACGTTTCAGGCACAAAGAAAATTGTCAGAGAGACGTAGTAAACATATAGGAATTGAGGTTTACTACCTGAACCACCAAGTTAAGTAGAGCAGGTAAGAAGTCTGTTTCCACATTTAAGGCCAGATGATGTGTGAGAATTGTGCGCTTTAGTACTAGTGCTGAGTGCTGCTGGGATGAGGAACAGGCGACGGTGATTAGAACTTGAAAGAGAGTGAACGCTGTGTGGGTGTGAATGGAGAGCCAGGCATGACTGTGACACTGATTCATATGACTCAGCCATAATAAATGAACTTGTTTTGTTCCTGAATTAATCAGTTTCTATAAATGAATCGGTTAAGGGAATGATTCAAATGACTCACTCATAAATACAGTCGCATGTTGTGTTCATGAATATATTACAGTGGCTACAGTGAATGATTCAATGACTCATACATCTATAGTAAAGCGCTTGATTTCTGAATGAATCGGTTGAACGAATGATTCAGGGATGTTCATATTAAATGATTCACGGGTGTAATTATGCAACATTCAGAAAGATTCACAGTAGCTATTTATTTAATCAGAAGAGACATATTGTTCAGCTATGTTTTATAAATATCTTTCTCAAAACACCAAATATATATATATATATATATATATATATATATATATATATATATATAATTTCCATATGAGAACCCCCCCCCCCTTATTTAATCTTATCCTATATAGTCTTATTTATTTATTATATCGTACAGCCTCTTCATTTTTTCATATTTAATCTAGTGTCTAGGTTGACCAAGGTCCATAGTCTCTGAACAGAAATACAAAGCAAAGAAAAATGACCCCACACACACTGACAGCACCTCAAATACTGCCCTAATTTACATCGAGACAAATATTAAAACAGAACAAGCAAAGACAAAACAAACTATTCTGTATGAATTCAAAAAAGGTGGAAAGGTCCTAAAAGCGTTCAGAGAATCATACATTAACATGTAGCCACAGGAGGGAACTATGAGAAGTTCATAAATAAAACTTCAAAGCCATTGGTAATTGTCATCCCTTGCTATGGCGTTGTGTTGTTTTTTCATCTCTCTCATCAGCGGTGCTCCCACCAGTCTCCACTTTGTTCTGGTTGTCGGCGTGTGGAATAATGGGCGAGTCGCATGTGTACGTTTATCTAATTAACATGTGACACACACTGAGAGTCAAATGAAAGGCACGGCCGGGGATCGCCGGTGAGCTGGAGAAGAAAAGCCACCTCCCACCGAAGTCACAGTCGGACTAAAGTCGCAGTTTGTTAACAGATCTCTACCTTTGTTTGTGCCAGGATTCGTTTGTTATAATTGTGGATAGAAGATGGAGGGAGGAGGAGATGACAGAATTTAGGCTTTCTGTCTGTTCTGAGTCTTTGTGGTATAAATTGTGTTCATTTGGACCTCCATTAACAGATTGTCCCTTGTTTTCTATTAAATGGCCTTTTGGTCACTTTTCTCAGATGTTGTGTGAGGTTCAAACTCCAATAGCTACAACAAACTTAAAGGTGAAGTGTATAATTTATTCACTGTTAAAATATATGCCTTCTTCATCCATATTACGTATCTTAAGGCCCCCATAGGTTCCTAGAAAAGTGTAAAAAACTGTGGGATCAAAACACTGATACCACAAAGTTTTTTTTGTTTTTTTTTTTGCCAAGCAAAGCTCAGCCAATGGTATGAGTTTGGGAATGGAAAACAGGGAAAACTGTCTGAAAACAGTAGTTATTGTACTTGGTGACATTAGTGGCGAAAATAAGACATAAGTGGCGAAAATTCAACCCCGATGGTCAACATTGAGGGTTATCATTAGTAAACTGACCCCAAAAAAGTCAGCATATTTGAAGAGGTGAACGCCAAAGAGGACAAGCTTCTCAAAAGTGAAGGAAAGAGGAAAAATTCGGTGGGGGTGGGGGGTGAGTTATGAAGTGAGTCAAACCCGAAGGGAGATGCTGATTTAAACAAGTAAATCTTGGCTTGTCTATTTTCAGCAGATGCAAAGAGAGAGAGAGAGGGAGAAAGAGAGAGAGAGAGAGTATCAGACGAGTGAGTTTATCAGCATGGCACCTGCTCTGGTACATTCTTGATGAAGCAAAGGTTGTCTTCATTAAGGGCATTAATATTCATGACGCATGGTAATTTTGACACAGAAAAGGTCTCCGTAACCTTTTCTTGTGTGAGAATTTTTTACTTCTCAAGGAAATTACAGTCCGGCAATGACTTAATTAATGCTTGCTTTCTGGGCTGCAGTTTGAGGGCCTGTCAGTTTGGTGCTGCCCAGGCTGTCAAGCAGGCACAGGGCTGGGGAGGAGAGACAGATTGAGAGAAGGAGGGAGAGATGCAGACTACACTCAGAACAAGACCTGGTTTTCTCTCTTTCTATCTGGGCTTTCACATTTGCCGGGAGGCTTTCAGTGTTCGCATTTTACATTCACCCATGACCTTGCGCTGCACCCGAAACAGTTAACTGCGACCTTTCGTCACCTTCAATAGAGGAGGTGACGAATTTTCCATTCAGCTGTTTATTCCATCAAAGTTCACAATTCAAACCCTGAATGAATGCAGGATGATGAGTCTGACTGTGATGCATAGAAGACACAACACATCTCTGAACCCAAATCTCCCTCCCTCTTTCTTGCTCGCTCGTGCCACACATGATGTTTTCGCTGGCAAATCGCAACCGTTTTCGCCCACCAACATCAGACTGTAAAAAATGTGAACATAAGGTAGCATTTCCTTTATCATGTCTCATAAAAATAGCAATTTGCTGAAGCTCTTGTAGCACAATATGGAAGGCGGTGTGGCTTGCTGATAATGTTGAGATGACAGATTGTCCTATACTGGGAGGTTTCCGTCGAATCTGTTGGCTGGCGTAATAAATTGTGTGGAATGAGAGAGGCAGAAACAGAGAAAGAAGGCTAACGAGGGGTGGGGAGAAGAAGAAAGCGCTCTTTCACGCCAAAACAACCCCTTTAGTCAACAATGAAAACTGAGCTAGCAGTGTAATTACACACAAAAAGAATCTGCTTGTAATTAGGTTGTTATGGCCTCATTGCTAGCAGAACCGCTTTCCTCAGACGCTGCTGCCATTCATGGCCAGACAGCAAGGGTCTCGCTAGGTCCCTAAAAAACAACTAGCACCTCTCAAACTTCTACTCAATCACCTGTTTCTCAGAATAGCAGTGGGCTAAATAGTAGCTCTGAGAACAGCAAGAAAGGCTTGAAAAGAGGCTTGATTACGCGATAAGCGCTTGAAGGAGGGGGATGCTCAAATACATCTCAAGGACAGAAATAATTAGCTTACAGGGAGACAATTTCTGACAGAACCTGACTAGAACATCCTAAAAGAACTCAACAGCACACTGCTGACACAATATGGTAAACAAGGCTCTAACTTCCCCAGCGCTACACAGCTAACATACATTATACAAACAGACTCACCAAAACAGCACCACTAGAACAACATAACCAACGCATTCTCATCCTTTAGCGTCATACAGAAACAGAACGCTATATGACAAAACGGCGCTATACTACGCACATGGCACCCATTATCGTTAATATAACACGCGCTGTGATTCGCGTGTTATATTAACGATAAAGAGTGCCATGCGCGTAGTATAGCGCCTTTTTGTCATATAGCGTTCTATGTGACGCTAAAGGATGAGAACGGGCTGACATAACAGCACATTAATGGCGCTTTTCCACTACACATTACCAGCTCGACTCGGCTCGGCTCGCCTTTGTTTGGTTTTCCAAATGTTGTACCTGTACCTGCTTTCGGGTACTTTTTTTGGTATCACCTCCGGCGAGGTTCTGAGCGAGCTAAGGCTTGCTAAGCCGGTACTAAAATGTGACGTGAAAACAATGTCGACTGCTGATTGGTCAGAGAGAATCGTCACCAATCACTGCGTCATCATTGCACGCGCCAGATGGAGTATCCAGAATATCCCCGACATTCTTAAATAGTTTGCCCAGAGTTGGTTTCTAAACTTACTACTATTATTATGGCAACTCGGAAGAATACGCCGTGGTCAAGCGAGGAGGTTGCAGACTTTCCTTTGTTTGGTTGCCGAAGAGAGGATCCAGCAAGAGCTTGATAGGGCAGCGAGGAACGAAAGGGGTCGCTATGACGACAGGGTACTATTTGTGGCTAGGGCTGGGTATTGAGACAAATTTCACAATTCGATTTCGATTCACAAGCTTGCAATTCGATTCGATTTCAATTACGATTCGATTCGATTCAATATCGATTATTTTGGATATCAGTTACAATAAATGGCAGTTTTTCTCAAGGGAATCAAATCTATTAAATGCTGTAAACTATGGGAGTCTAGTTGTAGCCTACTAGGCTTCATTAGCCTAATATGAAGATAATAATGAACTGTTTTGTAGCTATACAAACACTTAAATTACACTTTTATTTATTTTTATAATAAGAAGATTATATGAAATATAGACATTTAAATGGTGGCTGTCAAAAAAACTTGCCAGATTTATTCAAATATGCATTAAATATTGAAGAACATTAAGATTATAATGCATATGTAATATAGTGTATATATATTTAGCAAAATGCTCCTCTCTAGCTGACTAACGAGTTTATGGGTTTTCTGAGGTACATATGACGATACATGACATTGATTACAAGCTGTTCAAATGATGTCTTTCCACAATTGAAACGCTGATTGAGCGAATCAATGTGACATGATACGGAATTAGATAAGTTGTACTCTATCTTTTAACACACTTTCAGATGCTCATTCATGTTTATTTCGCGCTGTAACTGGTATTATTAACCCGGAAGAGAGATCAGCACTGCTGCTTCTCTTGAGCTGCGCCAGAGCGATCTCACGCCACAGCACCAAAACGCTATTTATGTTTTTGAATTTCTAAAGAAAATGGCCGTAATTTGAAAATTGACACTTTGTTTCATATCAATAGTAACAAAGGACAAAGATTATTGCGATTTTTTGGATGCGCGCAGCCGCATTCCCATTCATTCAAATGAAACAGGATGACTAATCGATTCTTGAGATTTAAGAATCGATATCGGTGGCGGTACTGTCTGCAATGGAAAACGGAGCGAAAAGCGAGCCGAGTCGAGTCGCGTCGAGCTGGTACCGGTAATGGAAAAGCGCCATTGAATGACTAGTATTGCTGGGTACAAAAAAATTATTTCAATATTGATTGATAATACCTAGATCAATCTTTTATATGCCAGTCTTAAACCACAGTACAAATGGAAAAGAATATTTAACAAAATAGTGGCAAGAAAACCTCTTTTTAATATACTATATACGCAACAGTAGGCTATTTTGTGTGACCAGTGTAGACAGATTCACTTTTATGAACCAATTCTTTTGTTGTAAATCAGAGCCATATAATGCAATCAGCGTAGACTTATTTACATGTAAATTATTCTTTTGAACCAATTATTTTTAGCGAATCAAAGCATATAGTGCAAGTAGACTGATTAATGAAAAAAATATATCCAGGAAATCCTTTACGGAATGAACGAAATCACCATTATAATATTTTTTTTGGTCACAGTTATCTGGACTTATTCATCTTTAGTTTCACTTTCATGGACTTTCATTTTGTTTTCGTTCATTATATGTGTTTCTTCATTTGATATGTGTTCCTTCACAACTCTCCATCATTCCAAACATCATCAAACCTGTTCATCATCTCATTATTATTGTGTATTTAAGTTCCTCGCCTTCACTTGTTTGTGTGTGCATGTTACACACTGTTACTTTCACTTCATCTTTGTGGATTACCTGAGTTTGTTTTCATTAAAGAACCATTATGTTCATAGAAACCCTTCTTCGTCTTTATCTTCATCCTAGTGACAATAATACATTTAATCGTTTAAATAAACAGTCTATATGTTAAGTTTTTTATTTTATTAAATAGTTTTTTTTATTAGTTTCTTTTTAACCAAGTCTACAGCTCATGTGAATTTGTTCTATTATACATGATTTCAAATCAGTACTAGCACACCCATAGGATCCCTAAAAAGAATCGCTACACCAAGACACTCTCGAAAGAAAAGTCATTAGCAGAACTCCTTCTGAGATGCTGAGAATATTTTTCTGCTTTTCCTTGCACATATGCACAGTGATAATACTTTCCAAGCAGCAAACATCCTCTACCACAGCTCATTTCCTGTAAACACAAAATGCAACGTCTCAGTGTCTTCGCAACCAGGAATTCATTACGAACAAACCTGCCGACATTGCCAGCCACCCCTATAGCGTGTACGTATTTATGTGTTGGAGAAAGAGAAATAGTGAGGGAAAGAGAGAACATTGTCACACATCTCCTGTCAGAGACAAAGAAAATATAAATATGTAAATTGTATTGTCACAGACATTGCAGATGATTAGGTGTACAGTGTTCTTAAAGAGAGGAGTCCTCAGTGCCTTCAGCGGTCCTGTCACAGAGTGAAGCGCCTGCTTTGATCACTCGCATCGCTCAAAGTGAAATCTGTCTCTATGACTTACAGTGCTGAGGGAAGGATTAATGATTTCTGCAGATGGAGGGAGACTGAGTTCTGCTCTGTGTCGGTTGCGGGCTGTGATGGGGTTTGGGGGGAAAAGGATCATGGGAAGAGACCAGATGCTTTTTGGAGTAGGCCATCCCAAATGGTGCATTTGAGGTCTTGCAATGGCCGTTTGTCATTTTGGGTCTATGAAGGGTCCTCACGAGCCCCCCACCTAATAGTCATTAATTAACAAATAGGTGGACTCAGAGGAGGAGCGCAAGGCCTTAGGTCCTATCCCAAATGGCACACTTCACAAGCACTTGTGGTCTTGTGGACTTACAATGGCCTCCGTGTGCTTGGCCACAAGTCCACAAGACCGTAGGGTGTCCCATTTGTCATTTTATGTTTTAGATGGGTGCTCGTGAGCACCCCCTTTGTGGCCAAAATGCGCCCTTTTGCAGACCCTGTAAGCTCCGCAGCAGATTTCTACCCAACAGTCAAAGTGACATTACATCACGAATGTGTGAACGTGGAGGAAGATCGCAAGGGTCAGGGTTCTAGTCGGGACTGCAAAAAGTATCATTTTAGCATCAATATCGCGATGTGCGGATCCACAATAGTCACATCGCAAGGATGTGCGATGTCATTTATAGGGATCGTAGTTGATCGTGTCAGCAGCTCCCCGGCCCATAACGCTTGTGATTCGGGGATTAATTGCAAAGTTTAACCATCACGGTGTGAGAGTTTATCAATTTGCAAGTCCTGTCAGTTTAAACATCAAGCGCAAGCGCAACTTGCGAACTAATGACTCATTTGAACCGATTCACTTTAATGTATGGTTAAAACAACTGATCTGTCCAACACTGAACTCAAGAGACATAAATCGAAAACACTTTACAACAGGGTTCCATTTATTAAAGTCTAGTTTAGTTAACATTCTATTATTATTAGTTTATATGTGGATTTATGACAAAACAACCCCAGTCACTCTAGAATGATCCTTCCTTTCCAAATAGAGCTATTCAAGTCATCTGGAGAAATTGTTTTTATATCGCAATATATATATATATATATATATATATATATATATATATATATATATATATATATATATATTAGGGATGGGGCCGATCCGATCCAGTATCGGTATCGGGACCGATACCAGCGTAATTCACGTATCGGATTTTCCCGATCCAACCTGCGGAGGTATCTGATATTCATGAGCCATGTCTGTGCTTTAACGTTGTCTGCTGAAATGACTCCAAAAGTGATTCCCGCCAGGCCGGCTAGTCTGATAGCTGGCCTCAGACTGTGGAATAGATATCCTGAATGGAGGCGTGGCTCAATCATAGACTGTAAAAAAATAGTGCTCAATGAGACACAGAGACCCCCGCTCAGGAAATTCATTCCGCAGTTTGCAGCCAGCTAGCAGGAAAGCATTGATCTGCAAACACGTTCGCTGTGAGGAAATCCTATGGTGGAAATACTTCACACTGCAGAGCAAGACAGCTAAATGCAATGTTTGCAAAACCGTTAAAAATTGCAGGATGCTTTTACTAATAAAAAGAGCTATTAAAAGCACAAAAATCTGCGCAAGAGATGATGTTTGCTGTTCCCAATGTGGCACGGGCTCCGAAACAGACCGCAACGAGACGAGCAATATGCGCGTCTAAACGTAGCGCGATCAAATGTAGCCTGCACAAAAATGTCAAAACGACCGGCTTGGAGATTAACACTTAAACAGTTTATGCCTAAAATGGACGTAGTTATGGAAATAGTTAAGAGAAAATATGGTGCTTCAGTAGACTATTAGATCTGCACCATGGATCTGCACTAGTTCTTAAAAGGGCAGCAGCCTAATAAACATGCTGACGATTGGGCCATTACTGAGAATCAAACAACAAAAGGCAAAGAGAAAATCACTCACACCTCTTGAATGAATAAATTTAGCTTTAAGCATAAATCTATCTATGATCAACTTTGCAGTGTTATTTTACTTTTGCTTACTTTATTATAATTCTTTTTAGACAATACCAGTAGACCTTCCTGAAATTCCATACCTGAAATTAAAGCACTATGTAGGCCTTTATAATGTGCATCTTTGTTTAATTGTCTATCTTTTATCTATTGTTTAATATGTGTGTATATATATATATATATATATATATATATATTGTGACATACATCATGCATACATACGTACATATCATATAAAGCAATAATGATAATAATATTAAAGCAAACACATCTCTGGTATCGGAAAACTATCGGTATCGGCCGATATCCAAAGTCAGGTATCGGGATAGGATCGGAAGTGAAAAAATGTGGATCGGTGCATCCCTAATATATATATATAGCGTGGAAAAATAAAATATCGCAATGCCATTTTTTACCAATATCGTGCAGCCCTAGTTGGGACAGGATGACCATCTCTTTTGGACAAAGTCTACAAGCACATAGGTCACTTAAGGCTTCTCTAAATTATATGATTACTGATTGGCTGATTTATCTATAAATATAGTACCCTTTAAAAGTGTGTGGAGGAGTTATTCGACTATTCCTTACAAGGACAAGGAAGAAATGGAGTAGTCGAATAAAGTTGTTATTTTTGTTTGTTTTTTTGCACAAAAAGTATTTGCGCCGCTTGATAAACTTATACTTGAGCCACTGTAGTCACATGGAATATTTAAACATTTTCTTCAATGACTTTTTGAGCCGTCAAGTTTTGATCCCTTAGGCAGCCTATGTAGCAGTGATCCAGCTCTCAAATTTAATCAAAAATATTTTCATTTGTGTTCCGGAGAAGAACGAAGGTCTTACGGGGTTGGTACATCATGGGGGTGAGTAGTTAATGTATTAATTTTCATTTTTGGGTGAACTATCCCTTTAAGTTAAGCTCAGCCGACAGCATTTGTGGCGTCACAGCTCAAATAACACATTTTAACCGAACAATTAATATAATTGCTTTATAAAATAGGTTCACATTTCTACGTTTATATCCTCCAAAAATGTGGCCTCATTCACTTCCATTGTAAGTGATTCAGGTTTGGTAGCAGTCAAACTCACTCACTCTCTCTCACTCTCACTCTCTCTCTCTCTCTCTCTCTCTCTCTCTCTCTCTCTCTCTCTCTCTCTCTCTCTCTCTCTCTCTCTCTCTCTCTCTCTCTCTCTCTCTCTCTCTCTCTCTCTCTCTCTCTCTCTCTCCTGTCTGTCCAGTACGGTCCAGTGGCTACAGGAAGCTTTGTCCCTAGACCTCTTTATAACAGTCGTGACCAGAACAAAAAGGCACATTTTCTGAACAATAGTACCTACTTCAAATTTTCACGTCAGTAATGTATCCAGGCTGGAAAAAGCAGCTTGAGAACAGTCAGATTCACGGCCATGTGTCAAGAGCACCCGGATTCATCTTGCCTGATTCATTAAACGAGAACAGAGGCCTTAATAGTAATCTGATGGATAGACAACTCTAGTAAAACTTACTTTCTCTCTGTATTATGCAGCATTAGACATGATGATTCATTTCAGTGAATTGGTTCATTCAAACAATTAATTGAAATAAACTGTTGGCATTTTTTGCAACATATTTAGTCAAACGTTGATTTTCACGAAGTATTAGACGAGATTTCGATATTAGGGCTTAACGCAAATGTTTACATTCATTAACGACCTAACCGACTTTTCAAGACAGGCATTTTGTTTTGTTTTTTGTTATGTTTTGTGAAAATAAATGAATAAATAAAGTAGAATTTTAAGCTGTAAGCACCAGCCTATGGCACCAACACGTCGCAGCTGGGTTCGTCACTTATTTTATTCCCCTGGAAACATTTCTGTTGTGGTCTGTGTTATTTGGAGCACTTTTCTGTATTTGTGTTATGAGCTTTTGCTCACAACACCTACAAATAGATGAGAAACTGATGAAGATGTTTTCTTAATTGGCGTTTTTTTTCTATTTGCATGTGCTTTCTTGAGTTGCAGCACGTTGAGCTCTCTTGGCCACCGTAGTGTTCATTACATCCACCACACACACTGACATTGCGTACTCGTACAATTTCGACCATGACCCATTTTAGCACATTTTTCATGTACCACTGACATACAACAAGCAGCTCCGCAGACCTGAGTCAGACCTTAATATAACATTGACTGTGAAATCGTGTTGTGAAGGATTCCCCGAGACTTCTTTTTCATTCTCTCCTTTTGATTCTTTCACGATCGCTTCCTTTTGTTTCCGCAGCTGGACCACTTGAACCTTTCTGGTCTCCTCCCAGCATTCTCTCTCACTCTCTCTTCTTTGTCTTCCTCAGCCCTCTCTTTTATGTATGTATCTATCTATAGTCCGGCAGATGCAAGCCCCATTTGTACTTCCCCTGACACTCCTGCAGGGGCTTTGCTTAGGGATGCGGGAGCCACAGCCAATCCTGGGTGCAGCTCATGGATCAACCTGACACTTGGTCAGCATCAGCAGATTATGAGCTATAGGAGCCTGACAGTGCTGTATTGTTCTCCCATCTAAATATGAACAATACGGTCCGACCAGTGCGCCACTGACAGCTTATTCCCTCTTATCACTCCCGTGGTGTGGCGGGACATGATCGGCTGGGCCTCTCTCTCTCTCTCTCTCTCTCTCTCTCTCTCTCTAGACACACACACACACACGCATACACAGAAGCTCACCTGTGGTTTTCTCAAGTAAGGCCAAACCAGTATATATATATATATAATTTTTAGATTTGTATTTATTGTTTATTGCTAGAAAATACAAAATAAACACAAATTTAAAAAGTATTTAGAGATAAAATATTGAGATAAACGGAAAGAAACTGCCTGTTTCGGGTTCTTTTTTTACCCTATTCATGTACCCTCAAGTATCAACTGCACATGTCTTATTAAAGAGAACTGAACACTTGCAAACAACAGAACAAAGACACTGACATTTATAAAGATATAAGAATTTACATAAATTACAGGACAACCTCTATCTAGCCAAAGTGGGACACATCTATTAATCTGTTCATTACTCTTGCGAAGATTTCACAGCTCCATACTGGTTTATAATGTGTGTCTACATGCGCTAATCGCTCGCATCAGAGATTAAAATCACGTGCTATGTCATCCATTTATTTAAATTCTGTTCAGAGAGAACCGTGACAAATGCGTCCAAACTTCAATTATTCTTTCCTACTGTCCAGAGAGAGCTCCCCTCAGCATTCCATTTCATTCGCATATATAAAATATAAAATAATTGAGAGAAATTGTTAATTGATAATGCCTGGTGTCAAGTTTATATACATACTGTCAGTTAACAGACTGTCAGTTTTTTTTTTCAGATTTACGTAAAGGAGTCATATAATGCCAATTTCATAAAAGTTCATTTGATTCTTTAGTGTCTAAATGAAAAGTTTGTAATATACATTCATTAAAAATTCTCATTAGTATTCTAAGAAAACACTTATATTACTTGGTCAAAACCAGCTCTGTTTTCAGCACGCTGTTTCAGTGCACATGTCTTTAAATGATAATGAGCTTCGCTCACTCCGCCCCTGTTCTTTGGGGTTTTGACAACACACATGGAGTGTTGCCTTGACAACAGTTGAGGGTATATTTTGGAGAAAAAATGGCAGTGGGAGTCTATGAGGACACATCAGTGCAACCGTATCGGTTTGTACCGGAGTCGGACGCGGAACAAGCGGACGGCCGAAAAGAAGTTCGACAATTAAGGCTCGAAATGGACGTTTCTGAATGGTTGGTTAATGTAATCTCACTTTGTTCTATTGCTGTGCCTGAAATCTCCACTCAAACCACTACTCCCTACCTCCTACATAGTAGAGCACTTTATAGTGAGCTCACCAGCATAATAGAAACACCACTTTCGGACACTACTCGATCGTCTCTCGGCCTCATTGATTACATCATCTGTCAGCTGGTGCCGAGCCGGCTCTGGGCTAAATAGATTTTTTAAAATAAATTAAGCTTATTTCTCCAAAATTTAAAAAACTAAAAGTCATTTCTGGCCGTTTCTGTTATAATGCGCAACTCCACACATGATTATAACTTATTTTTACGATCAGCGCAATGCATGATGGTATGTAGGGCTTGGGTTAGTGACCATCGGTTGTACACTACTTTTCAAAATGCATTCTGGGATACATTGAGTGGACTATATAGGGTACAATAATCTTCACTATACATTCGGACAGCACTACAAAATGGCGAGCTCAATATATAGTCCACTATATAGTGAATAGTGGGTGATTTCGGACACAGCATATCTTTGTATGTACTAGCAGGGTAATGTTAGGCTGAATCCCAATTTACCCCTTGGCCCTACCCCTTGTTTTCGAGTGTACCCCTTGGCCCTTAAAACGGAGTTACAAGGGCCAAGGGGTTGAAAGATTCCCCTACGAAATGGAACAACCCTTTATGAGCCTGATTCGTCATCAGTCGTCGGCGATGGCTCTGCCATTACAGACTCTGTAATACAGAGTTTGTACAGGATTTCTCCATGACAACAACTGACAATCATCAGCGCAGCTGCTCTTAACTTTGAATAAACATGATGATTATAACATCCCTTCCTCGAAATGTATGTCTTTTCTGATCGGAAAGGTAATTTATTATACTATTTCTTAATTTAAACGACTATAGTGTTATTATAAGAGTAAATAATGTGCGTGGTGGAATCATCTGGCGCTAAATTTAAATGTTTAACCGTTTGCGATCCATCTCGCCGGTGATTTCCGATGCATTCCGTGAACTTTTCTCTTAGCCCTCCGTTTGGAGTGTGCCTCTGAAAAATCTCCGTTTCGAGGGCTATGTAGCCCTACCCCTTCGCCCTACCCCTCGATCTCAACAAGAATCGGGACACCCTACCCCTAGACGTGAACGCGCAAAACGGAGGGGTAGGGCTAAGGGGTAGGGCCAAGGGGTGAATTGGGATTGAGCCTTAGAGTAACTTAGTGAAATGTACGAACCCTATGTGTTTACTGATGTATACATACTCAGTTTGTAATAAAACAATTACAATAATGCGTTGTTTATTATAAACGGGAGATTGTGATTATATCGAGAATGTCAAACATAGAAAACATGCCGTAATGTATAACTTACCCTGAGTGTAAACCTTAGCCGCATTCATCGTGAACCATGCAAGCGATTTGCAAAGATTACTATAAAAGTTTTGATGTTAATTTAAATGATTATGATAGAAAGATTAACTTAGATTAACTACTGAACTTGAACAATTAGGCTACACATCAGAAATTGTTGCTTGGTAGCTCGATCGATTTATTTTAAGACGTTCATCGAGTTGAGGAAACTGTCTGTGAAATGTTTGGACCATACAAAACTTCGGGAAGTTGTGTCGGCGCATTTCCAGAGAAAATAAAATTAACCCATTGTTTCTTCAGAGGCTCGGATGAAGGAACTAAAAAATGCTTCTGTGTTCAATTTATACATCCGAACACTGATCAACTGCCATGCTTCGCTCGTTTGCAAGCCATGATTTCTCTTGAGGAAAAACTCAAATCTCAAAGCTATTTCTCGAGGAAAAACTCAAATCGCGTTCGTACTTCCAAGCTCATTTTCTCATGGGTGGGCCAAATTCTCCGGGCGGGCAAAGCAGAGAAAAGGGGAGGTAACCTTTCCTCGTTATGACGTAATAACGAGGAGATTCAAGATCAGCACGTCTGAGCTGCAGAGAAGAGAAAAATAGCCAAAGCTCGGTTTACACCGATTGAAAATTCTAGACAAGAGGGGACCAAACTAGACTAGGGGAACTAATATTAATGTTAAAAAACCTCAGAAAGTGAAAAATGTCAGGGACCCTTTAATATATAAAATACTGATTGTTAAAATGTAATTTATTCCTGTGATTGCAAAGTTGAATTTTCAGCAACCATTACTCCAGTCTTCAATGTCACATGATCCTTCAGAAGTCAATCTAATATGCTAATTTGATGCTACATATTTTTGTGAAAACCTTAATTTCTTTTCAGGATTCTTTGATGAAAAGAAAAGAACAGTATTTATTTGAAACAAACCTATTGTAACACTATGAATGTCTTTGCTGTCAATTTTGATCAATTGAACGCATACTTGCTGAATGCAAGTATTCATTTCTTAACAAAAACCTTTTAAAGGTACTGTAGATTTAAGTGCAATAGGTTTGGGAATCAAGCGCGTCTCTACCCTCAACTGAACTTAAACGTCCCACCCAGAACACAGGCCACGTTCCATCACGGCAGGCACTTGTCAGCCATTTTGACTTAAAGGCTACCATTACGCGGCTCAAAATGAACAAGCAGTTTCACAGGCGCTTATGTCTCTGGCCTTCATCTCAGAGCAGTAATCCACTCTGCACAGCCCACATGGTGTCAGGGGCGGGTGGCCCTCCTCAGAGAGGGAGAATTTGTGCACCGGGCCACTCTATGGTAGTACATTCTACTGTGATGGTTATCAGTCGCTATCTGCAGCAGTGTGTTTGTGTGCAGTAGACAGGGGAGAGGCTCTTAAGGGCTAAATGAATCCTGATTCCCCTGATATTTCTCTCCCGCTGGGGACTTCCTCTCCCAGCCTGCCACTGACGATGTGTGATGCGTTCCTCAGGGAGAGAGTGGTAATAAGCAAGGAACACACAGCTTCTTGACTGACGACGCTAACGTACGCACACAGTCTCAAACACGCATATGTGCTAATAGACACCTATCAGCGCACACACACAAGCATCTGCACGTGCACAGATATGTGCTGTGATACAGGCATGGAACTTTTGAATGTGAGGAAACTTAGCTGAGAGTCTTGGATGCTTGCTGGATAAGAATCTAAAAATCCATTAGAAATCAAAAATAAAATTTCTAATAAATCTTATAAATGTTTCTTCATGATGGAAAAAAAGAGGGTTAATTCAACCAAAAATGAAAACTCTGTCATTAATAACTCACTTTCATGTCGTTAAACCCATAAGAATTTTGTTCATCTTTGGAAAACAAATGAAGACATTTTTAATAAAATATGAGAGATTTCTGTCCCTACATTGAAAGTCGAAACACCCAAAACTCTGATGTTTCAAAGTGTTTTCATAAAGAGATTAGAAGAATGGATCAAGAGGTTTATTCCAAGTCTTCCGAAGAGCATGATCACTTTATATAATGAACTTAATTTAGGCGTTTATACACCTCAATATAGGGCACTCAAATTTGGTAAACAGAAGCTCAAGCATGCTTGAGTGAATAATGATGACAGAAATTTCATTTTTAGGTGAAATATCTTCTTTGAATATGAAGTCTCTCTCGTGTGCATGGGTGTAAATTTCATCTAACAGTTAGGGGAGACAATAAACAAAATTTCTCAAGAGCAATTTTTGAAGGGGACACAAATAATACAGGCGTTTCTCTTTTCTCTATCATTTTCTCCGGCCAACAACACAAAGCTATGGTTGTTTAAATATGAGTTCGGTTCATAGGTGCACTACAAGGCATATTATAATGATTAAATTACGTTGTGTCCTCCACATAATATTTTAGGTTTCGTCTGGGACAGAGATTTTCAACTGCAGCAAGTTAACACAGTCTCATCCCAATTCGTCATATAACTGACGTTTTGGGACGTCTTTTGACCATTCGTCAATATACGACTTTTTAGGGCCCCCTTAAACGTCGGTAGATGACGATCCCGGGTCGTCATACAACTGACGCTTTACCTTTAACGTCAGTTAGGTGACGAGTTGGGTTTAGGGTTAGGTTTAGGTCTGGGGTAGAGTTAGGATCCCATAACGTCATCTACCGACGTTTAAGGGGGCCCTAAAAAGTCGTATATTGACGAATGGTCAAAAGACGTCCCAAAACGTCAGTTACATGACGAATTGGGATGAGACCGGGTTGAGCAAGTCCACTGATCTGCCACTTAACATAATATTGAGCAAAACCCAACACAACAGTAGATCTAAATATTAGCCTAATATCAGTTCACACATACTGTAGGCTTATCACTGTGTTAGTTGTAGTGGGTGACTTACTATCCAACAAGCTATTGTATTAAACAAGCTAGATAACGTTACGTCACTAACTTATGGCGGACTCATGGAAAAATACATTGTTATCATAATTTCTTTTGACTAATTTATTAATGAGTCAGCATTATCTGTACATAAAAGAATCACTTCATGTCCTGACTCCCCTGTGATTTCTGCCTATGCTCATGTGTTTCCAAATCTATATTATTTCTGTGAAAAATGTCTGAACGTTTCTTTCTTTTTTTGGTCCACACAACAGAAGTTGATGGTAAGGAAACCAAAACTGATTGGATACCAAAATTCTTCAAAATATCTCCTTTTATGTTCCTCAGAAGATAGACAGGTCTGAAACAACATGAAGGTGAGAAAAAGACAGAATATATATTTTTTGATTGACTATCCATTTAATGGAGAGAAAAGGATATTATGTATCCTCTAGTGTTTTAGAAGAGATCTCAACAATGTCTCAAACTGTTTTGACATTTCCATCATTTATGAGACAATGAGTGGTTCTCAATACTCAAATTGATTTCTATTTTCATCGCTCCCCCGTTCTCCAGCCTGTGACCCGGAAACCGATGAGCCATGAGCAAGGACACATAGGTGTATCCTTTGCAGAAGTATATTGTCGAAAAACCAGACACACATATAAATATTCTCCTCGTCCTTCACATACGTCACAATCGTTTTAAATTATGCTTTACCTTTGCTGTTTAAATAAACCATATATCACACATATTTCAACGGGACATCTTGCTTTATTTCATTATTAATTAATTTATTAAATAACCAGACTTCTACAACATAAGAGCAGATCCCTTGAGCATAGCTGATGACGCTGTGAAGTGACGCTCAAATAATCAAGAATATTCCAATCTACAAATAAGCTTTCCTTAGATTCCTCCGTCCTCATTTTCTTCCCTTGAGATGTGAGGAAAGGAAACTTCCCCGCCATTGACGGAAATTTCTGGCTTTCCAAGTTTTCACTGTTATTTGGTAGGGGGGCGCTATTATGCATCTAACATTACCGTCGACCCAGGATGAGCAAGCTTTGGGGGTGTTGATGGACTCAATCTACTCCATTCATGTTTTGATCATCATTCTGAAACAAATTCAGATGTAGTATTTGACAAAAATGCAATGTTCTCAGCTTTTTGCTCAGAACTTGCTCAAACACATTCAAGTGTTGATAAAAAAAAGAATGCACTAAGCTGTAAAACTGTTGTTGTTGTTTAAAAGCGGATGGTCTGCCCTTTCTTTTGATAAATTGCATATTCAGATATTCATAAAACAAAATATTCTGTGGGCCGTGAAAATGTTGTAAAAAAGATTATGAAAAATGCTGGCGGTGACTGGCAACTTTTTTTTGGTGGTGAGTAAAAAACAAACCTGATCAAATCTTTTCAAGATAAAATGATCAAAGTGATGCGATCCATATTAAATTGTATAAATAAATAAATATACTGTAAAGAATTTCTATGATGATTTTAGGATAAGGCTGTCAAATGTTTTTATAAAAATATTGCATAAAAGGAACAACAAAGGATGAGATTTAGGATCAGCGCAACGATAGCTGGTCCGAGTTCATGTGGACATCCTCATAACAATCAAGTTGCTTGGTTCTAATTATATATCTCCTATGGAACTTGAAGAGCATACCTGATAGACACTCAAGAAAAGTTGATATATAGAATATGCACACTGACTATGAAAATATGGAAAAAAGCATACTATACTATTTCGGCCATATAGTAAAATCAGCCTTTGAATAGCTCAAGATTTGGGCCTCTATTCACTCTATATTCACTCTCAGAAAAAAAGGTACGAAAGCTGTCACTGGGGCGGTACCTTTTCAAAAAGTACACTTTTGTACCTAAAGGGTGCATATTTGTACCTTTATGGTACATATTTGTACAATTATGGTACCAATATGCACCCTGTAGGTACAAAAGTGTACCAAAGCACTGACATATTTTAAGATACATCAGTTCAAATTGCGTTCAGTTAAAACAGCTCAAACATGCCTTTTAGTCCAGGACTAGCCTTAAAGGAGTAGTTTACTTTAAAAAAAAAAACAACTTTTGCTGATAATTTACTCACCTCCATGTCATCCAAGATGTCCATGTCTTTCTTTCTTCAGTCGAAAAGAAATTAAGGTTTTTGATGAAAACATTCCAGGATTTTTTTTTCCATATAATGGACTTCAATGGGAACCAAACTGTTCAAGGTCCAAAAGAGTCCAAAATGAACAAATCTTTTTTCGTATCATTTGGTTCATTCAACGAACGAAATGAACGAATTGACTCGGGAAAAGATTCATTCATTTTGATCAGAGTCATGAACACGCATCACAGAACATAGCAAGCTGACCATTTGAGCTTATAAAACTTAAACTTTTGTTTGTTTGTTTTTTTAAATTAGCGATTGTTTCGCTTATTCATCGTCTGGAATCGTTTAAAGCCCTTTGAACAGTTTGCAGTTTGCACTAAAACTAAAGGACCTTGAACCAGTCCACTAAATAGAGAAAAATCCTGGAATGTTTTCATCAAAAACCTTAATTTCTTTTCGACTGAAGAAAGAAAGACAAGGACATCTTGGATGACATGGGGGTGAGTAAATTATCAGAAAAAGTTTTTTTTTTAAAAGTGAACTACTCCTTTAAGCCTCGAAACCGGTGGTTGATGTTTTAAAGTCTGCTAGCATTTGAGCAATAAAACTTTCTTCTGGGTGTGCAGACATCTTTATTTAAGTGTGTGTTTGAAGGGAGGGTTTGAGATGTCAGAAAATAAAGTCAAATGTGCCATTTTGCGGATTACTTTAATCAGTGAGAAGAGAGAGTTGGAGTGAGTGAGAGTGCTGTCAGTCTGTATCATGGAACTAAACGTATGAACGTACAGATTTCCACAAGCTGCTCCCTACCACCCAATTAATCAGGCACATTATTCCGGCGTTAAGTTAAATATGTTGATTGTAACCTTGCTGAGGAAAATGAAAGTGTTTCTCTGGAGGAGAAGGGCATGGTTTGAAGCTCAGGGAGTATGTGATGTGTGAGTGGCGTGTGTAGGCTATGCGTGTCTGTGTGTGAGTGTAATCCGCAGGTTTGTGTGTCAAGGTCAGAACGGTCAAATGTGTCCTCTCCCCTCTCTCTCCTCCACTCTACACACCTGAATCAGAGCTGACACCAGAAAAAAAATCCTCATAGTCTGCAACACACACACACACACACACACACAGACACTGCCTATCTCCCCCTCGCTATCTCTCACACATTCATACACACATGAGGGATGCACATCACATTGTAAATAGATTGTCTATGACAAGTGTTTCTACGTCTCAATAAATGATTTTGTATAGCAGTCATTTGTCATGTTTTCAAGCGATAGCTTTAAACAAGCGTTTTCAGAGAGCTAAAGCATTTGTCAGGGTAAATTATTATCTATGCATTTAATACAATTTACACTAAAGCAATAAGCTATGAGAGGCTGTCTGTTATAGTGATTTTAACACACACTATGGGCGCTTTTAACCTACTTTACCATGGTAGAATTAATGTGATAAAAGATGCTAACGTTAAATAAATAGTTACGTTTATGAATATTATTCAGGGATTTAAACTGTATCAGTCTAATGTGACATTTAAATGTTATCAGTATTGCTACGATAAGTAAGACGGGCCAATAAAAATTTGAAGCTGATAAATTACAGCAAATGTATTATGGACACCACAATATTTGTAATTGACCTATTGTCAGAGATGTACAGTATAAAATACTAGAAACCCGGATTGAGTAAAAGTACAAGAGCTCTATCAAAAAAGTGACTTGAGTAGAAGTTGAAGTACACTTAAGTACTAAAGTATTCAACATTTTTTGTACTTAAGTATTGCAAGTAGTTTATTTTAAAATTCACTACTTAAGTACTAAAAGTAAAAGTAGAAGTATTGTGTCATTAAAGAAAGCACTCAAAAGTTTGAACTAACAATCAAATAAGGCACTTTGGTGGGATACAAATTTCCTTTGGTGGCCGCCAAAAAATTGTCATTGCAGGACAACCCCTGCATTAGTTGTCAATGTGTGTGTCAATCAATACCATTACCCTATAAAACTGGCGTGTGATTTAGGCAGCATGAAAGCCAACTTGCAACGAATGATTCGTAATTTTTTTTATAATTGTAACGAGTAACTAGCAGAACATTAAAAAAAATTGAAGTAAAAGTATTAAATTCATCGAAAATATCTACTGAAGTAAAAGTAGAAATATGAGAAAAAAACAGTACTCTGATAGAGAACAGATACAGCATTTTAGTACTTAAGTACAGTACTTAATTAGTTCTACTTCGTTACTATACATCTCTGCCTATTGTTAAACAAATAAAATAAAATATTTACTTATTAGATTTTGTTTGTTATGTTTTTTTAAGTCTTGCAAAATGTAGATAGATATTTTAATTTTATCAGTATAATTTTAATTTTAAAATATTAGAAAAAATGATCTGTATAATGATTTTTTTCACTGTACAATATAATAGATTATGGTTATAAATAAAATATTTAATATCGGTTATCAATTAAATATTTTTTATCTGTCATCTATAAAATATAGGCTAGTTATCGGCTGACTGTCAAATAATAATTATGGTTATTGAAAAAACGTTAGCACTTTACGGGTTATCAATAAATTAAAAATGACCAGTTATCTGAAAATATGGATGATCTGATATTTATAAAATATAAATAAATAAATAAATAAATAAATAAATAAATAAATAAATATATATATATATATATATATAACAGAATCTACTGTACCATGACACAGATACCATGCAACGTGGCGCACCTGATGCTTTCCCTATAAATGAATGTCTCTGGTCGTGAGTTCCCAGACTATCCAGCCCAACAACACCTCCAATAGCATCCTCTCCCACCAATTACAGTCCCCCCCCCCACCACCTGATCGGCGACGTTACACGTCTGAACCCCTGTAACCTCTATTCTTCCCTCATCTCTCCTCAGTCTTTCTTTTGATCCAGCAGTTTAATAACCTCAAGTGCTGTCATGGGTGGTTTTTGAAAAATGGCTCCCATAAAATATAACAGCCTCAATCAGGCAGTGGAGATTCGCCCAGCTCCGACTATCTCCCAGTGTCCCCCTGTCCCCTGTCCCCGCCTTAATGAATTAGTGCTGAAATATGCAGTGGCACCCCAGTCATTAGCACAAACGTGCATCTGTGATTTAATATCATTTTTTCCCAATGTTTGCGGTGGAGATGGTCGCGGCTGACTGGCATGTTGAAATATTTTAACACTATTAGACAATGGGATAAGACCTGCCTGTTGCTCCAGAGTATATCAGTGGTGAGTCCCCCCTGATTTACAAAGCATTAACATTTTGCCGAGCCTTGGAAGAAGAAAAAAACAAACTGATTTATATAAGTCCGCTCCCTCGCCTTCATTTTTCTTTATTTCTAGCCGAAGAAGGTGATGACATTTTGAAAATAAATACTACGCTAATTAAATACTCGATGGCAGAGCAGCGTGTGGTTGATGGACTGGGGTAATGTAAAGTTGAGTGGAGTGACGAGGGGCTCGGTGTTGTCGTGGAAGGCGGCTGGTGATGCACATGAATGTGAAAAGTGTCGTTTTCCTCATACACTGTCCTTCAGAAGTTTGAGGTCTGTAAGATTTTTTAAAGGGGTGATGAACTGAGAAATCAAATTTTCCTTGAGCTTTTGACATCTAAGAGGTCATCACATCATTTCAGAACTGAAAACGTCCTTGTTAGTCCAATAAAAGCTTTTATTGACACCAGCCTCTGAAAACGACTCGTTTTTAAAAGTGGGAAACTATGACGTCGAAGGGGTTAAAACACCACCCCCGCAGAAGAAGATCAACACCTACTTCAACACAGCCGGTTTAGCCCCGCCCACCGATTCGCGCATTACACGCATAGCTAAGTAGCCTAACAAACATGCCTACCTCGTGATGACAAACCGGATCGATCTAACGAGCAATACAGAATATTGTGCAGTGCCTGGTTGTGGAAGAAGACAGTCGCTGCATAAGCTTCCTCTTGATTCCAATAGGACTTCATGGATAAACTTTATTTTTAATGACGTTCCAGCTGATGAGGTAAAACATCGTCTTCTGTTCGCTTCATTTCACTGAGGATTGTTTTGTTAACAAGACTGGATTTGCAGATGATTAAGAGTAAAGAACAACGGTGCTGTGCCGTCTATATTGGATCTGACAGGAATTGTGCAACACACAGACTCTGAGTCGAACATGTATGGGCGAATCCGGTTGCCATTTGACAAAATTGGACGTTTTCCCCCACGTACACCGACGGTTGAGTTAAACTCAATATAGTATGCAAAACTGTTATCCACTCACAGCAGTGGGCGTTTATTTCCAAGTCTTCAGTGCGACACCCCCATAAAAACCGACTGTTTTTCAGGAAGGCTCACAACTTGGGTACAAAATAGCCTATTACTTATTAATTTTGATGTTTTTGAATGCAAAAACCAAGCGAACGTCATAAGGTGACCTCAGACAACAATATAATAAAATTTTAAAAGCCAGTTCATGACCCCTTTAAATATTTTTGAAAGAAGTATCTTATGCTCACCAAAGCTGCAATTATTTGATTAAAAATACAGTAAAAACAATATTATTGTGAAGTATTATTGCCATTTAAAATAACTGTTTTAATATATTTTAAAATGTAATATATTCCTGTGATGGCAATCATTACTCAAGTCTTTACTGTAACGTGATTTAGAAACCATTCAAATAGGATGCTTAAGAAACATTTCTTACTAGTCCTTCTGCTTAATAAACTGTGATACATTTTTTCAGAAATCTTTGACAGAACAGCATTAATGTGTAATAGAAGTCTTTTGTAATCGTATTAATGTCTTTATTGTGAATTTGGTCAATTTAATTCATCCTTTGCTGAATAAAATAATTGATTTATTTCACACATCAAAAAAAGAACGGTATTTTTTTCACCTTAAAGATTATGAGAGGATTTGATGACGAGGCTAGATGTTAAACTAATGTACGTCCTCTCAGCAGAGTTATAGATGGCAGCTTCAGGTATATCACACATTTCAAACTGGTTTATTTTGTAGTTTACTGGTTTACTCAAGTGGTAATTTTGCATTTTTTGGTTTATATGATAAACAGGTTCAAAAATGCAAAATTCCCTGGTTTCCCTTTATTTCAAAATGGGCACCTTTAGCATCATTTTTCTCAAAAACTGCAAGGTTGTGTGTGGAGAACTTTCTCCTAAGGAATCTCTATATATTTCTGATGTTAAATAAAAAAAAGTAGGTAGTGCCCCACTTGTTGGAACGAAACCCTATTTCTAGGCCTCTTTTAGGCAACTGAGCGGCCTATTGGTGTTGCTGACAAGTTTAATAACTCTTAAGTTATTCTATCAGTACATACAGATGAATTGATGTGACGCTCAACAGACTGCCAAAGTTTGAGCAAAGTTCTGAAAAATAAATTAAAAAGGAACAAAAATAATCAGCGTGCTGTAAGAATAGAACTTTTCGCGAGTGAATTAGCACCTTCATTTTTGTGTCAAAAATTAATTGTATCCTTTTGCAGCTTTCCCAATGAGATATTAAAATGGGATGTAAAATAGAGGGGGTGGGACCACTGATTGTGCTTATTGATGCATTCAGAATACTGTGTGGGACCTGGGGACGCTACGCCAAACTGGGGATGTCAGTGGCTCTAAAGATGGCAGCATATCTGCCTCACCATTTAAAAGTCTTTAATCAAAACCTACAAGCGGAAATGTGCCGTACCGACAGCGTGAGCTCCCTCATTCCAATGCACCATGGGGTTCTGTTTAAGGGAAGAAAAAGAAGAAAAAGTAAACCTTCCAAGAATTCATTGACTTGTTTCTGCATGGGTGTTACCCAGGCGTTGCATAAGGAATGGCATGAGCTGGAAATCAACTGTAGCTTTATTTATATTGTGCAAATGTGCATGAAAAGCAGTTCAGGAAAGTAATCACAGTTACTCCACATGTATGTGAAGAACATACTCACAAGTTAAGGGGTGCACTGAATTAATAGACTTCCCTCTTACTCAATTCTGCTGTGTTGATATGATGGTACATGTGAAAACCAATGAAGTTTGTGTGCAGTTATGATCTTTTCTGCACTTTGCTAATGTCAACAAAGAGAATCTTGTGTGTAACAATAATTCACCAGATTTTCACTAAATGATGACTCAAATAGTTTTCCTCACACCAATAATAGTAAAGAAATTAATAATGCAGGTTTGGAATGACATACCTTAAAGGAGTAGTTCACTTTAGTTCAAAAACTATTGCTTATAATTTACTCACCCTCATGTCATCTAAGATATCCATGTCATTCTTTCTTCAGTCGGAAAGAAATTACGTTTTTTTTGATGAAAACATTCCAGGATTTTTCTCCATATAATGGACTTCAGTAGGAACCAAACGGTTCAAGGTCTAAAAGACAGTTTCACTGCAAACTGCAAACTGTTCAAAAGGACCTAAATGATTTCAGATGATGAATAAGGGTCTTATCAAGCGAAACGATCGATCATTTGAAAAAAAATTAAATAAAGTTTACGTTTTATATGCTAAAGTGGTCACCTTGCTCTGTTCTGTGATGCGCATTCGTGACTCTCCTGTTCGAAATCGTTCATCAAAAATGAACGAACCTTTTCCCGAGTCAACTCGTTCATTTCGTCCGTTGAATGAACCAAATGACACGAAAAAAGATTCGTTCATTTTGATAAACGAGTTCGAACAGGAGAGTCATCACAACGCGCAGCACAGAACAGATCAAGGCGACCATTTGACCAAACTTTATTTTTTTTAAAAAAAATGAGCGATCGTTTCGCTTGATAAGACCCTTATTCATCGCCTGGAATCATTTAAAGCCCTTTGAACAGTTTGCAGTTTGCACTGAAACAGTCTTTTAGACCTTGAACCGTTTGGTTCCCATTGAAGTCCATTATATGGAGAAAAATCCAGGAATGTTTTCATCAAAAACCTTAATTTATTTTCGACTGAAAAAAGAATGAGATGGATATCTTGGATGACATGGGGGTGAGTAAATTATCAGCAAAAGCATTTTAGGCATTTTAACATTTTAGGCATCTACATACTTTTATAGTCATGTTAAGTATGTCACAAGTTAATTTGAACACTTGTTGAGCAATAATTTGAAAAGAGAACTGAGTTTTTGTCCATTAAATGTGTCATTGAAACAAAATCCCCATGGTAACTCTTTAAATATTAAATAACCATGGATTAGAAAACACAAAATAAATATGTAGCAAGCAAGACAAACTGAACCATCCTGTCATTTAATGGGCCACCTCTCTCTCTCACTCTCTCTCTCTGTACCTCTCTTCACACTTTTTGCAATATTTACACCTTAAAAAAGACAACACAAGTACAGCGGGGAAACACAGACTTATCTCAGGCCACTTCTAGAGCTTCATTTTCAGAATGTCAAGCAATTTGTTTAAAGGCTCAAGTCACGAGTCAAGAGACACAGGAAAAAAAAAAAAAAAAAAAAAAAAAAGAAAGAAAAAAGAAGATGCGTTAATAAAAATTCATAGAATCTGCTCAGCCACAGAAATGGATGGTGACTGAGGGGTCACATTGCATCTGTGGTGGGAAGGTCAGAGGTTGCGTACAGTTCTAAAACAAGACAGTGTGTTTTCATGCATCATATAACAGATAAAGATTTTCGGTGTCGAGCCAGACCGGTGGTGGTGGGGGGGGGGGGGGGGACACGTGCAGGGGCCTGGTGTCCACCGTCATGTTTTAATTCTGTCAAGACGTCCTCCCTCGCTCCCTCTCTCTCTCTCGCCTATGTCACACACTTCATCTTCAGCGGTCTGTGTTATGACACACATGTAAAATGTTCTCTTTTGTACCAAACACACAACATGCTACACGCGGCACGTCACACAGTTTTTCTTGATCCTTTATTCCTCCGTAATGTGATTATTCTACACAAATGGTGGGGATTTGATTCGGGCCAAAAGAATCGCAGGGCCCCGGCGCTTGGGGCTAGTATTCATCAAGTGTAGAAATTATGTATTGAATGTATTCTTGTTTATGACATCACTCAGCAGGATGAAATAGAAGCAGAGATTGGTTGCAGTGATTACCGTAAGCTGCCAGTGTTTTCATTACAAACAGCAGACGATTTCTAATAAAAAGATTAGAGGTGTATGGCGTCTTCAGAATCATGTCATGAAGTGAATTTATCATGACCAGGACACTAGCGACCCCATTTTCCACAGCTGTAAAATAGATATACGGTACATTTCATTTTTTATATTCTTTTAAAAATGGCCCATAGTACTGACTGCCATTACAGCGGTAATGCGTTCAGTTAGGGAAAAGAATACGTTGCAAAAAGTTTCTGCCCTATTGCTTTTTAGAACTGACCGTTCAGTGGTTATTCCTTAATTTAAATACTAAAAACAATCATAATGAAAACATGACTATGGTACTTGATGCCATTTAATGTGATTTGTGCCCTTTATTGTGAGCCATTTTGGTTAAAAAGTGTCAACTATGAACATATCCAGATACCCCCTGAATCAAAAGGAAAAAGACAAGTTTATATTAATAAGTGACTACATGCTGCCGATAACCCATTAAAAACCGGGATATTAGCAATAACCCGGTCGCGCAACCCGGTCTCACCCCAAGACGTCATATAACTGACATTTTGGGACGTCTTTTGACCATACGTCAATATTCGCCTTTTTAGGGCCCCCTTAAACGTCGGTACATGAGGTTATGGGATCCTAACTCTACCCCAGACCTAAACCTAACCCTAAACCTAACCCGCCACCTAACTGACGTTAAAGGTAAAGCGTCAGTTGTATGACGGCCCGGGATCGCCATCTAGCGACGTTTAAGGGGGCCCTAAAAAGGCTAATATTGACGTATGGTCAAAAGACGCCCCAAAACGTCAGTTATATGACTTTTTGGGATGAGACTGTGTTAGGTCGCGAACGGCCATGTAAACGCCGGCAAAAACCTGAATATGCTCAAATCCTGGATTTTAAAAACCGGGACATTATACATGGGGTACCCCTTTTTTTAACCCAAATATTTGGTCATGTAAACGCGTATCGGCATATTCCCATAGGGATTTGTGTTCTGCGCATGTTCAATTCGCAAGGAATCTTGGTCTTTTGAGTAGAGAAACTTCTCGCCGCATACAAAAATCCGTGTCTATTATACCGGAAGTAAACATGGCGAGACACAGCACAGCATACTTTTGGAGCGAGCTCAGTAACGTTTCCAGCATCAAAGCGTAAACAAAGGCGATCGCTATCTGCCCCGAACTATTCATTATCCACGTGCTGGTGTTGTTGTTGTCTTTGGATACAGGAAGAAGAATTGGAATTGACGCATATTGTGTCTTAAGGTTGTCCGTACGTCTAGACGCAAACCGCTCGTCGCCGTTTACATCGGGATATTGCAATTCCATGTTTACAGGAGAAACTCTCTCTGCTCACGCATGTAAATGGGTTATTCCTAATGTTTCAGAAACCCGAATAGTGACATTAACCCGACCATAACCCGAAAATTGGCTGCATGTAAACGTAGTCAATGACACTACAGCTCAAGACGTTTTGGGATTAGCAAGATTTTTAATAAATTAATACTTTTGTTAAGAAAGGTTTCATTAAATCGATCAAGTTAAAGATGTTTACACAGATAAATAAATGATGTTCTGTCATGACTAATCTCAGAGAGATTGATATTGTAATAGAGATTGGCATGGTAATAGATAAGGCACTGTTCATTTATTTGGTCTTTGATCAATAGCAAGTACCGGGATTTGCTACTGCCAGTACATTCACATACATGCTGATGCTGCACATTTAACACACATGAAATAACCCCCGTAGTATATCTACACAGGTGGAGCTGGGGAGGGAGGAGGGTTTCTGAAAGTACGCTACACACTGCTAACAGCAAACACTACCAGTATTTGAATGTTGAGCCGCAGCTTATTGGCCGCTGATGCAACAGCAACCAATCAGAAGCACTATGTAGATAACGATGGGATCGCCACCAAATTGAGTCAAGGACCTATCAGCATGCGCTATCTAGAGTTTCATGCCAGAACTTTGTATTTCTTTTAACATTACATTCATCAAAAATCATGGGAAAAAAAAATATGTTAAGCCTCATTACTGCTATTTTCAATACAAAAGAAAATAAAATTTAATAAACATTCTTTTATTTATATTTGCATTAATGGCAAATCTCCTTTTTTTACATTACAGTAATTAGAATTGGGGGTAATTGCCTAAATGTCACAATGTCGAAAATTTTAATGCTCCTAAAAAACATACCCAAATGCAAATGTAATCTCTACTTGGAAGTGTGTGTCATACACATTGTTGAGAGATGATAAAAGTATAACTAGACAACAAAAACCCATTTCCCAACCCCATTCATTTGAACTGATATCCCTGTAAGAAATACTGCCACATGGTTCTGCTAATCAACCGCTTAAGGTTTCTGATTCCTGATGTGAAATCTGATCTTAGCATCTCACTGTTTTCCTACATTCATTTGGGACAATTATGGAAAGTGGAGCATGTCTGTGCTTTAAGGTGCACATGTTCACCCCACAGTACAGCCAGGGGCCTTTTAAAACACTCTTTGAGTTTTTGTGTGCTATTTCTATAGCTGTGTTTCTTCTGCTCAGCCCTCATTTAACATCTTATATCTTATCTATTTACTTATCTGGCGCTTCAGCATGCTCAACAGAAACAAATGATTTGAAAACCACTGAGGGGAAGATTATGGTAAACCTCGAATTTGTTTTGCTTGGAAGAAAGCCTCCGCAAGGTTCCGCTCAATTTCGACAATACACGATTGTTATGGTAGCATAATGCTAATTGGCTATGGATATAGAAAGGGAAAATACAGATTTTTTGTCCTCCAAGAGCTAAGCAGTCATGCTGCGCGTATCTACAAAATAACTTAAACTGGTGTCTGATGGTGAATACGAGGCAAACGGTAAAAGCTGATTGTTAAAGAGAGCGCTTTATAGAGATGCCATCTCTAGTTCAGAAGGAGAGGCAAAGTAGCATTTGCCTTGAAGCTCAGACAACAGCTGAAATCTCCTTCCTGAAAGACTGCGACATCAAAGAACTTCTCAGCGCACATCTGTCTCTGCCATCCTGCGACTGGCAGCGCTTGAGAACTCTGTCTTACTAGAGCGCTCTGTGTTCTACCATCATAAAGCTGTATTATGTATTAACTTTACCAATCTACACTAGCATTCACAAGTTTGGACACTGCTATGCCACTTGTAAATCATTGATAAAGTCATCCGAACTGTAAAGTAATGACCATAACATGCTAAACAAATACAAATAAAATAAATTACATGTTGAATCCTGGAATGTTTTCATCAAAAACCTTAATTTCTTTTCGACTGAAGAAAGAAAGACATGGACATCTTGGATGACATGGGGGTGAGTAAATTATCAGCAAAGTTTTTTTAAAAGTGAACTACTCCTTTAAGTGCCGAAGGAGCCTATGATTGAATCTGGAAATAAAGCAAAACAACTGAGAAAAATGAGAAATAGTCCACAGATGCCATGTCCGTAATTTATAGCAAAACGTCTAGTATTAATTAATTCTCAAACAGATTCATTAAAAGAAGTTAATACTCCAACAGGTGCGTGACATCATCAATGTGGTTAAACGACCAATATGTGACAATTTGTTTTCGGGAAACAGTCTTGACTAGCAAGTTGATTTCTTCACTGATACATTGTACTATGGTAGTTAAGCAGCGAGTTACGTCGTTGTGTGGGAAACGCACCCCTGGTTTGCCTGTGTTCCCTAGTTAGTTTCCTTGGTTGTTAATTAATTCTACGTACCTGTTTCTGTTCAATTGATCACTCTCCCTCTGTTTCCTTTGTTTCATTGTTTCCTGGTGGAATTTACTATAGACCATTTCGCGAAATGTAAACAACACTGGTCCAGAAGCACTTCCTGTTTCATTTTTTTAACACTATATAAACGTTGGGACAACCAACAGAACATATACAACTGATTCAAAAAGTTAAACAAACATCTTTAAGATATTTTATTTACATTTGAAATTAAGAACCCATTTACAAACTGAAACAGGAAGTGCTTCAGGACCAGTGTTGTAAAATGGTCTATTAAAGACTTTGTTATATGTGATCATGCGCTTACTAAAGCCTACATACTGCCTGACATTTTTTTTTTATATATAAATACTATAATTAAATGAGTGGCTGTGAATGTGGAAATTCAGTCAAGATCTTAAAAGGAGGCAGAATGAGTGTGATAAAAAAAGAAACAGAGCATTTCTGTTTTCTCCACAACCCCGCCTGCTGATTTACGAGTGGACACCACACTATTGTTTACTGTTAATTGCTATTAAATTATACCATAGTTCCATGCAAGATGACATTTCGCCTCAAGTAGATATACTGCCGGCAACACTTCCACCCAGCATGAATTCAAATAACAGCACGGCCAGTAAATTTGAATGTAAATACATCCATGTAGGAGGGATAAAAAATGAGATCAAACCATCATCTGCAGCATGTGACAGACACAGGTAAGATCATCAAGGAGGACGCCAGGCTGATGAGGAGACGAGACCTGGCGAAAACAATGGCCCTGGACAGCATCACAATAGCTTCATTAGAAGGGTTCACGTTATCAAGGCTTGGGGGGAATGAGTGGAAATATCAAACCCTGCTTAATATGGAACCTTCTGGAAGACACGGCTGCCATAAGGTTCCATCATCGTAACGGCAGGGTGATTATGTTTGGTAATCTGATGCTCGTTAAGACGTAGGCGCTGACATCATGTGATGGAGGAGACGGGTATGAGGGGGAAAATACAGGAGGAAAGAAGGGCCACGTACTGATAATACACACAAAGGCTTAGTGAGAAGTTAGTAGTTCAAATCTCAGTTCTGGCAAACAGCTTAGATTCATTACTTTTCACACAATGATTTGACAGTACACTCAAAAATGATAAAAAAAAATCCTGGCATTTACACATCCTCATGTTGTTCCAAACCTGTATTATTTATTTATTTATTTATTTTTCCTGTAACACTTTTAAAAGTCATACAGGTTTGGAACAACACTGAATCAGCGATGTACTGCAGGAACTACCAGGAACTGTGATGAGTGAAATAGCTAAAATATTTAACAGCTATAATTTATTTCTAGTAATACAAAACAGGACGTCTTAACTTATCTTTGGGGAAAATGTAAGGGCGATATCTATTCTGTAGTTCTGTAAAGAAAACAACCGTGTTTCCAATACAGATCAATCTCATTCAGTAAATAAAATTCCACTCAAACTTCTACAATAGGAATCGGCAACATAAAATGTTTTTATACTACACAGATAAAACAACCTAAGAACCATTTATGAATTAAATTAATGCTTTTTATGCATTAGAAAATAAAGACTACACAATCATATCAGCATGATGAATAAATTATATTGACTGGAATAAACTGTACACAGAATGCTATAGGCCTAGATACGCAGTACCTAAACTCCCTTTAAAAATCACAAAAACGTGTGACATGAATCTCTTAAATCGAATCTGGAATTAGTCGTTTATGATGGAAGTCAAAAGAATTCAGTCAGCACACTGAACAAAACTATTTGTCTCAGCGATGATTAATCTGAAAGCCTGTGATTGGACATCACGCTCATAAACTCAATGGAAGTGTGTAATTGGTTAAAATGCTCAACGCTGCAAAACGAAATCTGATGGAAATGCCGTAGTCGGATGGATCGAATGAACATTAAGTAGTTTGTTTAACTAATATTATGTCTTGTCTCCACCTCTACACTTCCCAGCATCCCTCTTGTCTACACACCTGCTTGTCGTCATCATCGTCACCTGTGTTTGTCACTGTCATCATCTGTGCCAACTGTTTCTGTTAATTATCTGTATTTAGTTTCCTTCTGTTCAGTTAGTCTTGGTTGGTTTCCAGGATGGCAGCCCCATCGAGGAAAATGTTGCCGGCTTGCTGGAACTTTCTGTTGGGGTAAGCTGGACAGATGAAGTCCTGAAAAAAGTATTTTGGGGCGGTCAGGATAACCATCTGTACTTGCGAGCTCCAGTGGCGGCAATCCCAGGCACATTTACTAAGTATCTAGATCATGTGCTGTGGTTGAGTGACTGTGGGTGAGACTGATAACATCAACACTGAACCACCATCTCCAGCCACCTTCATAGCCACACCACCTCCGGTCTCTGTCAAGAGCCCAGAGCCTTTACCGCTGGAAGGCCTCGACTGCCCAACCAGAGACTGTTAACGTCTCGTCTGCCCAGCTGGAGACTGTTCACGTCCCGTCTGCCCAGCCGGAGACTGTTCACGTCCTGTCTGCCCAGCCTGAGACTGTTCACGTCCCGTCTGCCCAGCCTGAGACTGTTCACATCCCGTCTGCCCAGCCTGAGACTGTTCACATCCCGTCTGCCCAGCCTAAGACTGTTCACATCCCGTCTGCCCAGCCTGAGAGTGTTCACGCCCCGTCTGCCCAGCCTGAGGCTGTTCACGTCCCATCTGCCCAGCCTGAGGCTGTTCACGTCCCGTCTGCCCAGCCTGAGACTGTTCACGTCCCGTCTGCCCAGCCAGAGACTGTTCACATCCCGTCTGCCCAGCCGGAGACTGTTCACATCCCGTCTGCCCAGCCTGAGACTGTTCACGTCCCGTCTGCCCAGCCAGAGACTGTTCACGTCCCATCTGCCCAGCCTGAGACTGTTCACATCCTGTCTGCCCAGCCTGAGACTGTTCACATCCTGTCTTCCCAGCCTGAGACTGTTCACGTCCCGTCTGCCCAGCCTGAGACTGTTCACATCCCGTCTGCCCAGCCTGCGACTGTTCACATCCTGTCTTCCCAGCCTGAGACTGTTCACGTCCCATCTGCCCAGCCTGAGACTGTTCACATCCTGTCTGCCCAGCCTGAGACTGTTCACGTCCCATCTGCCCAGCCTGAGACTGTTCACATCCTGTCTTCCCAGCCTGAGACTGTTCACGTCCCATCTGCCCAGCCTGAGACTGTTCACATCCTGTCTGCCCAGCCTGAGACTGTTCACGTCCCGTCTGCCCAGCCTGAGACTGTTCACATCCCGTCTGCCCAGCCTGAGACTGTTCACGTCCCGTCTGCCCAGCCAGAGACTGTTCACATCCTGTCTTCCCAGCCTGAGACTGTTCACGTCCCGTCTGCCCAGCCTGAGACTGTTCACATCCCGTCTGCCCAGCCTGCGACTGTTCACATCCCGTCTGCCCAGCCTGCGATGTTCACATCCTGTCTTCCCAGCCTGAGACTGTTCACGTCCCATCTGCCCAGCCTGAGACTGTTCACATCCTGTCTGCCCAGCCTGAGACTGTTCACGTCCCGTCTGCCCAGCCTGAGACTGTTCACGTCCCGTCTGCCCAGCCTGAGACTGTTCACGTCCCGTCTTCCCAGCCTGAGACTGTTCACATCCTGTCTGCCCAGCCTGAGACTGTTCACGTCCCGTCTGCCCAGCCTGAGACTGTTCACGTCCCGTCTGCCCAGCCTGAGACTGTTCACGTCCGTCTTCCCAGCCTGAGACTGTTCACGTCCCGTCTGCCCAGCCTGAGACTGTTCACGTCCCGTCTTCCCAGCCTGAGACTGTTCATGTCCCGTCTGCCCAGCCTGAGACTGTTCACATCCTGTCTGCCCAGCCTGAGACTGTTCACGTCCCGTCTGCCCAGCCTGAGACTGTTCACGTCCTGTCTGCCCAGCCTGAGACTGTTCACGTCCGTCTTCCCAGCCTGAGACTGTTCACATCCTGTCTGCCCAGCCTGAGACTGTTCACATCCTGTCTTCCCAGCCTGAGACTGTTCACGTCCCGTCTGCCCAGCCTGAGACTGTTCACATCCCGTCTGCCCAGCCTGCGACTGTTCACATCCTGTCTTCCCAGCCTGAGACTGTTCACGTCCCATCTGCCCAGCCTGAGACTGTTCACATCCTGTCTGCCCAGCCTGAGACTGTTCACGTCCCATCTGCCCAGCCTGAGACTGTTCACATCCTGTCTTCCCAGCCTGAGACTGTTCACGTCCCATCTGCCCAGCCTGAGACTGTTCACATCCTGTCTGCCCAGCCTGAGACTGTTCACGTCCCGTCTGCCCAGCCTGAGACTGTTCACATCCCGTCTGCCCAGCCTGAGACTGTTCACGTCCCGTCTGCCCAGCCAGAGACTGTTCACATCCTGTCTTCCCAGCCTGAGACTGTTCACGTCCCGTCTGCCCAGCCTGAGACTGTTCACATCCCGTCTGCCCAGCCTGCGACTGTTCACATCCCGTCTGCCCAGCCTGCGATGTTCACATCCTGTCTTCCCAGCCTGAGACTGTTCACGTCCCATCTGCCCAGCCTGAGACTGTTCACATCCTGTCTGCCCAGCCTGAGACTGTTCACGTCCCGTCTGCCCAGCCTGAGACTGTTCACGTCCTGTCTGCCCAGCCTGAGACTGTTCACGTCCGTCTGCCCAGCCTGAGACTGTTCACGTCCCGTCTGCCCAGCCTGAGACTGTTCACGTCCCGTCTTCCCAGCCTGAGACTGTTCACATCCTGTCTGCCCAGCCTGAGACTGTTCACGTCCCGTCTGCCCAGCCTGAGACTGTTCACGTCCTGTCTGCCCAGCCTGAGACTGTTCACGTCCGTCTTCCCAGCCTGAGACTGTTCACGTCCCGTCTGCCCAGCCTGAGACTGTTCACGTCCCGTCTTCCCAGCCTGAGACTGTTCACGTCCCGTCTGCCCAGCCTGAGACTGTTCACGTCCCGTCTTCCCAGCCTGAGACTGTTCACGTCCCGTCTTCCCAGCCTGAGACTGTTCACGTCCCGTCTGCCCATCCTGAGGCTGTTCACGTTCCGTCTGCCCAGCCTGAGACTGTTCACGTCCCGTCTGCCCAGCCTGAGACTGTTCATGTCCCGTCTGCCCAGCCTGAGAGTGTTCACGTCCCGTCTGCCCATCCTGAGGCTGTTCACGTCCCGTTCCGCCATGGCCGCCCGAAGGGTCCTCTCGGCCACGGCTACCCAAAGGGAAATATCCGCCCTGGCCGCCTGCTCATGTGAGGCCTGGCCCTGATCAGCCTTCAGGGTGCCCACCCCCTACTCCTGTTGTTGCAGTCTGTAATGTCACAGTATGTCTTGTCTCCACCTCTATACTTCACTTCCCAGCATCCCTCTCGTCTATACACCTGCTTGCGTCACCCGTGTTTAACCATTGACATCATCTGTGCCACCTGTTTCTGTTAATTAGTATCTGTATTTAGTTTCCTTCGGTTCAGTTAGTCTTGGCCAGTTCTTGTTAATGTTACAGGAATTATGTATGGTGTTTGTCACCTCGTGTTCAGTATATGTAAACCTTTTTATTCGTCTTTGTCGAATAATGCAGAAGATAAAGAACTTAAAAAGTAATATTAATATTAATATTATTGGTTTAAAAAAATCACAATTAGATTATTTTCTAAAATCGTTCAGCCCTAACAATGATTTTCCCAAAACTTCCAAACACCCCACACCACCCCCGATTTTATTTTTATTACTAATCTGCATGATTCACGTGGGTCATGATTTTAGGCTAAAATAACCGGAATTCCGGATTAATCCGGAAGAATCACATCCTTGCAGTATTTACATTTTTGAGTGGACTATCAAATGACCACAAGGATGAGTGAATTAATTTTAATTTGTGAGTAAACTATCCCTTTAAGAACTAAGCACAGCACTAAACTCGTAGCTCCAGTGGTGACAAATACTACCAAAGTATTGAAAATTACCATGGTACTAAAACTTTAACGTGGTGCAATTTCATCCTTTGATGACACTCAAGTGCGACTGTGTAACATAAATATTAATTTACTATATTATTTTATGTGTGTCTTATACACTACCATTCAACAATGCTCCAAAACTGCGAAACTACTGAGCTAGGATCAATTTCTACCAAATTTTATAAACATACTCAAACATCATTTCTACATAGGAAATAAAACCCTTTTTTTAATCAACACAAATCTATATGGACTGTGAAAGGGGAACACCAGTCTCAGTTTAAATCACTACTAAACAACCCAGAAGTCTCATGAACAGGTCATGATCAACCATTCTGAGAACACGTCCATGCATAGTATTTAGTGCCTGCAGTCATGTTATTGTAGCTATATAGGAGTGTCTCTCTCCATTAGAACTGTTCAAGAACTTCAGCTGCACTCGAGAGCCTGATGCAAAAGAGTGAGGATCGATGGGCCGGATCAATCGCCTCCCTGGTGGCAGAGTTTTAAGTGCCGGGGCCCGTGCTTGTACATCCGCATCAGGAGACCTGTCATGCTGTACTTACAATCAATTAAAGAAATTAGCCTTCTCACCCCCAGCCCTCCCCCTGCTCTTCTCTACACACATGCTGACGGACAGGGGAGCAGAGACACCTCTCCCTCAACAGCTGGCTCTAAATGACATCAGTGTGGGAGAAACATCTGGAACGACACCTGCCAGCTCTACCTCGGCAGTCGTTTGCGTGGAGAGGAGAGGATGAAAAAATTTGCTCAGCACTCTGTGAACAGGATATGTGCAGTCAGACGAGAGACATTCATTCTGTTAAAGTGAAGGTGAATGACTCGATGACAGAATATTGATGGATATGAAAAACATCTGTGCGTGAGGAGTGTCATCCTGTTGCAATGTTAAATATGGAATTTTACAGAAGTTTACATTTTAGAAAACTTTATGCACGAGCATAAGCTTAAAGTCCCCATAAAATCAAAAAGAACAATTTTTTCTTAATACATGGAATATTACAGTATTTATTATAAATGTATCTGTGCACATATTTTGTAATTCAAATGCCCCCCTATTCTTGAGTCAAAATAGCTTCCCATTTTGAATTAAAATCTTGAATAAAATCACTTGCTGCAAAATCTTGAATAAAATCACTTGTAGCAAGTTCACAGCAATAGCAAAGACAACGATCCAATTAATTCTGGATGGATAAAATCAAGTCCCGTTCAACATTTTTTCTTGTTCGAGAAGCCATTTCAGAAGAGAAGATTATAGCAACTTTAATTTCATGCCTACTTGCAAGTCAACATGAAACAAACCATTTTACTTATTTCAGAGGGAATCAGGATTATCAAAGAGAATAGATTGATTTGATCCATCTGGACTATTGGACTGTGTAAAGTCTCAATATGGTAGGATGAATTGAAAGTTGAGGCCCCATTTATACCATGTGTTTTCAGTTATCAGATCACTCTCAACCATGTTACAAGTTACACATTCCTTAAGATGCAGTGAGATCTAGTCACTGAAATGCATTTGGAGGCATTCTGAGAGAATTTCCGACATTTAATTATAAATTTTCATTAGCATGTAGATAGGCAAGTAATATGTCAGAACGATAGGAAAATATACAGAACAATAGATAGAATGATAGAACCTTAGAACAATAAAACAACAAACAGACAGACAGACAGACAGACAGACAGACATAGATAGATAGATAGATAGATAGATAGATAGATAGATAGATAGATAGATAGATAGATAGATAGATAGATAGATAGATAGATAGATAGATAGATAGGTAGGTAGGTAGGTAGGTAGGTAGGTAGGTAGGTAGGTAGGTAGGTAGAGGTAGGTAGGTAGGTAGGTAGGTAGGTAGGTAGGTAGGTAGGTAGGTAGAGGTAGGTAGGTAGGTAGGTAGGTAGGTAGGTAGGTAGGTAGGTAGATAGATAGATAGATAGATAGATAGATAGATAGATAGATAGATAGATAGATCTGGAGGTACTGTTGAAAACCCCGCCCACTGTAACCTCAGACCACGCCCCTCAGCACACAGTCCAGATCAGCTGTAATCGCTCGGTATGGGCAGGCCGGAAAGCGCGTCTGTGTTTTCAAGGTTTGAAGGTGACATGGATAAGTAGATAAAGCTTCAGACTGAGTATTCAGGCCACTGGTGAAGCATCCCAAGAGCCCTTCAACCCTCTTTGTATACTCTCTGTATCCTTCCCACCACCCCCTTTCTCTCTCAAAAGGGGTGGAAGCTTCCTCCCCCTCCCACTCTCACCCAACGGCAGGGGAACGACCCGCAAGGTCGGAACCCTCGGTGGACGTGCCCGAGTCTCAGAAGGAACCTTATTCTAATTTCAGCGCTATTCCGTTCCACTCTGGCCCATGTAATAAATCTTGTTTGGTGACAAAACGTCCAATTAAGAAGGAATTGACACAAAAAGAAAGGTGTGTGAGGGAAGTGTGAAAAAAATACAAGAAGGAATGCTGCCTCAAGGACAAAGTCTGCCGCTAATGAACGTCAGTGGCATAATGATCGGAGTGATTGGGAAATAAGTTCTCAGGTTGTGATAGAGAACGGACGGTACACTCATTAGGAACTTAAAAGCTAGAACTCTTAAATATGAGGTGAGATGTTAAAAAGCTAAACTCAACTGTTAAACCAAATGAGATCTTTAGAAATGATGAAATCTTCACTAAACACCGCCAGTTCATTTTCCATTGAAATACTATGAGATCTGTTGTATTTTTACATATTCAGGTTACAGAGCTCAGACTGCTGGGATTCGAACCTTTATCTGTACTGACTGCCAAATTTGCGAAGTCAAGGAAATTGTGTCTATAGAGCTGTTAAGTCACGTAAGTTTGGAGGTCAAACCCAGAGCCGGCCCTAGGCATAAGCGAACTAAGCGGCCGCTTAGGGCCCCCTGGCCACCAGGGGGCCCCCTAATCGGGGATATTTTTTATTTTATTTTTTTTAGATGACTTAAACAAGTGACATATATCAATGAATGAATGAATATGACTGAATGAATCATTCAAGACAACAAAACTCTGAATTATTGATCAAAATCCTGCCTTACAACTGCTGCTGTGTCTGCCAGCGTTTAAGTCACGCGCATAATCCTCTAGACACCTCGCGCGTGCATAGACAATTTGTTCGCAACTGCGCCTAGTCACGGTATCGGTATTGGAGAAAACAGCCCGCAGGGGAACTTAACCTTCAAGGTGTAAGGGTAGCAGTTTGAATAAATAATAAACTTAGCAGTTTGAACTCTTCTCCACTTTATTATACCACACATTAGACCTCCAAAGACCCGCGACACTCTCCAGTACACAAGTCTGCGCAGTCTGCCTGCGCACAACCCATCTACGGCAAGCCCCGAGGGGAAAAATACATTGCATACACACATACAACGAGCGCCAGAACATTATTACCGGTATTATAGTAACAGACTTTGTTGGATTATGTCATGTAATATCTAACAAAGTATGTTACGATAATAATAATAATAAAGCTTTTGAGGACAGTTACACTGTATTGAGACAGTTGAGAAATAGTAGGCCAAATATTTGTAGTTTTCAACAATAGGCTTGTTGAAGCCTTGCTCTTATATTTCTCAGTTTTGTCTTAATTTTAGCAAATAATTTCTTTTATGTTTTGATGCAGTTTTAAGACTGTTAAAACTTTTTTTATTTAAGTAGGCATCTATTTTTTTTATATTAATTATATTATATTATATTAATTATAATTAATTATATTATATTAATTTTGTATTAATTTTGTTGTAGCCTGATACATAACCTAAGTGTATTCATAATGTATCATTATTGCGTGACATTTGTGTCAATAATCGCCAAACACAGGTGACTTCGCGTCGTGGGAGGGGCCCCCAAATCAAATTCTGCTTAGGGCCCCCAAAAGGCTAGGGCCGGCTCTGGTCAAACCAGAAAGTTAATAATTCAATAAAAATGACAAATTCCACAAGGATGTGAGCTTTCATGCTTCACAAACACACCTATTAGCACGCTTAAATTTTAAAGCACACACATTTTACATTTGAAGTGTGATTAAGATATATTTTAGAACGAAATGTGACAGTATCTTCAAGCAAACCACATGCCTTATTTCACTCATAAATGAAAAAAATAGCTTGAAATTGTCCCATTGATTATATATATATATATATATATACAGTATATATATATATATATATATATATATATATATATATATATATATATATATATATATAGTGAGGGAAATAAGTATTTGAAAACCCTATTATTTGCAAGTTCTCCCTCTTAGAAATCATGGAGGGGTCGTAGGTGCATGTCCACTGTGAGAGACATAATCAAAAAAATAAAATAAATAAAAAAATAAAAAAATCCAGAAATCACAATGTATGATTTTTTAACTATTTATTTGTATGATCCAACTGCAAATAAGTATTTGAACACCTGAGAAAATCAATGGTAATATTTGGTACATTGGCCTTTGTTTGCAATTACAGAGGTCAAACATTTCTTGTAGTTTTTCACCAGGTTTGCACACACAGCAGAAGGGATTTTGGCCCACTCCTCCACACAGATCAGTCTGGTTTCTGGGCTGTCGCTGAGAAACACGGAGTTTGAGCTCCCTCCAAAGATTCTCTATTGGGTTTAGGTCTGGAGACTGGCTAGGTCACGCCAGAACCTTGATGTGCTTCTTACAGAGCCACTCTTTGGTTCTCCTGGCTGTGTGCTTCGGGACATTGTCATGTTGGAAGAGGCAGCCTCGACCCATCTTCAATGCTCTAACAGAGGGAAGGAGTTTGTTCTTCAAAATCTTGCAATACATGATTCCGGTCATCCTCTCTATAATACAGTGCAATATTATAGAGAGTCCCATGTGCAGAAAAACACCCCCAAAGCATGTTGCTACCACCCATGCTTCACAGTAGGGATGGTGTTCTTGGGATGGTACTCATCATTCTTCTTCCTCCAAACACGGTTAGTGGAATTATGACAAAAAGTTCTATTTTGGTCTCATCTGGCTATATGACTTTCTCCCATGACTCCTCTGGATCATCCAAGTGGTCACTGGCAAACTTTTGAGGGGCTAGTTTAAGCAGGGGAACCTTTCGTGCCATGCATGATTTCAAACCATAACGTCTTAGTGTATTACCAACAGTAACCTTGGAAGCGGTGGTCCCAGCTCTTTTCAGGTGATTGACCAGCTCCTCCCGTGTACTTCTGGGCTGATTTCTCACCTTTCTTAGGATCATTGAGACCCCACGAGGTGAGATCTTGCATGGAGCCCCAGTCCGAGGTAGATTGACAGTCATGTTTAGATTCTTCAATTTTCTAACGATTGCTCCAACAGTGGACCTTTTTTCACCAAGATTGGTGTTTCCCCGTAGCCCTTTCCAGCCTTGTGGAGGTGTACAGTTTTGTATCTAATGTCTTTGGACAGTTCTTTGGTCTTGGCCATGTTAGTAGTTGGATTCTTACTGATTGTATGGGGTGGACAGGTGTCTTTATGCAGCTAATTTAGGATAATAAATGGAGTGGAGGTGGACATTTTAAAGGCAGACAAACAGGTCTTTGAGGGTCAGAATTCTAGCTGATAGACAGGTGTTTAAATACTTATTTGCAGCTGTATCATATAAGTAAATAGTTAAAAAAATCATATATTGTGATTTCTGGATATTTTTTTTTAGATTATGTCTCTCACAATGGACATGCAATTTCAGACCCCTCCATGATTTCTAAGTGGGAGAAACTGTTAGCCTTGTGGAGGTGTTCAATTTTGTCTCTAGTGTCTTTGGACAGTTCTTTGGTCTTGGCCATGTTAGTAGTTGGATTCTTACTGATGGGTTGGACAGGTATCTTTATGCAGCTAACAACCTCAAAAAGGTGCATCTAATTTAGGATAATAAAATGGAGTGGAGGTGGATATTTTAAAGGCAGACTAACAGGTCTTTGAGGGTCAGGATTCAAGCTGATAGACAGGTGTTTAAATACTTATTTGCAGCTGTATCATACAAGTAAATTATTAAAAAATCATATATTGTGATTTCTGGATATATTTTTTTTAGATTATGTCTCTCACAATGGACATGCAATTGCAGAACCCTCCATGATTTCTAAGTGGGAGAAATTGTAAAACAGTGGGGTGTTCAAATACTTATTTTCCCCACTGTGTATATATATATATAAATATATATATATACACAAAGTTTTGGGTGAAAAAATACCCCATACATGCTCGACAGGTTAGGCGAGATTTAACCCTATAGCTGATTGTGTTTCACACAATTGTTACATCATGCCATCAAGCAGAGTAAATTCTCTGATGAACAGAATACAACATTACAGTAAAATCCACTAATTAGCGATGGAAGCTCTAATCAGTCACTTGTTACTTAAGCAGACACTATTTGTCTAAAGCAACTTGCAGCACACTAATTGCAGGGCCAGTCTCCATGGAGCCACATGGGGTTAAGTGCTGTGCTCAAGGGCATAATGCTGATAGAACAGGGCTGTAATCTCAAGTCAATTCTCCAGTTCCTGGGTCACCCCAATTTCAAACTAAACCTGCAAGCCCAGTTCCATGACCTTCAGGGTGTCAACACCCCTCAAACCAAACTTTTAACAAATTAAACATTGTAAATTTTCAAACCCCCCCCCCCCCCCAAACATCCAAACTGATAACACTTGTAACACAGCTATTCATATACACTTATATATAGAGAGAGATTTGTAATTTGTGAACATAAAGCAAGATAGAGTGCAAAGGAGAGGAAACAGTTAATGACTGTATAACATCAAATATAGTCAATACAGTATGTATGCCATGTGATGCTGTAAACAGTTATCATAGTAGAGACTGCCACATTACTGTAACTCACCCTTCATCAGTAAAGGCAAACTACTGTATATATTCAGTCATATGGCACAGTGAAAATATTTACAGTATTGCCAGCAAACTCTAGCCTGGATGCCAGCCCGAACATTTTTTGGACGGGAAGTTCGGTCTGGACTCGATCCATTGAGGAGTAATTATGATCGGTTCAGAAATCATCGGGCCAATCAAATTGCCAGGGCGGGCTTTATACAATGATTGACAGGTGGTCTTCAGTAACGTAATCCTCACGTCGTCAAAGAGCGCTTGTCAAAGATGAGTGCAGCTGGAGAATTGAGATGTATAGATTCCGCTGTCGCGTCTTTTGTAAAATAAATCGACAGCGCATTCATTTTAATAGACAAACAGAAATATATTTTTGGCGTCCTTCCTACATGATTCGGGAAAAGTGTAACTTATCAGCTGGCTCTGACGGTCGCTAAGAAGATGGGATGTAATGAAAAGCCTGTGGTCGTTGTGGTTTCTCCTTTGGTGGCACTCATGGAGAAGTAAGTAAAAGAAGTAACACTCGTTATTTAACTTCTAAAATAAATAAAGTAGGCTACGTTCTGTATTTGAAAACTGCGCTATGCAAAGGAGTTGACTTATGCGTTGCTCTGATTGGTTGTAGGTCTACCGACTATCCAATTGAGTGCAGAGGTTTTTTTTTTTTTTTCCTGGTTCGGTTACGACACGCCTCATAATCAAAGCCCAATTAAGGAGTTTCAGACTCATTTTCTCTCTTGAAAATGAGTATGATGAAGTCAGGCTAAGCAAACTCTGTTCTAGCACAAAACCTCATGGCTGTTTCATAACTTCATCACACCTTTTGATAATACACTAGATAAGATACTATAACTAACATTATGGATTCAATTTCATAAGTTATGTCAGTGTATTTTTTCTAATGTGGCAACTGTAGTCTGTAATACTGTAATTATTTCAGCAACAAGGGTGATTTGCAACATGTATCTTGCATTTTTGCTGTTGAATTAACTGATTGTTAAAAAGTACTAAATTGAAAGATCACACTGTTGTGTTAAACCAAATTTCATTTACATTTTACAATAATCTTGTGCTTGAAACAAAATGTGTATAACTGTAATGAAAGCATGAGATCAGGTTTTGAAAAAAAAAAATAGCTGTTGTGATCATTTTGGATTTTTGTACTAAGAGTTTTGAAAATGTACACCTTATGAAAATAGTACCGAAGCGAATAAAACTGTAAACGGAAGCATTTTGTGGTCATTTTAATAATAATAATAAAATGATAAATATTATAATTAATAATTTATTTAAAAACAATTAACTTAAGTAAGAACTGAAGCAGCCAGTTCAAACAAAGTACCAGACAAACACAACACAATACCAATCCAGTCCTAGACACAGGATGCGTGCAAAGATGACATCATAATGTTTGAACGGTATTTTTGTGGCTTTCTTTTTGCTCAACTACTGATTAAGTTAGAAAAGCCGAACTGTCCTCAGAAAACTTTGAATTACGTGACCTTCGATCTGTTTCTGAAACATACATCAGGCTAGGAACGACTAATGCCGTAATCTGTAAATGTTTAAACAGATTCATGACATTTTTAAAAAGCCTTCATTAACATTCATTATTTTAATTAGCTTATGATAACACATATGGAGTATCTATGTACATCAAGAAGAAAAAAAAAACATTCAGCATGAAAACAATTATCTTGGCTCGTTTGAAGCACTTAATTCAACTCACATGTGCGTTTGCTGTGCTACAGGAAGCAGAAGAACAAGTTTTGAAAAGCAAATGAGTTGAACTAAACATTTCCCTCAGAGTCAAAACAATCAGTTATCACCAGATCAATGCACATCACTGAAGCCAGAATGGTCAGATCCAAACTCCTTCCCCCTCACCGTGACATCACTCCCATGTTGTCACCGTGACGACGCTCCCCCATGTTAACAAATGGAGCCATCACTGAGGCTCAGAGGAGGCTGGTGCTCCCTCCCATTTACAAACTCCTTCATCAAATCCCACCGGGCCCTGCGTTGATTACTCCCGCAATTAGCAGTGTCAACTCCGCGATATGGATTAAGTGGTCAGGTTTGGGTCTGGGAGCTAATTAGTCGTCTCCCTCTCTTTATGATTTGTTGATTAATTATGAATATTTAGTTAGGAAAAGGGATGTTAATTATTAATCAAAATTAAATTATCTGGTGTAATTAACCACAAAGTTTCCATTTTTTTAGCCTTCACAGGGCGTGCGTCTGCTCGTTGGATGTGAATGGGAAATGGGGGGGGGGTGGTTATGACACGCAGCGAACGGTAAAGGTTAGCACAATGTTTACATTGCATCTGGGACGCATCACGGAGAGAGAATTTTCTGAATGTTGCATTGAGCTAATGGGGTAACATTTGGGCGAAATGTGACGGTTTCATCAATCTTTCCATATGTCAATGTATCCGTCTAGCTAGCCATTCGTCAATCATGCCTGTTCCTGTAGTGTAAACAGAACTGGTTAACCCAGCTGAAGCAGGACTCCATTCTTTGTCTCTGAACTGGAACAGTGAGGCGAAGGGAATCCAGTGATGAAAACCGCTATATTCATCTTAAATGGGTGACAAAAATACACACACAACCTACTGTAGTGAGCTGCCTTCTAAAGCAGCATATTAACTGGAAAGACATCTCAAAAGTGACATATGTTCCACTTGTGAGAAACTAGAGAAACTAAGCTAATGCTAAGAATACATAGCAAATATAAAATGTCTGTATATGAAAGGCATATTTCTCTCATGGTTTCACTAAGCCCATTGTGATGCATTCTGGGATCACCTTCTTGAAGGACACACGTGAAGCTGCCTTTATAAAGCAATTGTTTTTTTTATTAATAATTATTTATTTAAAATGTTAACTATTTGATGCTGTTTAGTGTTTAGTGAATAATAAGTATATTAAAGTAAGAGTATACTTTTATATAGTTATTTTTGTATCATCGAGATACTATACATTTTTTTGTTATATTTTGAATTTATAAAAATATTACTATTTTCCATTTCCATTTTAATTAAAGGTTCAACAAGGTTTTATCAACTACAAGGCAGACAAGAGAAACAGAGTGTACGAGAGCAAACACGTACAACAACCGACAACCAAAGACTGAAAACAGAGGAACTAAATACAGAGTTGATAATATGATAATGAACAGGTGTGATGATTAGATGAGTGAGTGCAGGTGTAAGCCAGGTGGGATTATGGGGCATGTAGTGCGAGGTGACTGGTCTGGTGACTGAGGATTGTGACACACACATATATTAGTCTTGTCAAAATTAGCACGTTAACGCATGCAAATAATTTGTTCAGTTTAACGTGTTAAAAATGTTTAAAGTGATTAACGCAGCATCTGTTTTTTTTTTCTGTCATCCTTTGCCTGCGCTACAGTACACAATCACGCTATCATTGTTCAAGTGCTATTAAACCATTTGAGCGTGACAAAATGCAAAAAATAAACAGACAAAAACACACAAAATGATGACAAAATTCCTGTTTTGTTGAGTATCATCTTAAGCACAGTCTGAAATGAGTTGAAATGAACGCAAAGAGTTGTGAGAAAATATGATGAGTCAGATCCGGGTCATGTCTTAAAGTGACAGCAGCCTTTTAAACCGGCTGCTGTCTGTCATTAAAGGAGAACTCTGTCAATTTTAACATTGAGTTAATTTTTTGTACATTTGGAGTGCTGTCAGTTCAGACAAAAACGTCAAAAATCGTTGTTGTCTACACCGTGTTATCCTCTTTTTAAAATTCGCACCCTGTTGACTTCAATGGGGCAAGTTCTAAACCTGCTTTTAACATCCTTGATTTTTCATTACGAGTGCACAGCCATGTGAGTGGTGTTATTAAGAGTGACCACGGTCAATCTGACTGCAGTAGATGTGAAAGATATGAATAAAAATGATGTTAATTCAGACAGCTCACATACCTCTATTTACTTACTGTTTTCGGTCGTCCACAGTATTTCAGTCCACAGTCCACAGTCGATTGTCGAGTTTGTGCGCGTGATCATTGGTAACTAAATGATGTTCAACATATGATTCGGATGAACAATTCATTTGAGCTGATATTCTCAGAACACCACACAGCACCGTCATCAGCTGACAGTCTGATTGTTGCTTAGTTAACAATGATCGTGCGCGCAAACTCGACAATCAACTATGTGGACTTCGACTGAAAACAGTAAGTAAATACAGGTATGTGAGCTGTCTGAATTAACATAATTTTTATTCATATCTTTCACATCTACTGCAGTCAGATTGACTGTGGGCACTCTTAAATAACACCACTCACATGGCTGTGCACTCGTAATGACAAATCAAGGATATTAAGAGGCTAAAAGCAGGTTTAGAACATGCCCCATTGAAGCCAACAGGGTGTGAATTTTAAAAAGAGGATAACAATTTTTGACATTTTTGTCTGTACTGACAGCACTCCAAATTTAAGAAAAAATTAACTCAATGTTAAAATTGACTGGAGTTCTCCTTTAAAGTTAATTAAAGAACAAAAGACAAAGAATAAATCAATCACTGCTCTTGACTGAATAACGTATGTAACTTTAATAATGACTAATCTATATTTCATTTATAATTTATGCACAGAAGACTGTGAAGTGTTTGATAACTTTATTGAATTTCTGTAAATTTCCTACCTGTTAGAAATTTTAAAGCACTTTTTAAGATTAAGGTTATGGGTTAAAAGGGATTTGGATGTGAAGATTGTTTTAAGTTCTCTTAAATTAAATGTTGTTATATTTGTATACAATTAATAGCTTTTAATTATATTGTAATGTTGTATTACTAAAATTGAGGGGGTCTATCATCAGTATCAGTATTGATTTCAGTGATACAGCCCTTCATTCATAATGCTTAGTAAAAAGATGCCATTAAACAAATAACTAAAATATAATGTCTTTATATTGTTTCTACATTATTTTTATATTAAAATATATATTAAAAATGTAATGCAGCTCTCTCTCTGTGAACATTGATTTTAGGTGTGATTAATTACAGAAAAAAAAATAGTTCCTTATTAGCTTTATTAGTATCCTGTTTGGGCCTTCATTGAAGAATGCAATTCTGCAATCTTAGGAGGCAGTGAAATCGCCAACCTTTTGAAACGCGTCTTTCCTGTCAGGAGCTTAACTGTGATGCCTTAAAATATATTGCCTATGGAGGCAGCTCACTAAGTTTTGAAACACAGGCAGGCTCATCACAGTGTCCCAAGCCATCTCCTTTTATTTACATTACCTATGAATCAACGCTCCAATGATTATCTTCTGTTTACCTAGATGGAGCAATACGGCGATATTTATCGCTGCGCCGTGGCTAAATATAGCCGTGTAGCCACGGCACCCAGCGACACTGTGGGAGGTTCTGTTCAACTGTTGGTCTTTAGGCTGACAAGAGGCAGAATTCCTGATGAATGCTTCTTTTCATCTGTGTGACTGTGTGTATTTGACTGAGTAAATATTTAGCCACATTGGACTTGGCTGCTGATTCTACCCAGATGGACGGATTGATGCCTCAGTGGCAAGGCTTGCCAAAGACAATCCAGAGACCTTATGTAAGTACCGCCCGGCTCTGCAGAGCAGATTGAGGGCTGAGGTGACTAACCGCTATTTACAACTGATCTGGAATAATTCGCTTTAACTGTCCCTCATCCTCAACCGCAATGATTAATGCTACATCGCTAATTCAGGAGGCCAGATTATCAGTCGTAACGTAAGAGGTTATGGGCTGCGAGCTGAGATATTGTGGCCATTGAATTGCCTTAATGCTGGATGACACCACATACGATTCGATAACGAAACCGTTCTGGCCCGTAAGCTCGGTATGAATCCTATCTCCATCAAAGCGTGTTTGTTTTTGTCTAGAAGGACGATTCCTCATGATTGAACAAATAGCTAAACATCATATTCATTGTTTCGCATAAACAGCCATTTCCTTTCATATTTATATCAATTCATCATAATGGCAAACATATTTGGATGCACAGAGAGGGTCAATGACTGGAGACATCAGCACTTTTTATCAATTCACCCTTTTAAATGCATTTCTTCATACATTTCTCACCTTTAATTTTCCATCGGGGACTGTGACAAGATCGGGAAGATAATCGGATTTATCATAATCACCAAAAGCTATGCATGACGCGGCCAATTTACATGAAATAAATATAAGCTGGGATAAGTCCTGCCTCTGAGCTGTGCTTCACGATATCACGACTGCAGGTAAATTTGAATGACAGAGCATAAAGACCAGAAACAAACAGAGAAAGAAAGAGAGGAGACAGAGAGAGAGGGTGATAAAAGTGTGTGCAAATATCATTCATTAATTACTGGATAATAAATAATAGGAAACCAAGGGCAACATTTTTACATTTTCCTTCATAACTCAAATATATATTTTGACTAAAAACATTTACAATTTGATTCAAAAGTCTGAGACCACATTAAAATCTGGGATTTAAAATCAGGGTTTTTTTTTTTCTTATTAAGAAAATTAATTTAAATCAAGAAATGCAATGATATAAAGAAAACAAATATACATTTCTATATTATTTTGTCACAAATCCAATAAGCACATATGTGAGATACTCTTAGATAATAAAATGATCTATATTGGCAGATGAGCACTACCATTCAATTATACTTTTATTCAGCAAGGACACATTAAATTGATCAAAGGAGATCAAATAAATGCTTTTCTTTTGAATTTTCTATTCATTAAAGAATCCTAAAAAAAGGTTTCTATTCAGCAAGGAAACATAAAGTTGATCAAAAGTGATCCGATAAATGCTGGTCTTTTGAACTTTCTATTCATCGAAGAATCCTAAAAAAAAGGTATCACAGTTTCCAGAAAAATATTAATACTGTTTGCAACATTGATAATAAGAATTGTTTCGAGCACCAAATCAGCATATTAAAACTATTTCTGGAGGATCATGCAGCACTGAAGACTGGATTAATGATGCTGAAAAGCAGCTTTGCCATCGTATGAATAAATTACATTTTAAAAATATATTCTAATGAAAAAAAAAACATTTTTAATTGGAAAAATTATTTAACAAGATCACTGTTTTTACATGAATTTTGATCAAATAAATTCAGCCTTGAAGACCAAAAGAGATTTATCTCAAAAACACAAAAAAAACAACATAAAACATGTAAAAATTAGTTTACGTGAAATGTAAAGCCTTTCATTTAAATATACTAAACATATAGACCAATTTTCAGTAGGCAAACATGTTGATGTTTTTTTTTTTTTGTGGGTGGAGCTTAGGTTGAGACAGAACGATCCTTCTGGCCGCTTGTTAGCTTGTTTTTTAACAATGACTGGAGAAAATCCGATTTTATCTTAAAGGTCCTGTTCTTCGTGATCCCATGTTTCAAACTTTAGTTAGTTTGTAATGTTGTTGTTAGATTATAAATAATGTAAAATTCTGTACAATTATAAAGCTCAAAGTTCAATGTCAAGCAAGATATTTTATTTAACAGAAGTAGCATACATCGAACAGCCCGTTTGGACTACATCCCTCTACTTCCTTCTTTAATGACGTCAGAAGAACAGTTTTTTTGACAAAAGTCCGCCCACAGGAATGCTCCCTCAACTCCCTCAAATTGCGCACTTCTTATAACTTACTGTGTTTACTCAGCTCTTATGGTGATTTTCTGAAGTAAAACTGACATCTTTTGTGTGATGTACAATAAACTTTATTAAACTCATCAGTATATGTTTGATCACCATTCGGACCTGGTCCGAAACAGAAGACTTGTAGGCTATAAACAAATAATGGATACATACAAGCAGATGACAAATATAACCGTAATTAAACTACTAAACTATACCTGTTCCATCTCTACAGCACTCTGACTCTGTAGGCATTATTGTCCGACTCAAAATGAACACCGTTATTGAGAGTTTCTGATATTATCATCATTCCCTGAGATGAAATTGTCCTGAGAGACTGAGAGCGAGCTCATGAAGCTCCGCCCCTTGTGCTGGCAATAGCAGCAGCAGCTTATTTGCATTTAAAGGGCACACACTAAAACAGTGCGTTTTTCTGAGACCCAAAAAAAGAATTTAAACATGCTGTAAAAAATGATCTGTTGAGTATTTTGAGCTGAAACTTCACATACACATTCTGGGCACATCAGATACTTATTTTATATCTTGTGAAAAGGGGCATAATATGGGACATTTAATGTGTAAGGTCACTCACTGTACAGGACCGCGATTGTTATTTGCAAAAGTTAATTTTAATGGACTAATCAGATTGGCTGACCTGTACTGTACACTATTGGCTAAAGAAAAACAAAAACAAACAAGGGTGAAAGAAAAAAAATAGGGTGATCCCTAAACTAACCAAAGGACAGCTGCACTTACGTATGTTCCTCCAACAACTGATACATTATATATATAGGCCTCAAAACTTGTTTTTATATCTTGAAATCGAACTGGTTGAACTGCCATCACTCTTGCTTTTTTTAAGTGATGCATTTGGATTGTGATTCCTTTCAAAATACATTAACTTACATTTGATCGAAACTTTGACAGGGCCGTGAGGTCATTTGCCTCTTCATGGACTCATCAAAAACTAATTTTTTTCCTTATATCAGATAAAATCAACTCCACCCCGTGCAAAGCCAACATTTATAAGCCACTGTCCCCAGAACATGCCAGAACTTGAGTTCCTCTTTGTGCCTGTGCAGGGATACGTCTGATTGGCTCCGTGAAATACGGAGGCTGAATAACGAGCGCGGTCTCTAAACCCGATTAAAGGGGGGAGCCATTTTGTCTTCTCTCCTTTGCTTTTCGCTAATTACACAGAAGCTTCAAAAGAAATTATACACATCATGACTGACCCCGAAGTGACGGCTATAGAGGCGTGCTGTACTATTGGTCTGTTGTGAAATGACAGTATTATATTAGAATTAGAGTCCAGTCGTGATTTCTCACAAAGTTCTATTGTGTTTAATATAATCGTTGCAGAAACATACAAATGACAGACCCTCGGTATCATTGTTTCATGATCAAAAAGAAATTACTACGGTGTCTTCGGCACGGCTCTTCAAGGCTTCTTTTGTTTCCCTGCCCTGTTTCAGCCGCATTGATTTCCTACAGGCCTGAATTAGCATTCGTCTTTCTCTCCCTCTCATTAATCAATTTACACACTCTCTCTTTCTCTAATTGCTGGCCGATGCTGGTTATTAAAAGCCCTTTCAGAATACTCCACGGATAAGCCCGGCACAAATCCCCACTCCACTGCAGCAAACGCTTTTTTCTTTTTTCGCCACTGTCGAGCGGTCTTCTGTTATTCTTAAAACGTAGGCAATATGTTTGGAGAATTGTAATGCTCAGCCCACAATTGTCCATAATGAGGTGTAGGTGAATGTTGTAAGTGGCAAAGCCCTGAGGAAATACGATCTAGTCATATTTCGAAATTGCAGGGGCTGAATGAATTACACTGAGACGGCGGATACAGGAGATTAAGAAAAATGCGACGAACTTTTGCGACCCTGCCAAAGTTTCGTGCCTTCAAATCTGCGCTAGTGCTTACATGTGTCGTGGAAACAGTAAATAAGTAAACAGATCATTGCAGATGGCTCTAAATTGACAGTTTTGACCTTTTCCGGCTTGATGCACTCTCATAACTTTGAAGATTTCTAGATTTGCATGTCCTGAAGGAAATACCAGAGCTTTCAACACAGCAAAAAAAAAATATTATGTGGTTAGGCTTGGCTATAAATCAAGTGCATCAAGTTTTTAGGCAGCTGCACACAAACTTCAACACCTATTAATTTCAATAAAGAACCTAACTTTTTCGACCATGAACACACTACATTGGCATTGACATTTTGTCCTTGGATTTACTAAAAACAACAAACAATTTAGCCAAAAAGGAAAAAACTTTCTTGGTATCTTAAACACCTGAACTTGTAAAAAGCAGCTAATCGTCAGTTTTGCCAGTTCTTTCTTCAGCATTCGATTGTGATAGTTGCTCAGCTCCAGTGGCCTTATGGGATAGCAAAGTATGGTTTGCATACAATATCATGACGTTTTAAGACATTCTACTCTTCAGACACATGATAGTCACGACCATGTAGGCTATGCATGGTAAATATATGCAGGGAAGACAAGACCACAGACCAACAGTGACAAGATCCGAATACAAAAAGACTTAAGAAATAAGACCAATCGCAATCCAGTAAGCAACTGATGAAGTCATCTCTGCCAGTTGCATTATGAATGCTGAACATTCTTTAAATGTAAGTAAATATAGAGTGCATTAAGGCCCGTTCACACTAAGCACGATAACTATAAAGATAACGATAAAGATAACTATATATGCGTCCACACCAATGACCGATAACGGTGTTTTTATTCTAAGCACGTGTGGGAGCGAGCGGTTTCAAAGTAGCAAATATGGATGACTGCTCCAGTGCTGTTGCTTCTTTACATTACAAACAAAAATCAAAAGAAAACAGGAGCTTTTGGGTACACGATATCCTTAAAATACGAGAGGAGTTGGGAGCACATCTAAACAGTGAATCTAGCAAGTCTAGTGTAATATCTAACAGTGGATTTAGCTGACGAAGTCAATGATGGGATAAAAACATCGGCTAGTCAACACCTTTATGTATACAACGCCTTTTCACTGCAACTTCAGCAATGTTGTCAACTTGCGCTGGATAGCCTACCTGAGGTAATGTTGTAACACTATGCTAAATTGCATAATATCTCATTGTGAACTTCTCATCATTTATTCCCAGTATACTACCTATTGCGTTCCATATATACATTTTTATATCCTTGAAAAGGGGATTTGACTTGTCAAACAGTGGAGCATTTTTTATTTATTTTTATTTATTTATTTTATTAAATCGAATTTTTTTTAAAAAAAATCTTTAAATTAGAATGGATTCTGATTGGTTGTCAGTGTTTTGTCGTTGGACAGCTGGAAAAAAAAACGTCTTGAAAGCGATCACAACGATATCGTTCCTCATATCTTTATCGTTATAGCTGTGATGTGAACTCGGTTATTCTTTAATATGGAGAACGGTTTTTAGAATTATATCTTTATAGTTATCTTTATAGTTATCGTGCTTGGTGTGAATGGGCCTTTAGAGTGCCTGCCCACTTTTTCAGCGCCCTTAGTTAGTTCCAGAAATATTTTTTCCATTCATTTGTTTAAAAAAAAAAAAAGTTTCATTAAAATGTTATAAGCCATGAAAAAGCTAACCAGCTACAAGGTGAATAACAATTTTTAACAGAAGTTTTAAATAAATAAAAAAAAATAGAGAGTAGGGAGACCGACTTGATTATGTAATTCGACTTGAAAAGTTCTTCATGGGAGTGGGAGTTCCCTGCAAGCTCTTTTGGCACAATTTGCTTTTCTTTGATTTGTGGAATTTTCTGTAGTACAGCATTAGGATTAGGTAATGTTGTTGTTTTTTTACTGATTGTCTTAAAAATAAAATTAAATTATGTAGGGTGACGCTTCAACAGCAGCATATTCCATCAATTAACAACCTCAGAGCTCACAGTAAGGCAGTCTTTAATGGTTTATAAGCTATAGTTAAAAATCGGAGAAAACAAATGCAGTTTTTAACTGTTGCACTCTGCTATGCCACAGTTATTTCCAGTACTCTAATCTGATTAGCTTAAGCTTCTTTTAGAACCATTTTCATTGGGGAAGAGAAAAAAATATATGGATTAATGACATAAGTTACTTTTATTACTGTTACCTTGATATTCCTAAAAGTGTAATGTGTTGAGTTTACAAAAATGTTTTAGAACGGGTTATTTGTGACTATCAGGATCTGTTGACATACCGGGCTGATGCAGGAAACCAGGCTGTTGTCGTCCTGCAGAAAGAAGCAACAGAACCTGCCCTCCCACCCCACCCTACCCGCTTCATCTCCTTCCACAGCTGTCAGAACGAGAGAAATGTGTCATACTAAAGGGCCATTTTCACCATGTGATCGAATCAAATCAGTCATAAATCTATTTGTTATTGACGAGGTAAAGAACACTTGCAGCCTCTGGCACAATGCATGAGCTCTCTTTCTCTCTCCCTCTCGCTCTTTCTATCTCTCTCTGTCTTTCTTTCTCTCAGTACATCACTCTGTGCTGTGCTGAAGGCTAAAAACCAGAGTTATGTTCCTATAACAAAATATTTTCCAGAGGTCTAACAACTCATGATGTCCTGACTGCCCAAGTAATGGAAGTAAATGAATCTATAAATAATCCCTCTTTCTGACAACAAATTGAACTACCCACAATTCCCTCTCTCCTCCAAACAGGCACGCACACACAACAACAGCATACTGCTACTGTCAACCGCTCCGCAACACATGCACGAAAAAGGCCAAGAGATTGGGGCAAACTTTTAAATAAACCACACTGTTTTACTAAAAATGTGTCACGAGAGAGCGTGAATATATTGGCCCTAATCAGCCAAAATGGGTGATTCATTGGTTAATTTCAGCAACTGGGGCTATACATTATTCCAGGCCTGCCATGGCTAATTTCTGCCTTTACAGACGGCGAGGATGACAAATGGAACGTCCGACCGGCTACAAGTGAAAAAGCTCCATCATGCTCGCTCTCCCACTTGAGTTTTACTCACACTAATGATGTATACTAGCCTGCAACTACACTTGACCTGCGGATTATGTGGCAATGGAGGAAAAAATAAATGTTTACCCAGAGGTTTTTGAGGGGAAAAACACGAGAAAGAGAAAGCAGGCATATATTGGGAGTGGGAAAAAACCCTGAAAAGCTGTCAAGGATAGGAGTTTAATCTTGTAAAGGAGAGTGTGGCCAAGGCTGACGTATTCTTTGAATATAGCTATGAAGATTTACTTTCAGACCACTTCTGAAAGTAAAAATAGCAGTAAATCCTTAAAAAGGAGAAAAATCTGTTAACAAATAAATTTGCATTACAATTAAAAGTATTTGTAGTAGTAGTAAATAAACAATGAATATATATATATATATATATATATATATATATATATATATATTCATTGTTTATATATATATATATATATGTTTATTTATATATATATATATATATGTTTATTTATATATATATATATATATATATATATGTTTATTTATATATATTATATATATATGGGCTGTCAAACAATTAATCGCGATTAATCGCATCCAAAATAAAAGTTTGTGTTTACATAATATATGTGGGTGCACTGTGTATTATTTTGTATGTATATATATATATATATATATATGAAGAGTTCAGATGCAAAAGCCTCTAAATGCCATTTGAAATTTTCTTCTAAAATGACCATTTTTATCAAGCTTGTATATTTAAGTTCAGTATTTTCACTTAAATGACAATTAATAGGTAATCTTCATTGCCATTTAAGTGAAATTACTGAACTTAAATATACAATCGTGATAAAAATGATCATTTTAGAAGAAATTTTCAAATGGCACTTAGAGGCTTTTGCATCTGAACTCTTCATATATATATATATATATACACACACACACACATGCATGTATAATTACGAAAAAAAATATTTATATATAAAATATGTATATTTATATATAATATAAATTATATATAAATCTATATACAGTATATACATGAAAATATTTCTTAAATATATAAAAGCATGTGTGTGTATTTATATATAAAATAATTATACACAGTGCACCCACATATATTATGTAAACACAAACTTTTATTTTGGATGCGATTAATCGCGATTAATCGTTTGACAGCCCTAATATATATATATATATATATATATATATATATATATATATATATGAAGAGTTCAGATGCAAAAGCCTCTAAATGCCATTTGAAATTTTCTTCTAAAATGATCATTTTTATCAAGCTTGTATATTTAAGTTCAGTAATTTCACTTAAATGGCAATGAAGATTACATATTAATTGTCATTTAAGTGAAATTACTGAACTTAAATATACAAGCTTGATAAAAATGGTCATTTTAGAAGAAAATTTCAAATGGCATTTAGAGGCTTTTGCATCTGAACTTTTCATATATATATATATATATATATATATATATATATATATATATATATATATATATATATATTACTTAAATTGTGGTGCTATATAATATATGAAATAAATATTCTAAAATAAAAGAATTATTAAGTTAAAAAAAAATCTGAAAAAGAGGCATCTTGATTTAGCCAAAAATGATCACAATGCCATGATACAGCAGTGTGATCTTGACACTACAGCCAAGGCCTCTTACAGGTCCCTCTGCAATGCATCGTGGGCCGCGTCCCCCTCCTGGCTCGCTTCAGCCGAGCTCTGAAATATCATATCAAATCAATGCGGACAGAGGCAGTGAGGCGCCAGAGCCACGACCGCTGCGAGGTCAGCATGGCCAAAAACAGACATAACAAATGCAAATGCTAAACAGGGCTAAAGGTGAAGAATCGTCTCGTCTCCTGAGTCCTGATGGAGTGACGCGAAACGGAGCTGTTCTGAGAAACGAGTGCAGGATAAATGTGCTATCGGCTGTGCTAATGGTGCTCGGGACGCAGATATCCGAGACCGGCACCCAACTTTGAGCTTCTCGAGACTGACCGATCAATCCATCCAGCATGTCAAACAGAGAACAGTGACCGTATCATACATCATCTCATGATGGTTTCATCTATAAATACAAGGTGAACTTTTAAGATTCAGAACATTGGTTTGGTTGGTGGGATATACCAAAGTTAGCACAAATCAATTCTGTCTGGGAACATGACACAGCTTTTTGCTTTTGCCAATTGTTACATTAATTTGCCACTCGGTTTCATAAATTGGTTCTGGTCTGCATGCATAGACATGCAAATGAGTAAAATACATTTTACTTATACAGCTACATTTTTCTTTTTGCCAAATTACATCAACATCAATCACAGACATCATGTTACCGGTGCACACTGTTCTGATGAATACAGTTACAAGTTCTTAAAAGGAAAGATGATTGGCCTTCGAACAAATTGATTTAATGACAGTAGAAAAGGAGCGCGTGCACTGACCTTTGTGACCTCTGATAGAACAGCTAGTGCTGTATGAAGACAAGCTCAAGTAGACATCCCTGAGTGCTTCGCTGCATTTAAATACCAACACTAATGAGGCTCAAAACCAACCCTTATTGGTAGAGACAGAATGAGAGGGAAATTAACTGTACAGCAGAAAGGGAAAAACAAGCTATTTAAGAATTATAATGGAATCAGAGACTGAGAATGGGTATTTTTATCCATACTTATATATGTGTGTGTGTGTGTGTGTGTGTGTGTGTGTGTGTGTGTATACATTAATTGGACTTTTTAAATAAATTTTGTTAAAGGTGAAGTGTAATTTATAAAGAAATTGCAAAATCAATTAAAATATATATTTTTTTTATTTCCTTGAAAACTGCCCTTGTCTGCCATTAGTCGAAAAAACAAAGCTCATAAAACTTTGGCATGCAAATTTATTTACCCTTTTTTTTTTTAAAAAAGTGAATAATATTTTTTTATTATTAATTTTTTATATTTTTTTAATTTGAATAATATTTTTTTAATATAAATTAAATTAAAAACTTGTGAACAACTACTTTTGAAAGTAAAGAAAACTTTTAAAAAGGTGAAAAAAATAATAAAGTTCAAAAGTCCCTTTGAATCCAATTATGAATCTGGGATTTTTTTTTTTTTTGTCATTTTAACAAGGAAATAAATGTTTAAGATATTTATTTTTAATAAAGATCACTCAATATATTATAAAACATGCACTATAAAAAAACTTACTTTTTAATTGTAAAAAAATGAATCCATTAAATTATTATGTTTTTATTATAAAAGGTTAAGTTAAAGGTAGAATATTCAATAAAATAGAAAATTCAATAAAAATTAAGCACACTGTTATGCTAACAAACTAGTAGTCTTAGGTTAAATTTCCCATTTGAAAAGTGATTTAAAAATAGGCTATTTAAAAACAATTAAATAATGACTTTACAAACTACATTTCCAAATTAATTATCAAAACAAGAAGACAAAATTCCACCGCTTGGCATTTAAAAAAAAAATCTCATAAAACACTGTCTAATAAAAAAGAATACAAATTTAAAAAGCGAATTTAAAAATGTTATAAATAATTTAATACATTTTTGAGCTAATGTCTCTCAAAATCTATACTTGTATGCTAACTCAAACTTAACCACAACCGTTATGGTCTTATTTCACACCCTCTGACTCCCTCCCTCTCTTTCTCTCTCTCTCTCTCCAGAAGGATGCAGAAAGGAGCAAGGGATAAACAGAAGAAGAGAGGCAGGGAGAGTATCAGGTGTGAGCTCCTGCTCGGCTGGCCCCAGGTACTGTTCTCTCGCCGCGGGGCCAGCTATTATTATTAACATCATTTGTCTGTATCATTCGCCCGGCACCTTTGCTTTCAGCCGGCACTATGAAGAAGACATGTTAATAAACGAGTACAGCCGCCACTCTGCCATCCGACCTGCTCCTCATCCGCCGTCCCCAGCCTACTCTCCCCCCTTCCCTTCCCCACATCCCCAAAAGGGACGGATTGCCGATTTGTTTTCCAGCAGCCTCCCCCACTCCATTGTTGTTTGCACTAAAGGGGACAAATTCAATTCATTCTTATGACAAGGATGCACTGATACAGGAAGAAAGAGGGAGAGGAGGAGCAGGAGGGGTGGATGAAGAAAGAGACTGCCCAGGAGGGAACAAACAGGAGCGAACACAAAAAAAGTTGCTGAATTTGAGGTATAACATGAAAAAGGAAGGAAAGAAAGGTGGGAGGGGGGAGGGTTGGAAGAAGATGGATAAACCGGTTGCGTTTCTTAGATGCGGATTGATGTGCTGGGGCCGATAACGTGGTCTCAGCGGACATGGTCATCTGGAGATGTGGAGGAAAAAGCTGTCTATGTTAAAACATACATCCTCAGAAGGAGGAGGTTTTTAGCCAAAGAAACAAATACATCAATATTGCTTCAGAGAAAAGAAAAAAAACAAAAACAATCAATGTTGCAATAATAGAAAATGGCTCTAACTATCTGAACTGTAATAGCCCCTCAGTCTGATCCACAGCTGGTGTGGTCTGTATGTTCTGACCTCTCTCGATCTGTCCAGGTGCTCTGCGCTTCTGCTTTTGACCCACAGCCAGATTCTGTCCAACTCAGCACAGCCTGACAAGTCCATTAAGATACTGAGGATCTAAGCCTGGTGTATTATACTATCATTCATCTATAACTACAGGGACTGAATCCGCTTCAAACTTCTTAGAGGGTTACAGTAGTTAAAAAATGAAAAACGCATCAGGATGCAGCGGTGAGAAGAAGTAAGGTACACGCGTGATAATGTTTGTTTTTATTACAATTCACCAAACCCACGCTAAAAAAATAAACAAAGAATCGTGTAAAACCCAGTAAAACTTGAGATTATTATGGATATGAGAACATAAGTTAGCGAGTATAAAACTAAAACAACATTTTCATTTAATTGAATGAACATTTTTATTAAACACTGACCTTTGTTTCTCATTAAAAAGGCTCATTTCTGTTATTGTAGGCTCTTTTTGTAAATGTAAGCAATTATTTAGACAAGCGCAAACTGGGTGCCGGTATAGACGTACCTGCTTGGCCAGAATCGCCTCGAAGTCTTGCATCTTCAAAAGTGAAGCTGCTTGCAAAGCTCACGGTCGCCCACACCACGATGATGTCATTTTTGTTGCTCAACACTTCATCGCTTGACCCTCATGTCGACCAGTAAGACTTCCGTTCATCTTTAAAACACAAATGATATTTTAAATGAAATCTGAGCTATTTCTGTCCCTCCATTGACAGTCAACGCAACTTCCACTTTGTCTCTTTAAAAAAAAAGTTCATAAAAAGATTGTAAACCTAATTCATATGAATCAAGCAGTTTAGACCAACTTTTCTGAAGAGACCGGTTCACTTTATATGATGAACAGATTGAATTCAGGCTTTAACATAGATTTTTTTTAAACATAAAAAAAACGTGATAACACATACTTCAAAAGTACACTTTAGACATTCTACAAACTATTAGTAACTTTGCAACTACATGTCAACTAAATCTTATTACACTATTATTATACTGTCTGTTTAATATCTACTTACATTGTTTTTTGATGGTCGCCCATGTAACCTGCAACTACATGTCAACCTCAGTCTACTAATACTCCAATGAGAGTTAATTGACATGTTGTTGCAAAGTTCCTTATAGTTAGTAGAATGTCTAAAGACTTTTGAAAGTGTAACCTTTACCATACCTTTAAACGGTAGTGTATAACATTTGTAGTTTTTTTTTTAACCATAGACGTTACATAGACCACAGTAAGGGTTTGGACTTTGGTTTTAAGTCAACACTGTAAAAAAATAACTGTTGGTTTAACTTAAAAATTAAATAACCTGGTTGCCTTAAAATGTTAAGTTCATTGAACTGGAAAAAGTGAGTTAATACAATGAAGGAGATTAATTTAATCATCAGAAACTCAAAATTATATGTTATCTGAACTAAATAAATTATTTAAGTTGATCTGACAAAAGAAAAAATGTGATTACTACACTGTAAAAAATATTGTTGGTTTAACTTAAAAAAGTAAGTAACCTGGGTTGCCTTAAAATTTTAAGTTGATTGAACTGGAGAAAGTGAGTTAATACAATGAAGGAGATTAATTTAATCATCAGAAACTCAAAATAATAAGTTATCTCAACTAAATAAATTATTATAAAATTAATTTGACAAAAGAAAATATGTTGTGATGACAAATCTTGAAAATATTTTTTTACAGTGAAACGTTTTTGTACAACCCAACTCGGTTCCCTTTTGTTGTCACTCTGAGTTCCGTCGGATGATGACGAATGGGGTTTCGCTTAGAAAACCTGTCGACTTCGAGTACACAAAACGAGCCAATGGCAAAGAAAATCCCATGGGTCTGCGGAATTTGCATAGCGTAACTCTGCCTTACCTCGTAACGCTCCAGAGTTGGATCTGTTGTCCGTTGCACCATCACAGGGCGGGCTAGAATCCTCAGAAAGTGAAGATAAGAGAGCACTGCCACTTTCGGGTGTAACATATCTACATGTTGGCGGCATCCTCATTTATACCCATGAGGTAAGACTAGGGTTGGGTACCGAAACTCGGTTCCAATAGGGAACCGGTTCTGACGTAAACGATAGTAACCAGACCGAATAAGAATGAAAACTTCGGTGCCTGATTTCGATTCCTTAGTCTATGGCATGAGGCGCAGATACACACATTCTCTCGCTGTCTCCCTCTCCGACGTGCGCGCACTATACAGTTTATTGAAGCACTGTCTGATCTGTCTTGCACGCGCGCTCTTGCTCGCTCGCGATTCCGGGAGATTTGAACTAATTTGCGATCATTCTCATCCCAATTCGTCATATAGCTGACGTTTTGGGACGTCTTTTGACCATTCGTCAATATACGACTTTTTAGGGCCCCCCTAAACGTCGGTAGATGACGTTATGGGATCCTAACTCTACCCCATACCTAAACCTAACCCTAAACCCAACTCGTCACCTAACTGACGTTAAAGGTAAAGCGTCAGTTGTATGACGACCCGGGATCGTCATCTACCGACGTTTAAGGGGGCCCTAAAAAGTCGTATATTGACGAATGGTCAAAAGACGTCCCAAAACGTCAGTTATATGACGAATTGGGATGAGACTGTGTTAACATGCGGGAGACTCCCGGAACGTCTCCTGATAGCGAGGAAATTAAACACACGTGAAATGTACACGTGAAATGTTTGGCTGCATTTCACATGTAAAATTACGCGTCAGAATAACGATTGTCTATGGATATAGAATCACCATTCGCGCCGCGTTGACGCTCACGTCGTCATATTGGTGCGCGCATCATCTGCTCCTCAGAGTTCTCTGTTAAAAAAGGAAGCTTGTCGGCAGGGCGAGATATTTGGCATCGAACGCAGCGTTTCGTTCCCTATTCAGAGAACATGGGTTACACAGAGACGTTCTCTTTCATATGTTTACTCAAAGCTGCATATAAGACGCAGTGGGAACGAAATATCAAACTGGCTAAAGAGCTTAACTAGTAAATGACAAGATAACTTACATGACTTGTTAAAGCAGACAAAACATGGGAACCTGTAGCCATGTCGATATTATATTACCCTGGTAGTAATCTCTATTAATCTCCAGTATAATTACATTGTTTGATATAGCCTAATATTGTTTTACTTGATACTATGTAAATATGAACTTTTATTTTTTATTGGTTTATTTATTACTACCATATGTTACTTCTATTTATATCTTAAGTTAATATTGTGTCCAGTTTGGACCTGTAAATAAAGGGGTATTATTATTATTTTTTTTACAAAGTGTGTGCAGTTTCGTTTCCTTAAGTACTGTTTCAAGAACCGTTTAGGCACCGGAACCTTTTAAAAAATACCGAGTAGGTACTGGTATCGCATAAAACCCAACCGATACCCAACCCTAGGTAAGACAGAAATTTGCTATGCAAATTCCGCAGACCCATTGGCTCGTTTTGTATACTCGAAGTCGAGAGGCTTTTTAAGCAAATCCCCATTCGTCGTCATCCGACGGACCGTCTCCGTTACCTACTCAGGGAATGAGGGTTACATTCGTAACCAAGGTTTTTTTTAAGTTACAATTCTGGTATTTGTATGAACTATTATGAATTCTTGAGTTCATCAATCGCACCAACTCAACACAATAAGCAGCCCAAAACGAAAGGGAAAAACCACGTATCTAAATGTAAAAATAGCACTGCGATCGTTTCGATACCACATTTATATTGACACTTCTTTACATGTTACTTAGTTTCTCCAGTTTGTTCAGTCCCAAACACAACATATGCATTTTATTGTACAGTAAGTCACTTGATAAGAAAATACATGGAACGGTATGTAGGCCATACCAATCAGGTGTCTAATTGCAAGTGCATACACACTCTTGTCAAAGTAGAACTAAACTAGTTATTGTTTTCGCTCCCACTTTGCAAATATACAGTAGACACATTTCTAAATCAGTTAAACATACAGAATGAGAATGCAAACTGCATTATTTTGTTCTGCATCCTTCTTGGAGAGTTAGACACTTTAAGTGAAAAAAAAGAGTACAAAAAGTAATGGAAAAGAATCAATGTTGCCACAGAGCTAACATCAGTTATTTTTTTCACCGCTGTACAAATGAATCTGCATTCAACCGGAAATATGCCACAGTTGTATTAAGTTATAAAAATACTGTACATTACAAAATGGTAAACAATAAACGAATGCGAACAGAATGTGTTGTTTCTAGCATAGCCAGTCGGACAAGGTAATATCAGCAACAGAAATTAATATTCCAGCTCTGTGCTAGCTCAAAATGACAAAAGAATTAGGGGTAAATTTAAATGTATGTCTTAAGCTCAGTTGAGCTTGCAAATGTCCATGGTTTTACATTCCCAACTTGTCACTTTCTTATGTTTTAAAACTTTTCATTCTTTCACAAAGAGCAAGCGAGAGTGTGAGAGAGACAAAGACAGAGAGAGAGAGAGAGAGAGAGAGAGAGAGAGAGAGAAATAATAAAAAGCTGGTGAATCCCCATGAAGCTCTCTATGTGAACTGTCACATTAATAACCCTATGCTGGTATTCAAATTTTCTGTCGAAAGCTAAAGAAAGATTGAGTGCCCTGCTGTTGCGCAGCCAAGATTGAAGACATGTCTCATTGACATTGTTAAAAGTTTATGAAAATATATGAATCCTCAAATGCCATTGGCTCCACCGCTCCCAACTCTGCCCACTTCTATAAGAAATCGGTCTTTTAATCAAAATGATTGAATACCGCAAGGTTGAACTCAGGAATATGAATAAAAGTGGATATGGAGGAGGTGGAGAGGGAGAGATTGGTAACATGGTGCACTCGCATTTAAAGAGGAGCGTCCGATGTCTTATTGCAGGGTACAAGGGGGCACAACGCTCGGCCCCTCTTTATTTCAAACTAATCGTTTAGTGCATCATCCATTCGCTGCATTTTGGGATTTTCAAGAATAAAATACAGAAGAGACCGCAGCTGCTGTCTGTGTCCTATTTTCAGACCCAAGAGAGACAAAAGAAATGCTAAATGCTTATGCGGGCATTTCTCTTTCACAGAGAAGTGGATCTGATCAGCGGACAAACAAGAAAATACCCGGTCGATCTGCTATTTTCCTCTGTGCACTGAATCAAAGCAAAACCGCTGAGGCCTGTGCGTATGTTTAGCCTAAACTGGCATATGGCATATTGATGAGGGTTCAGACGTACCCGGGTGCTACTTTTCCCTTCAGTGTCATCTCAGGGAGGTGAACAGGCAGAAAGGCCTCAAACACCAGCACCGTGACTCAACGCCTGTCAGCCGCAGCCAGATAACCAGCCGTGAAACACGCGGGCAGAACAGGCTAATGTAAACTCTCTGATTCCCACTGGAGCATCGGATCAAAACACAGCTTCTAAACCTTTACCGGGAATCATTGTCGTCAAGTATTCGTCTTACAGTTGCAGCCTCTTATTTGTTTGTCAAACACTGAACAGCAGCTGCCGAGGAATCTGAAAGGATGAAACCGGGAAGAAAATCTTTCAGATACTTAAAAATGCCACAACAAAGTCATTGATACTACACACTTTAACGCCAAACACTATGTAGAAGGGGTAGTTTTTCACTTTGAGAAAAAACAGTCTGAAACTTCTGTTGTTATTCAAAGAAAATCTTCAAACCTTTCACATTTGGTCAATTACTTCAAAATTGGTATGATGCATCAGCACACCAGTTTTATATGTGATTTAATTTTCTTTGAAAGTTATCATATGACTTTCAAAAGACTTGCAAATTAATATGACGCAAACGAAAAAAGTTTGATAGCCCTTATTCACTATCTTGTTCTTGTATGAAAAGGTGAGGGTGCAAAAAAAAAAAAATCTTCAAAAAGTCTTCTCATGCTTGACGACTGTTTCTTTAAAAAACTCTTAAAGGGATACTCCACTTTTTTTTGGAAATAGGCTCATTTTACCACTCCCCCAGAGTTAAACAGTTGAGTTTGACCATTTTCAAATGCATTCAGACGATTTTCTGATATTTAGAAGAATATCGGTAAGCAGACAGTTTCTGGTCTCATTGACTTCCATAGTAAGAAAAAAATATATACTATGGAAGTCAATGAGACCAGAAACGGTCTGGTTACTGATATTCTTCTAAATATTAGCAAATCGGCTGAATGGATTCAAAAACGGTAAAACTCAACTGTTTAAATCTGGGGGAGTTGTAAAATGAGCCTATTTCCAAAAAAAGTGGAGTATCCCTATAAAACATGCCTTTCATAAGTGACTTCACCTCTTGGATGCTTTAAATGCTCTAAATCTATGGGCTTTAAATGTGAATGTGACACATTATGGGATCTTTTGAAGTAATACACAATTTGTGCACATTCTGTACAAACATAGCAGACATTAGAACCTGAATGCTATTTACCATCTCAGGTGCATGTAATAATGACCAGGGGCAAGGGGAAAAGGGGAATATGGTCTTGTGGAGGTATATAAATGAAAGGAGGGAAGGGGGAAAGAGTGATTGAGCACCTTGTGTTTGAGCAAGCTGTCCCGTCTGTTCGGCCCTACCTCTCCACTCTATCATTGCCGTGGACTGATCTCGACAAACCACAAGAGAGAAAAGAATAATAGATAAAGACCTACAATACCCAAATATAAAGGATTTGTACAGGAAAGTCCACTGAGCTGCACACAGGATCCAAATTTACTTGTCAAGCGCAAGTAAAACATCATAAGGAACTGCAACATAATAGAAGAGGCTGGGACTAGTGTTCACATTCTCAGGGCAGGAGTTGTTTTGAGTTTTTTTTTTGTCAAATTTAGCTTAAAGTCATGGCTAAAAAATATTGACTTCCATCATTATGGCCGGGGAAAAAAGATAGTTCTTCAAACACATATCACCACACTATATGGGGAAAGTTGTCACAATGGACCCTGACATTAAACAAATTAAAGCCTGTTAGAGCCTTTTATAGATACATTTAAACATAGAAATAAGAGAACACTATTTTACAACTACTAGTCATTAGAGTATTAGTAGACTGTCTGCTTAGTATCTGCAAACACTTAAATTAGATGGTCACTCAACAGACATTCTACTAACTTTGCAACATTTCAACTTATTCTACTAACCCAAGCGTCTGCATATACTGTACTCTAATGAGTGTTAGTTGACATGTAGTTGCAAAGTTAGTAGAATGTCTAAGGTTAGGGAAATAAAGTAAGACCTAAAATAATTATGAAACAAAATAATTCATACAAATCGACTGCCAGAGAAAGGACACATTTGTGTATTTTGAATTCTGACAGAATACCTTACAGTACTGAAATATAGTCCTTTTGACAACTTTCCGGTGTGACAACAGGCCCCGGTTTATCATGATTTAAAGAGACAGTCATCATTTACTCACACATCACTACAAGTATGTATCAATTTATTTCTTATGTGGGACACAAAAGAAGAGATTTTTAAAATGTCTCAGTGTTTTTGTCTTTGCAATGCAATTCTTCTTAATATATTCTGTGATTTTCCACAAAAAAAGAAAGTCAGATTTGGAACAACATGAGGGTGAGTAAATTATGATATAATGGCAAATCAGGTTTATTGGCAAAATGTATAGACTTTCAGCTGTTTGCAATGAACAAATTAAACAAAAGTAATTAATAGTTCAACACAACACATTTTTCAAGTGGTTTCCCCAAATTAAGCTGGAAATGCAACGTTTAATGACTTCTGCAGTCTCAGGTCCCGTTTACACGAAGGGAAAATGCAGATATTTCAACGCATTCTCATCCTTTGGCGTCATATAGGTGACGCTATATGACAAAACGGCCAAATACTACGCACATGGCACCCGTTATCGTTAATATAACACGCGCTGTGATGGGTAGGTTTAGGTGTGCAGTAGGGAAGGGTAGGGTAGTCTCATATTACACTAAATGATTTATGATGCCTTGGCTTGGCGTGTTAAATTAACGATAAAGGGTGCCATGTGCATAGTATTTCGCCGTTTTGTCATATAGCGTCATATATGACGTTAAAGGATGAGAACGGGCTGGATATTTCCCTGCGGATTGGCCTCTCGTTTACACAAAAACCCAGTTTTTAGCACAGAAAACGATTATTTCTAAAAACTCCGGACAAAGTGGAGATTTCTGAGAGGAGTGTTGTCGTGTGGACTGAGAGAAACGGCGTTTTAGGTTCTCTCTTGTCGATTCTGAGGATTCTGATTGGCTTGCATGGCTTTATCCTTCTCCCTACACTGCCGCCAATAGGTTCGGCATAGTTATGATGGCGCTCAACGGCGTATTTATGCGGGTGTGTGAACGATGTTATTTTTGAAAACGGAGAGGGGGAAAATATTTGTTTTGCTAAATACCCAGCTTTGTGTAAACGTGGCCACAAATGTGTTAAACACCTGAATAGAATCGCTCAAAACAGAACAAATCTGCAAAACAGGCGTTGTCTCAAGCACACCTATAGTGCAACTAATTAAGGGCTTCATTTGTTGCACCAGATGTGCTTGAGCTAGAACACATGAAATATCTGAACTGGCTAGGTTTGTTGAGTGTCACATTTAACTGCATGTTACAAATATGGCTAAGTCAAGAATGGTCCAAAAAGTTAAGAGAATATATCATTGCCCTTCACAAACAGGGAACAGAATACAAAAAGATAGTGAAGGCACTACATGTTACTAGAGACACTCTTGGAAGCATAGCTTCCAAACAGATGGAAATGGACAAATTCTCGCAATGTTTCGATCCAATTTGTTTTGTAATCACTGTTCTTTTGTTGGCCAGAGGAGAACTGGCCCCTGACTGAGCCTGGGTTCTCCATTCAATCACCTGATGGATTTTTGGTTCCTTGGCACTGTTGCCTTGCTTTTGGCTTGCTTAGTTGGGGACATTTAATATTCAACAATATTATTGATGTTGTATTACTTTCATGTTATCTCTGTGAAGCTGCTTTGATAATATCTGTATTGTAATAAAGCACTATATAAATAAATGTGACTTGACTTGACTTGACAAGTTCAAGAATTCTGAGAAGGCCGGTTCAGTTAAACACTCGAGTGACTGGAAAATACCTGCACAGTAAGATGCGTACCAAACGCATGCCAGAACTTCAAGATGTATATCTACTAATGCTCAAAATCATATAATTTAGCCACAAAGGTTTGGGATTCTGTTCTGTGGAGCGATGAAACAAAACTGGAACTTTTCGACCCTAATCAGCAATCAATCAGCTATGTTTGGAGGAAGAAGAATGAAGCATATACTGAAATGAACCCAATGCCTACAGATTCTACAGTGGCCATCACAGTCACCTGACTTGAACCTCATAGAACATCTTTGGTGGGATTTGAAGAAGGTGATTGCTGCATACAAGCCCAAGGAAATTACTGAACTGGAGGCCATTGCTCATGAGGAATGGGCTAAGGTTCGTCAGAAATGCTGCCAGAAGCTGCAGTGTCTCGTTTGCAGCAGATCACAAAAGGGTGTTCTACTAAGTACTAAAGATGCTTGCCATGAAGGGGCTGTATAATTTCGAGACTGCAGAAGTAATTAAAAGTTGAAACATTTGAAACATTTTGATTTGTATATTGCAAACAGCTGAATGTCTGTAAATGTTGCCAATAGACCCGATTTTAATCATTTTGATTACAACGGTAGGCTTTATATAAATATATTAAAAAAAAAACATTAATTACAATCTTTGAGATTGATTTACACCATGCATCGGTTAGGTCCAACTTGAAGTGTCACCCATTCTCGTGAGGCGCTTCATGTCCTCGGACATTGTTTTGATTGGGAGTAGTCCCTTTCGAAACGTGTCTCTGAATCTTTCAGGGCCGTCAAATATTAAAACATATCTTCAAAGCCGCAATAGAACCCATCAGTAATTGAGGTGATAAATCTATTTTTTCCGTCATCGCTGTCTCTCGCTCCATGTCTTTTGAGTGTGTCGCTGATGAGTGGTAAATTGGAAATTATTCAGAGAGGTAACAGCACTCTTAGATGCAGTTCCATTATAGTCTGTCAGTCACGGGAGACAGATAAATTACTCACATGTCAATCTACCCATCAAACAGCAGGCAGGGGATTGTGGGATTGATCAATGGAGGAGAAAAAAAAAATCCACTGTAATTCCTCTCTGTGTGACGGCATGAATAAATCAGAGGTCTTTTATTTTTTTTTTGCTGTGCATTAACTCCTATCTGAAAATAATACTGCTCAAATGCTCAAAGGACAAAGAATAATTGTGGATCAAACCAGGGTGGGACAAAGCATCAGAGAAAATCAGAGAGATCAAAAACACAATTAAAAACTCTGTTGGTTGGGCCGTTGAGACCATGATGAGGTATTTGCTGTGATGTTGGAGCTTTCCATTGGCTTTTAATGGGAGCAAGGTTGTGTTCGATGCTGTTTAATGGTAGAGGAGAGAGGAAACACCTCTCGTGTTCAATAGCAAATTAATTGCTACGATTAGTCATTGGTAGACTTCTCGAATGCAGTCCTTTGGAGAGCTGGATTCAGCCACTCAAATCCTCTCATTTGTAATAGGCTGTCTGCTTGAATAATTGATTGGAACAAATGTGAACTGGATGAGAAAGTCTGAGTGTCCTCCATCATGCAAACACACACGCACGCGCACACACTGAGAGAGAGAGAGTTCCCCCCTAGTTTAACTATAATGCAAGCTCAAGTATTAATGTATGACGTTTTTGAACATAATAATAATAATTTAACAGTAAAACATTTTTAAAAGTGCATCTTTTTTAAATATTCATTTCTAAAAGTACAAATAAACATAGAGCAGCCTTTATATTTTAGGATGTGGGTCCCTCACAATTTATCATTATCATATGTGTAAGATATTTATGTATGTACTATACTATACTACAAATATGTGGTATATCATGTATGTTTTGATGAGATGACATTGTCATCTGTGCCACCACAGTTTTACAATGAACTGAAAATATTTTTACACTTCTCATAAAATATATATATATATATATATATATATATATATATATATATATATATATATATATATATATATATATATATAAATATATATATATATATATATATATATATATATATATATATATATATATATATATATCCAACGTTGTGTTCTGCACCATTGCTTTGGCATCTGTCATTCAAATTAAAATTATCACGACGTGGCTTAGTGTGTTTATCAAAATGCGAAAGGCTGTGATTTAATAAAATATACTCTGTTGTCTGCGTGATACAGTTGAGGATCCTGTGGGGAAACGCTGTATACCGAATAAACAGTCTCAAGAAAGCAGCTTAAAATAGACAGAGCATTAGTACAAAACATATTAGCTATTAAGGTGTTCTTTTAAAAAAAATGCTATCACCTTGACTCCTTTATATTTTGATGATCTAGTAATTCAATCCACTTTTGATTGGATTATGTCATGATTTTAAACAATTGATATGTAACAAACTCCAAATGCTGTGGCCCAGCAGAAGGGAGCATAAAAAAGCGTTCTGTGACTGCATGAAGGACAAAGCAGGTCACGGTAGAGACCTTCAATGCTGCTTAGCAGTTTCTCCACAGTTCAAAGCAAGAATAGAGGTTTTGTTAGCATATTTTTCTTTGTTTAACTCAGGTTTGCTGAAAATGTCTACCTCAGGCAGGTAGTATCTCTAGAGTCTAGCGATTCAGAGAAGAAAGATCAAATATTTGTCTATATGGTGCAGAGGAACATGACTATGCAGGCTCTTTTTTTTAATAAACATTCTACAATGCTAATATGTTCTTATGTAAAACATAATCTTAATGTGATTAACTGACCACCCATCAACCTTCAATGCATTCAGTGCACAAATACTCACGCTGCCCATGTCCCGGGGTTCTCACGTGAACTTCAACACCACTGAGAGCCGGGGGGAGGATTTAAAATTCATGAGCAGTGATTTTAATGTTTTCTTTGCTACAGGCAAGTAAAAGAAACAATTAGCGTAGCATTGGCGCTAAGGTCCAGCAAAATCAATAGTCCCTGATAGTATTGTAAGCCTATTGACCAGATCCTGCGGTTCACCCCGACCCCGTGCTGCAACAGACACCCTTACAGGGGATTAAGCATTTCTGCCAGTGCGAATGGAGAAGGGGAGCTGTGCATAGTTAAACAGCCTTCAGGAACGATAGCAATCAGAGAGCTGCTAGCTGAGGTAGACTGACACTGAGCATTGACTTGATGTGAGAGCATTTCAGGAGATGAAGGCGCCTCAAGGGTATACTGTAGTATAATACTGTGCTGAAAAAAAAAATGAGACAACGCATCAGCCAGGTGATTAAATAGACCGGCTATTTAAAAATTACAGACAGAAAACATGAACGCGTCCCTGTGTACGGCCCCAAAATCTTAAAGTTCAATCACACACACACAAAACATACTCGCACACAAATTCTTGAAACAAGTTGCAAGATGCTGTAGTTTCTGACACTTTTGAGACTTATTGATACTTTGTGCAGTTCTAGAGGGTGTACAGAATGCGGCAGATGGACTCATGCCAGAGGAACTGGTTCTGTGGGCGGCAGCATCCAGTCAATGGCTCGGCGTGAGCTTTGAAATAAACCTGGTGTGCTCTCAGAGGTAATGTAGCCTGGGTCTAAACAGATGTTCTGGAAACAGAACGAGAGAGCAGGCGAACAGGTGTCACACCCACCTGAATGTGTACAACAAACTGACCCTGACGCCCACTCCTGTATACAGTTTACCCCACAAACACACAGATTTGCATGCAAACATACAAAAGCTTTTGCTCCAAACCTAGCAAACTGTCTCGCTGCCTTCTAAGATACCATTATAACTGACATGATACCTTGTAAGTAACTGTTTTGGAAAGCTCTCATAGACAGCAACTCTGCATGACATGCCTCACACTGAAGACTGATGTTTGCATGTTGCTAAGCTAATGAACAATATTCTAATAAGCATAAAACTGCTTAGCACAAATGAAAATGGCACTGCTGATAATCAATATTAATGACACTGAATTATTTTAACAATGTAATCAACATAAATACATGCAATGCTGTCTTAGAATTTGGTCAAAATAAGGTTGAACCTCCCTGGCAGTCCGTCAAAACGATGTCCGGTGCCTGACAGGATGACCTTGAAGAATAATGCATAGGATTTTATGATAGACGGATTAGTTTAAGGGCCTCCTCAAATAGCCTTTGATCTTTGTGACTCCTATGTTGTTATGAAGCTACGGTCTTCATTTCCTAGTGCAAGGATGGGAATGTTTCCTATCTTAAGGTTGACTGAACTGGGTGTATTCTGAATTACATTTATTATATATTTGTGGCAAGCAGGACTGGGCAGAGAGCCTTGAGATTGGTGTGAGGCCTAACAATCGCACCACCTGTGCGCCACATTGGTCTCGAGTGTCTCACGGAGGAGCTCCGGATTGATAAAAGGAGAAGCGACGACAGTGAAGGACAAGAGAGGACTAGGCCTGAGACATTTACATGGTGTTTTGTTTATATGTGTGCGGCAGTCGACCATGAGGGGGTGCCGCTTTACTTTCGTTTTGTGTTTGTTTATTTACAACTTTTGCCGGTTTCCGCCTTCTTCCCTAAATTAACCAACTAGTCAACTACATCCATGTGTGCTCCAGTCCAGTTTTAGCTTGATGCACATATTTTGTACCCATTTGGCTTGCTCACAAAAAAAACAACTTTTTTTTTTTTTTTTTTTTACCTTTTAATACTTTTTAAGTCATATATACAGTATACACAGTTTGTTAGGTTTGGAGTAAAAGCTTTGGAGTAAAAGCTGTAGCTTTTTGGGGTAAAAGCTACAGTCAAACCAAAATGTATCTAGACACCTTTAACATTTCTCACATTACCTCACAATTTATTAGCTGTAATTTAGAAAATGGTAATAAAATATGACAAGACCTTAGAGTTATCAAAATCAATTGATATTTCACTGGTTTTAGATATCCTTCTGTTAGACTTTCTCACAAATTAATTAGTTTGAATTTCTGTCAGCTGTTAAATTTAAGTACACATACTGTAGATAATACCAATTTAGGTCAACCAATTACCAAAAAATGCTTAATTTTGATAAGTCTGTGGTGTACAAAGGTCACATTAGCAATTAAAGAAAAAAAAACACATGGACAGGTCAAAATTTCTGAATAATTTTTGGTCCCAAATTATTATTTATTTATTTTTTACTGGTAGTTGTGTTTATGAATATATATATATATATATATATATATATATATATATATATGAAGAGTTCAGATGCAAAAGCCTCTAAATGCCATTTGAAATTTTCTTCTAAAATGATCATTTTTATCAAGCTTGTATATTTAAGTTCAGTAATTTCACTTAAATGGCAATGAAGATTACCTATTAATTGTCATTTAAGTGAAATTACTGAACTTAAATATACAAGTTTGATAAAAAATGGTCATTTTAGAAGAAAATTTCAAATGGCATTTAGAGGCTTTTGCATCTGAACTCTTCATATATATATATATATATATATATATATATATATAATATATATATATATATATATATATATATATACAAAACATGTGCATCTAACAAAAACTGGACTGGAGCACACATGGATGGAGTGGACTAACATTTTTTTTTTTTAAAGATTAATTAAAGATGCTGTTATGGCACAATTTACCCCCCACGTATGCCCCCGTGCTTGTTAGGACTGCGACGTCTTAGAAAACTTGACATCAGATGCCATTTTTGCAAGCTACACTTACACAGAGCCATCAGACAATATAAAGGCAAACTGCCTATTTAGATTTGTCTAGTGCTCTTTTGCTGTGATTTCAGAGAAAAACCCCATGAGGCTTGCACTTGAGCATCACAAGACTCACTCAGTGCCCTCAACAAACCAGGCAGACACACTAGATGCCCGTGAGTGCAATACATTATGAATGCAGCTGCAACGCATCTCAACAAAGACATAATCTATTATGTAAATGGGCATTCTGTATGTCTAAGTTAAGTGGCTCTGAGCGTGACAGTTCTGTCGTGGCAGGCCCGTTTTATTGTTTTATTGTTGACTCATGGCACTCTTATTTTCTGCGGTATTGTCAAAGGATTTATTAGATGTGTGTTTAGTTTTTGCTTGCATTTATATACAGTTATAAGTATAATAAATAAGAATTATTTAGCATAGAAAATTTGCTTTTCCTGTTCATTTGAAATGAAAGCATTCAATCGTCTATGTAGATATATTATAAGATTCAATGCAAAACTCCCTTCCAGTGCATATATACAATATGTATACATATGAATGATTTTTTTTCCCACAGCTACAACACTCATTTAAACTAACTAAATAGTACAAATACCATATTTTGGACTGATATCTTGAATCAAGTGCCCCAGATTGAATTACCATGATGATATGCAAGTAAATGGAGGTTCACCAGTCACAAAAAGGTTATTTACAAACAGTATGGAAGTTTTTAAGGAATCAGCACTTTTTGTTGCAAATTGTATATTTTTTGGTGCACACATAAACCCTTTACTGGGAATAGGTGTATTTTACCGAAGTGTAAGACACGTATTACAATAAATAAGAATGATTGCTGTTCGGCATTACCAGCAAACAGTTGAACCACTAAGCCAGCTGGGAATACGTGAGCTTGAAAGTCACCCCACAAAACAAGAGCCTTGTCCTTCCTTGTCCTGAATTCTCAATATCATCACAGAGCACCACTTCAGGGGTGATAGATTCTCTGTCTTTCTGTCACTCTGTCTTTTTTCTCTTTTACCGATAATAATCCATAATGCAACCCAGATACAGTACAAGCCTCCTGCATTATTCAGAGAAAGTTTCTTCTTTGATTTATGTTCTCTGTGTCTCTCTCTCCTTCTCTCTCTCTGAATCCCTTCATTCTTTAAGTCCCTCTATGTCGTCATGCAGCAGTTGCAGATAATGCAGTTGTGGAATGAGAAGATGAGAATACAGGTGCAGAGTGTGTGTGTGTGTGTGTGTGTGTGATGTCGTCTCATACTGAATAATTATAGCAGCTCGGCCCAGGCAAATCCTCCCCAGAAGGTAGTGCGTCTGCGAGCCTTCCACCTGCCATGCACTAAACGCCGCCCCATCCATCAAACACCCACTTGACAAATACATTCCATAATAGAAGTTTATTTTTATGGGGAGGCCGAATCACAGACCTTCCCATGCATACAAAAACGTGTCAGAATTATTTATGAGAGCTGCTGAGATGCACAATATGTCATATCAAAGTCTGGATTCGCTCCTCCGCCCCACATGCCCCTGTCAATACCCACACAGGCTATCAATAATGTGAAACAGCACAGAGATAAGCCCCCCGAACACAGGGTCACTCCAAGAGGGGAGGATGGCCTCCACGGATGCCACACACACGCGTACGCTCATAAACAAGTTCAGACAAAAGCAGAAATGCACAAACTGCCGCACACACATGTGGGAATCAAAACGTCCTCTGGCTGGCGTTGCCCATTTCTAGGGCACTAGGAAATTAAGTTTGATTTTTTTCTTAAATTTTGATCTGGAATATTCTTGAATGGTTTTAATCAAATGTGAATAATCAATGAACACTGTCTAATTAATTGATTTCATAAAACTTTAAAAATTTGATAATTTTAACAGGAACAGTGGCCAATGAAAAGTTTTATGTCCTTTGTTGTGTTAATTGTTCGGGATCCTGTGTTTTATGATTTAATAAAACATAATTTGGGCAAAGTGCTGCACAATTGAGGTTTACTGTTTGAATTAAAACATGGATGAAAGACTGTGATATTCCTTAAAAAAATAATATTTAAATGATCTACTATTTTTACTTTGAGAAGTACAGTAAATTGTACTGTACAACAATAGCAATATATCCTACGCTATCTCACGACCAATTTGTACGAGTTCATACGAGTGATTAAAAAGTGGCTAATTCGTACTACTACTAATAATAATAATGATGAATTTTATTTGTAATGCACTTTACACATGGCGGACATATCTCAAAGTGCTACAAGTGCACAGGTAAAAACAATAAAAATAGATAAAAAAAAACATTCAATGACAGAATTAAGACAACAAACTTAAGAACAGTCAGTTTTCAACAAGAGCAAAATATATTTTAAGAAAATGCAGTTAAAAATAGGTGGGTCTTTAGTTTATTTTTAAAAACCTCTATAGACTGTGGCGCTCTAAGGTGATTATTCGTACTAATTCATACGACCTCACTCATACGAATTCGTACGATTTGTCCAAACTCACGTGATGGGTAGGTTTAGGGGCGGGGTAAGGGGTAGGTCATTCGTACGAATTCATACGAATTGGCTAATTCGTAAAATATGTACGATTTAGCAAAAACGTACTAATTCGTACGAGTGAGGTCGTACGAATTGTTACGAATTAGCCACCTCGTAAAATTCGTACGAATTCTCGTGAGATTGGGATGATATATCCCCGTCACAATTTCTTCAAGATAAACCTTTATTTTGGTGGGTTGCATTGTAGACATTTACCTTTATTCATTTAGCTTACGCTTTTATTAAGCGACTTACAATTGCTATATATATGTCAGAGGTCGCACACCTCTGGAGCAACTAGGGGTTAAGTGTCTTGCTCAGGGATACATTGGTGTCTCACAGTGGATTCAAACCCAGGTCTCTCACACCAAAGTCAGGTGTCTTATCCACCACGCCATCACCACCATTTGAGTTTCTGTGTAAAGTTATCAAAGTGAAACGGTGGTTAAGTGACTCTCAGAGTGGCCCTGAAGATGAAGCACATGTTAAGTGTCCTACTATTGTGAGTCGACAGACTTTGAAACACCACAAGCGCCACGCATACTTTAGAATGTATAGACAAACTGTGCAGCTTATTCACGCAAAGACATGCAGAAAATGCAGACTTCATATTTAAATTGCAGTCATTTTGTGCTTTAATATTCACAGGCACTAGTCCATGTTGCAATTTGATTAAGTATACAGCCCTACTTTTGATCTATTCATCAAAATTCTGTTACATTTCACGTTATATATAGATTTCATTTGTATGACTGATTCTGAAACATTGTCCCCGGTTTTGGGCCTTACATTTTATAACTTACTCAATGTGCAACACTGCAAATTAAAGGGCAATACTTAATAGATTTTTACAAACATTTACTAGCATTGCATCCATTTACTAGCATAGCATCATGGTCATTCAATCAGGGGCACTTCAAAAAATGCATCCAATTTGTATTTGTACTTTTTAGTTTAAATTATTGTAGTTAGAAAGTTTTTGTTTAAAACACTGTGGTAAAAATCATCCACATGTAGGCCTATACATATTGTGTGTATATATATTTAAAATACGGGCTTGTTTTTACATACAGTAGTTAGTCAACCAGAATCACTACTACCACAGCGTGTACAACCCAGTCACATGAAAATCATAGGGAATTTTATAGCTTACACAATGTGCAACACTGCACACTAAAGGCCAATAAATAAGCTAGCAACACTTTTTTTTACAAACATTTAAACTAAGAGTGGCCCTAAATAAGCAGAGTCCTTGCTCGAAGCGTTTACCTTCAAAGAGTATCAGTACTTTATAGCGGGGCAGTATGCATGACAAAATCAATCCCGTCTCTCGTGACGGCCCTGTGACATTGGGCGGCAAAGAACCTTCTGAAAGTCCATTGGAATTCAATAACATTGACAATTCCGTGTTCTTGAAGGTGTCAGAGCCAATACTGTCTCCAAGTCAGAATCTGAAACGCTTCTCAAGCCCAAGTGTAATCACCTGTTTCATGTGATTTAACTCGCCGCCGCTCGTTTGAACGGCTCCCAATGCGTACCGCAATAGGTACAGGAGCTTTATCAGACAGAGTCACTAAGCAAACCCCCGCTTCCTTCTTTTTAAAATCCTCTTTTCTGTTCCTTGATCCATTATCACGCCGTTTCACATTACTTTCTGCCTCTCCCTCCCTCCTTTTCCCCGAGCATGCTGGGATCAGTGGGGGGACAGCAGAGTCGTCGGCTTGTTTGCACACTGCTGTGTTGGCATGGTAAACGATAGCTGACTAAACATGCTTGTTAAGCTAGTCGTTTTTGTGTAGGAAATCCCTCTCTCCCCTTAATTACACGACAAAACGCAAATTCATACGTTGTGTTAAAATGTAGCTGTCTGTCGTCCCCTGGTTATCCATGGTGGATATTTCTTTTTCACCCGAAAAAAATGGGAGTGGGGGGGCAGGGTATGAAAAAGAGCTTGTGCGTGCACCATCTTTCATGAAGCAAGCTGATGTATTGTTCTAGAGAGATAGCAGCAAGTATAAATGATTACATGTAGCTGGCCTGGGCTTTGTAATAAAAAGGAGGATTATCAATTCACAGGTTTTTGGGCAGATAGCGTTGCACCAGCTACAACGTGATCGCAATCAGGACTTCGAGACACATCTGTATTCTTTCCCTGCACATCTAGAGCCGGAGGGGAGATGGGCGGAAAGAAAGAAAGAAAGAAAGAAAGAAAGAAAGGAAGAAAGAAAGAAAGAAAGAAAGAAAGAAAGAAAGAAAGAAAGAAAGAAAGAAAGAAAGAAAGAAAGAAAGAAAGAAAGAAAGAAAGAAAGAAAGAAAGAAAGAAAGAAAGAAAGAAAGAAAGAAAGAAAGAAAGACAAATTTGAAAACAATTAAGGACTTTTTTTTGTTCTGATGCAAATTAAAGACTAGCCTATAACATCTACTGTGTTTCAATTCATTTCACACCTGGAAATGCGTAAATTGCTTTTTAACCTGTTTTATGTTCAGCTCCTTGACAAATGCATCTTTACCTCATGTAACAGAACAGCAATATTAACTGAGAAAAACATCAATTTTTATGGAGATGAGCAACAATATGCCCTGTCAATCTCTCTTTGGTCAATTAAAAAACATATATCTTTTTTGGACATCACTTTAAGCTATAGAAACTCAAAAACTAAACCTAAACACAACAAGACCCTCAAAAAGAATTAAGGGCAAATAAAAATGTATGAATTTGTGTCATATTAAAAGACAAATTATCTACCTACTGAACATGGAATACATAAACAAATGATGCTATATCATTTTACTTGTGATCATCCACTAAAATGACATGGGACCAATTGATTAAGTCAGGTCTCTTTAAGTCCACACAGGTGTCCTATAGTGCTCGATGGTGTTTTTAGCCCCCAATGGCTCCTTCCAGGCAGCTAACCCTAACCTCATCCCTAAACCCGTCCCCTCGCTGCCTGGAAGGCGACATTGGGGGCTAAAAACACCAAACACGGTCCTGCAGCGGAGTAACAACAGGTCACATTTATCATGGACATGATCGACTAAAGTTTCACGACTAGAAAGTCATCTTGAACAGTCTATCTATTGTTTAATCATTTGATATCTAACTATTCTTTTTGTCAAATGTTTTACCAAGTGTGCTTGTGCAATCTTTCGTCTAATTAAATTCCACTTGGATTGGCATTTGTTCCCTAAGTGTCCACTTTACTAAAACAAATGCTTATCAGGGCCTAAAAAACCCTCCCTGTGATTTTAAACTCTTCTGTACCATCAAGGGCTCCTGGCGGAGGCCCCTATTCCATATTCACCTCCACAGTGCCGAATTTAGTGGGACGCCGAGCAGAACAGCACAGTGCCTCCTCTTCATCAGGCCTCTCGCTCTGTGCGCCGTAGCAGAACGAATTACGGATAAAGACTGGAAGTGACGCCTGTCTGTGCGTTTGAAATCATACTCCCCTCTCTGACAGGGAGGAACCTTTGGCTTCATTTGTCTGCAGGAAGGGCCGCTACCTGAGTTTATTATGCAGTCGCACAGCAGGAAGGCAAAAAAAGAGGGGATCTGTGGAAGGGAATAGAACAGAATGGAGGTGGGAGAAGAGGAGAGTAATGGAGGGATGTGAAATGCGGGTGATGAGAAAGACAGAATTGAAGGGAGCGATTGGGGAGGCCTCACTGACAGGCCCCCAGCAGGACTGGGGGCGGCATGTTAAACTGGGTGATGACTGATGTGATGGCTCATCTATCTTCTTTCAGAGACAGTGAACTGTCCGCCTACAAGCCCACCCGACAAAGGGAGTAAAAAAAAAAAAATCTACACCTACATCATTATGCACACACATACTGTAGAGTGTAGACTATCCACATGTTAAACGATGACAGACAATCCAGCTATATCTCATTTTTGGGTAAGGGAAGATCAGTCAAGTTCAATTATTATTTCATTTTATTTTAAAATCACTTAAGTACTATCAACAGAAGTAGCCAAAAGTCCCCAAAAAATATTGTCCCCTTTCTCTCAATAAAAAGTGGGGAAAATCCTTCATTTTATAGATCTTGTGCGCCAGAGAAACAAGCGCGCAGCCATCTTTAGAATTTTGTCTTTAAACTTTCGTTTTACAGTAAATATAGAGGTAGCTCAGTATATTTCTATGGCATCGCTGTTAAAGAGTAATTAACTGGTGAAAAGGATTTACATAGTTACCATGAGCACTAACGTTTGAAGTGAAAGTCATAACAAATGTCAGTAGATAGGGAAGACTTAAAAACGAGTGGTTCATTCATAAAAAGGTAAGCTCTAACCTTCCTTGATGCTGTGGAAATATAAACCGGAACACAGAACACCGCACCGATGAAAAGGGTCTATATACAAGTCCGACAAGCCATGGCGCTTTCACGCGGAGCAAAGAGGACACTGACAACACGTCAACAGACAAGAGAGAGCAGGTTACTTTTGATATGAAAGAAGTCTAAGATTATAAGTTGTGTTATTTTTTAAGAAATTCGAACAATAAATACAATTGTTTGGTGTCTCTTTATTGCATGGTGACAGTTCGCTGTAGTGCCTCATTTCAAGCGGCATGTGAGCCAATCATTTTTTTTTATTAACAATATCAGTTTTACAATCAAAAATAGCCAAAGGCTCCACAAATTAAAAAATAAATAAATAAATGGTTGTCTTATTCTCCATCAATTAAACATGGAATTTTATTTTTTTAAAAATGCTTTTATAAAGGGATAAGAAAGCAGAAGTAGAAGTGATCAATAGAAGTACCACAAAAATAAAAAAATAAAATAAAAAATGTGTTGTCTCCTCTATAAATAAAAAGTATTAAAAAAAACATTATATATATATATATATATATATATATATATATATATGTATTTTTAAATTATATATATATATATATATATATATGAAGAGTTCAGATGCAAAAGCCTCTAAATGCCATTTGAAATTTTCTTCTAAAATGACCATTTTTATCAAACTTGTATATTTAAGTTCAGTAATTTCACTTAAATGACAATTAATAGGTAATCTTCATTGCCATTTAAGTGAAATTACTGAACTTAAATATACAAGCTTGATAAAAATGATCAATTAAGAAAATTTCAAATGGCACTTAGAGGCTTTTGCATCTGAACTCTTCATATATATATATATATATATATATATATATATATATATCAAAATCACTGAAATCACTTAGAAGACAATATATTTTTGGGAACAAAGACAGTAAACAGGACTGAAGCACATGTGCTAACCACTGCTTCAAGACTCCAACACCCAGACATTTTCTTGAACCACAGATTTCACAGATAAACCAGCTGTAGAAAAGGCGGGAAACAAGATCCACATTTAGCTTCCACCGATACATTCATCAGAACTGTTTAGTCTAAACTGCCAAAATGATGGTTCTGTCTATCATCACACACCCTGTAGTTTGGAGTTAACGGCATGGTGAGCGAACGTCTTCATGTAGGTACGGGGAGAAAATAATATAATGAAAGAACTGGCAGACACTGCCTTTGCTCTTTTTCTTTCTGTCCGTTCCGTCTTTTTATTCCGGTCTGACTCGGTTACAGAATCACCCATTATTACGCAGGATCTCTGAGCCCCGCGATGAATGAGCTACATTCAAACTCACACATGCGTGAAAAAGGCCCCTTCCACCATAGTTTCATCTAATGTTGTAATCCACACGCACACACACACACTTACCACACCGCTGCTATTCTCCTCTTAGATCAAATGTCGGAGAGCTGTGTTTTAAATTTGTGTGTGAGAGAAACTCCTGGTACTGTAGTAGCATTTTCCCTCCAGTAAACTCTTTCACTGTCATTTACCCACAAGTCATATGTCACTTTAAGGAATGTAAACCCTCTTTGAGTGACTGTTTTTGGGTCAAAGATCTTGCATCATGGAAAAAACAATGCTAAATGTCAATAATAAAATGCAACTAACCATATAGTTGTAGTTAGGACAGCGAAATGAATATGCTTAACTTCTAAAAGGGAGGAGAAAATGTCCCAGACATATTCATTATCTATATCTTTCTGTCTATATGACAGTAGGCTAGGTGGTGAAAAGTGTTGAAAAAAATACAGATAATATTACTTAATTTCGATTTTTGATTAAAAAGGACATTACTGCTTACAGCAGTATTTTAAATGTCAAACACAGCAAACAAAAAATACACACAAAAAAACTCAAGCAGCCCTTAAGTGTTATTGCATACGAATTAATATAAAGCTGACTGACAGGGTCAAAATGCCCTTCCGATATCCCCAGAATATCTGATCAATGCCTTACAATACACTCTCAGTTCATATAGTCCATTAACCACCAGTGCAACCTGATCATTTGTGCATGTGTGTGTCTGAACCTGCGTAGCTGCTCTGAGGCTCATGGCTGGTGTCAGACAGGGTCTGAAGAGGGTTTGGACTGTGAGAGGACGTAGAGATGTTGCGTCTCGGTGAGGGGGGATATTGCATTGTTGTTGAATTATGCATGGCCCCTGGAAGCGCGGGCCGACGCCTGGCCGTTGTCTTATGAGAGCTGACGGAGTGTCACTTTACATCATCAACGCCCCGGTACCGGAGCCTGGGACGGGCCGCCTGCCCGCCTCACGCGCAGATGAGAGGAGACGAGGCCCTGCCCGCCTGCCACGCCGAACAATGGTCTACCGTCAGTGGCACTCTCATTGACAGAATGATCTGGAAAGACACCAGCCATCCCACCAGTCTTAATGATGTCTCAACCCCCACCCCTTCCTGCCGAGACAACAAAAATACACAGGACAAGAAAAAAAAAAAACAATGCTGGAAAACAAACAACGTTGTGTAATGTCGAGCAATGGCATGTTCCGCCATGTGTCTCTGTGGCGGATATGTAGCGCCTTCGCGTTGAATGAATTAAGCTAAGATGAAACACTTTCGTGAACTGTTTTGACAAATAAGGTGACAGCTCGGGTGAGAAGTTTTCAAAGTGACAGGCACAGCGATATTCTTCATCCTGCAATAAATCTCAAAGAACGACGACTTCACTCTGCGATTAATGACTTTATTGCGAACCGCTTCGGTTAATGACTGCGACACCGTTATATCTGGAAATTCAGCAGATATTGCATGTTTGGAGATGAGTCTTGTGTGGGCACCAGCGATCAAGGGGAAGTCGAAGCGAACCGTGGGCGTAGACATATTAACGCGCTTATCTCTCACCTGAGTGATTGACAGGGCAAGGGCGGTGACACGTACAGCCAATTCTGACTTGTACAGATGTTGATTACAGGGCTGTTTCCGCACACGGTTTTGATTTCCCAGCATTTTATCTGGAAAGAATCGTGTCCCCAAGGCCCCCAAAATCTTGTCCTACAGATGGTTCATTTAATAGGCAACAACACTTCCTGATAAAGGTACATTCACACACACACAACTGTCATTTGTAACACGTCCTTATTGGAAACAGCTGCTCATTTTCACACGCATTCTGACGGCCACTGTTATATAGACACTGTACATATTTTTTTGAGGCTCTATTGTGTTATTCGGAGTGTTATTTCACGTTAATCTGTGTGGTTGATTACTTTTGTGCAGGCTGATTCTTAATCAATCTTCCTTTGTGCGTTTAAGCTAACCGCTAACATAATAATATCCCCATCCAAATGGCCAGATTTTGTTTTTTCAAGCCTTTTTCTCTTCCCCAAGCCATACGGATAATTCCACAAACCGTGAATAAAACACCAACAATCTACCACCAGCAGGAACTTTAAAACTTTATGTACCCTGCAATCTCGGCGCTCCCCGAAGAGCAACACGGCAGCAGCATGGCGGTGTGAAGCTTTGGCAGACGCTGTGTTTTCAGAAACAGACGTAAAAGTGTTTTCCAGCTCCCTTTTCGCTGACTTAATGGCCCCTGATAAATCAGTCAAAACCCAGGCCTGCGTCATTAAATGTAGCATGAGCCGGCTACAGAACAAAAACAAACATGCCAGCCAGGGCGAGAGACATTTAAACGCCTTTAAACGGCCCTCGGGGGGCACCAGGGGGCAGAGCAAATAGCTAAACCTCAGTCCTTGCCACACGCGCTAATGCCGACCTCCACAGGAAAGAGTGGGAGATGGGTCAATTTTCACGACGTGGACTCTGTCCTTCCCCTCTGAGGACAGCGAGGAGCTTTAGATGCGGCCCCCAGCCTCTCAGAGGTGGAAGTGCTTCGCCCGGATCTCAATGAATGAGAGTAAACGTGTCATTAAAAAGTGAGAGAGAGAGAGATGGAGTCAGACCACAATGACTGTGATTTTGACATGATGGGTCCTATTTAATATTGCTTATTGTACTCTAGTCAAATTTTATGCAGAGGAGATGGGGAATAAAATTGGCCCGTACAGCAGGCCAGACGTTGTATAGAGTAATACATAAAATGCATTACCATTCTGATACATCGACTTGTAGACAACACTATATTTTGCTCTTCCTCTTCTTCTTCCTGTCCTGATTCATTTTCTGGTTTAAGCCTATATGGCTGATTTAAACCAACTTTCCACTTGCCATAGTGAAGCGTTCAAGACAGTTGACTGAGTGGATCACTCCCAACTGTAGTCCGGTAGTCCGAACTGGTGCGATTGAGTGGAGATGGGATTAACTTGCATATTCATGGATCCATGTGTACTAATTCAAGCAAGGCAGTAGAGTTACATTAAAGCTGTTTTAAGGCATTTACATTTATTCATTTAGCTGACGCTTTTATCCAAAGCGACTAACAATTGCTATATATGTCAAAGGTCGCACACCTCTGGAGCGACTAGGGGTTAAAGGGTTCACCCAAAAATGAAAATTCTGTCAGTATTTACTCACACTCATGTTGTTCCAACCCCGTAAGACCTTCGTTCATCTTCGGAACCCCAATTAAGATATTTAAGATATTAAGATCACTCCTGTATACTAGTCCATAAGCTTCTTGAGGGAATGACTTGCTGGCCTCGGAATGTCATTAAGGACATCGTTAAAATAGTCCAAGTGACTACAGGGGCTCAATCTTAAGTTTATCAAACAACGAGAACACTTTTTGTGCACAAAAAACAACAAAAATAACGACTTTATTTCAACTATTCGTTTATTTCTCCCTCTGCCTCGAGTCAGGTTACTGGTTTAATAGCGTAAGCTTCTGTTATTGTACGTCACACACATCACACGCATGACCAGCGTCGGCCAATAGTGAACCTACGTGTGACGTAGCTCTACGCTATCACACTACGTTAACTGACTACAGGCCCATAGAGAAGGAAGTGAATAGTTGAAATAAAGTCGTTATTTTTGTTTGTTTTTGCGCACAAAAAGTATTCTCGTCATTTGATAAAGTAAAAATTGAGCCCCTGTAGTCACTTGGACTATTTTAACGATGTCTTTAATGACTTTTCGATGCCAGCAAGTGTCATTCCCTCAAGAAGCCTATGGACTAGTGTGCAGGAGCGATCTTAATATCTTAATTTGTGTTCCGAAGATGAACAAAGGTCTTAAGGGGTTGGACCAACATTAGGGTGAGCAAATACTGACAGAATTTTCATTTTTGGGTGAACTAACCCTTTAAGTGTCTTGCTCAGGGACACATTGGTGTCACAGTGGATTCGAACCCGGGTCTCTCACACCAAAGGCATGTGTCTTATCCATTGCGCCATCACCACCCATGAAGAAACAATTTTCACAGAAAAAAATATAAATTAAATATATATTAAATATTATATTAAATATATAATTTTATTGTTCAAATATAAGTGAAGGGAGACAATTAATAACTGTAAGGGGCTTTGAGGGTATGTTTACACAACACCATTTTCAACTGAAATCAGAAAACTTTTTCTGCGTTTTGGGGCCTGAAAATGCAATCTTTTGAAAGCGGGTTTCAAAGAGCACGTTTTTGAAGATGTCGCCTTTAACCATCTCCATGTAAACAACATAAACGTGGATTTGTGAAAATGGCGATGTCATGTGCATGCGTGTTATATGCACACATATGCGCATTAAATGTCTTTCTTGAAAAAGTGACATAACCAACTACTGGCCTGGCATGCATAATCTAGTTTTTTTAATCATTTTCGCAGATCCATGTGAATGAGGATCATCTTGACAAAGTTGTCGTTTTCAGTATATCGTTGTCATGCAAACAAACCCTAAGACCATGAGTATTTGAGAAATCAATCAAGTGTATCTGACTGAAAATGTAGATTGTATGTTATATAATAATAACAATACTTCCCCTGTAGCTATAGAGCAATCGCCACTGATATTGTAACCTAAAAATGTGAGAGGAATGGATAAAAGAACAACTGGTATGACCAAAGTGTTAAACAAAGTAACAGATAAATAAGACAAGATGATGTGTTCAGTTCCATTGCTTTCACGTGCAGATATGTTCAGTTCTGAGCAAAGGATTGAGAGAAAGGACAGAGCCCATCATCCCAGGAAGTGCCTCAGCTTTTCCATGATTACACAGAAGAGAGTAAAGGCAGCCCGAACAAAATGCTAGTTTCTCCTGCCTGATCCTGTGCTGAGAACTTTGACACCAAACAGCCTCAAATTAAAAGTGAAGTCGCTCTGTAGATGTGCTCGGCCGTCTCCCCTGGTTTCACTAAACACTTATGATATTACTCACAGAAATTACATAAATGTTGCCAAATGTGAGAAAAAGATCTTAAAGGGATAGTTCACACGTAAATGAAAATTATGTCATCATTTACTCACTCTGTCACTGCAAATTCACAACTTACTTTTGCCATAGACCACAAAAGATGATGTTAGGCCGGACGTTTAAATAAAAATATGTATATATAAAAAAAATAAAAAAATATATTATATATATATATATATATATATATATATATATATATAATAAAATACATAAATAAAATAAACAAAATATACACATATATATATATATATATATATATATATATATTTTTTTTTTTTTTTAAATGAAATAAAATAAAATAAGTACACAACAAGTTACTAGTAGTTAATTTATTGCAGCCTGAGAACTTCTAGTTCCTATTCACTTTCAAATGGCTGCATGACCATTAAAAGTTGAGACACCAAACGTCTTTTTTTTTGTGTTCCGCAGAAGAAAGTCCATCATTTACGGTTAATCCAAAGTTCCAGGATTTTTTATTGCTTTAAATACGTCCCTTGTGTTTTACCCTCGATCTTTTTGCTCCCAAATTCATCAACAGGAAATGAAGAATTCTGCATTTTTTTCAATTCTTTAGAACAACTGGGTTATGTATAGGTATACATGTGAACAAAAACATCTGACAGACTTCATGGCGAATATAAAGGTGGTGAGGAAAAACTTTTGAAAACAGCCGTCTTTAGAAATGCTAGTCTTGGCACGGGCAGTCCAGGCCAGCACATGTCTGGACAGCATCAATCATAACCTGCTTTGAGTTCCCTCATTATGTCTTCCCTACATACACAGCTCACAGACACAAGGGAGAGGATTTGTTTTTGTGAGTGTGTGCACGAGAGGGAATAAAGGACAGAAAGAAACAGATTGAGGAGCACAGCAGGATAAGGAAGCGATATTCAAAAGTATTACCTGCGAAAGGTTAATGGTGACCATTGTTGCTTCCTGCACTCTGACATTTTGTGAAATGCAGCCATTTAGTGCTTAAAATGTTTCTAAACATCATGCAGCTACATAAAAGATCAACTCTTGACATAAGGGAGATTTTTTTTCTGAAGCGATGCAGTTCGGTAACTGGCAACTGATTCATCTACACCACAAAGCAATTCAACAGCCAAGTGAAAAAAAAGTTGAGTAAATCAAGCTTTGTATCTAACAGAAGATCCGCCCTTTTTGTAAAAGGGCCATTTATGTAGTGCAATCATTGCTAGCATGTTTATTCAACTCCAACCACTGAAAGTTCAATCACGTTGCGACTTACCAAAATGTTTTCCTGCTGAAATATTGAACAGATCCCAGACCATGGTGGGAACAAGGGGGTGGTGCATCTTATCCAGCAAGATATGGGCTAATTCAACAGCTCAGTATCCAGGAAAATCATTAGGAAACCTGAAAAAATGAAGAAGAAAAAAAAAGTGTCAGTATCAAGTGGCTTTAATATACTCCCAAATGGCTGTGGCTTATTTACATTTTTTTTGAGAAGAACATGCTACAAGCAACAACAAAAAAATCTCCCAATGCATTTTTACTGTATGTTCTTGTCTGTGTCTGTGCAATTAGGATGATGCATAACATACTGAATGTAAATAGTAATGTGAACAAAATGCTGGAATTATCCAACCTCTCAATTAATTCCTGTATGTGTACACAAACCCCTGTGCCCTGCGGTCCGCCTGTGTAAAATGACCCTCATTTGGGCTCTGTGTTTGGAGACTGCAGTAATCAATCAAACATGATTAGGTTAAATGACATAAGAAGGCGATGCTTGAGCTGGGCCGTGTGGCGGCTTTCCTCCATGCCATGGTTACCAACCTCCTCCGTAATTAAGAATGTGTCTATTGTGCCCCAAAGCTGTGCAATTAAGACAAGCATTTAAGGAGCCGAACCTTTCTAATAAATGCTGGCTCATAATGACAATGCAACAGCAAGTCCTGGATTACAGTGCTTTAGAATCCCAAAGAATTCTGGTCGGAACTGTGTCCTGGCAGTTAAAGCGCACGTATGCTCAGACACATTGTGAAAAAAAAAAAATGGGAAGGAAAGCTGGGTTCATGATCATTAATTAGCTGTCATAATGTTGTCCACTGAAGTGACCAATTCTAACTTTAATTGGTGTCCAAAAGTTTTACATTATAATTGTTTCCCAAAAAATGGAGGGTCGCTGTAATAAACAGAAAATGATTTTAAAAAGTATATCACTCACAACCAGCCATTACTTTCAGAATAGATTTTTTACACACCCAAAACAATATTTTTGACTAATATTCAAGTAAAAAAAATTAACATAAAATTACATTCAACAATTTGGACATGGAGTTGCATTGGTGTCCCCATATTTATGGGATTTATGGGCCCAAATGGGGCCAAAAAGGGATACTTTTGTGAACTCATTTTGGACTGAAACAGTTTTACCATTTTCCAATGAATTCAGCCAATTTTCTGATATTTAGAAGAATATCAACCTGATCTCACAAGAATTTGAACGAATTTTACGAGGTGGCTTATTCGTAACAATCCGGAGGACCTCACTCGTACAAATTAGTACGTTTTTGCTAAATCGTACATATTGTACGAATTGGCCAATTCGTATGAATTCGTACGAATGACCTACCCCTGACCCCGCCCCTAAACATACCCATCACGTGGGTTTGGACAAATCGTACGAATTCGTACGAGTGAGGTCGTATGAATTAGTACGAATTAGCCACTTTTTAATCACTCGTACGAATTCGTACGAATTGGTCGTGAGATAGCGTAGAGAATATCAGTAACCAGACAGTTTCTGGTCTCATTGACTTCCATAGTAGGAAAAAAATATACTATGGAAGTCAATGAGACCAGAAACTGTCTGGTTCCTTATATTCTTCTAAATATCAGAAAATCGGCTGAATGGATTAGAAAACGGTAAAACTCAACTGTTTAACTCTGGAGAAGTTGTAATATGAGCCTATTTCCAAAAAAAGTGGAGTATCCCTTTAAATATTAAGGTTACAAAAGATAAGCTTATTAAGAATTAGAATCAAGATTTTTTTTTAATATATATTTAATATATAATAGAGATCTTTAATACTGTACTTGTAAAATTACAGGCAAGCAAACATTTTTGGCACTAAGATCCATTTCTAGTTTAAACATTCTTTCTTCGGGTATTACAGATTTAAAAGAAGTGTCTGTAAGCACAGTGACCTATATTTTTATTATTTATTTATTTATCCATTCATCATTAATTTTATTTACTGACCACTGAATATGTGTACAATTTATCAAAACATGGAGCCACATTAAAATCCCTCTTGAGCTTTAAAAATTAAGATACCAAAGGAAAGGGTTGTTAAAAACCAGAATATAAAAGGAGTTGAAAAGGCATGCAAACACACAAGAAGTGCTTTTTCCAATTTTGTAAACTTTCAATGTTGGCATATAAGGAAACAAAGACAGCTAAAGTCAACAGCATTTAATAACAGACCCCCCAATCTCTGTATAAAAATAAAATACTTCTCCCATCTTTCTAAAGTCATTTTTACCATATACTGTAATCTAGGTCAAAATCTCATGTGACAATTGTCATTTTGATCCCCCTAAAATAGTGGATTACTAATAGAAAAATGTACATCCATGGCATTTAATATTGGGTTTTAGTCGGGGACCTCTGGTTAAGTTTACATGGAATGACCCATTTTTTATATATTTTTTAAAAAGTAGCTTTTATTTTTAGATTTTTATCTTTTAATGATTTTATCATCTTATAATATATCTTTTAATGATATATTTTTCATAGCAAACAAAATTAAAAAATGTATTGTGTAAAAAAAAAATCTCTGACATTTCCAGCCTTGGAAATCAAAACTTGCTGATATTTCCAGGCTTTCCCTGACTGTAGAATCCCTAAGGATTTGGTTAATGAATAAAAGGAGTTGCATTTCGGAGAAGACTGTTTGTGTGGATAAAGAAAGTGGAAGTGTCAGAATTCCCTAACACACAGTTGCCATCGTCAGAATCAGCCCTACTGACACACACCCATACACACAAATAAATAAATACAAACATGCACACACAGTAAGAAGGAGCAAAATGTGAGTAGAGAAAAGAAATAATGACAAGGATGAAGAGCAGAAGGAAACAACAAGGAGTGAAGTAGATACAGAAAAAGAGAGAGATGGGCCAGAGTTCAGAGGATTGAGGAGGCGAGTTGTCGTCAGTATATGACTGAGTTTGTGAGTGAGACAGAGCTGTTCTCCGCGTCTGCTGCCGTGATGGAGGGTGATATAGATTAATGAGCGGGCTGAAGGTTCCCGCACACAACCGTCAGCAAAGCGACGGCCTCAGCAGCGATGCGCGGCACACAAACACCCCGTAAGTGACTGCAGTGCTAGAGCACAGTCTTTACAACACAGAGGCCTGGACTCTGCTGCTGTTGCAATGCTGTGAAACTACAACATCAATCTTGAAGGATCCGATGGGTATTACATCACATGCAAACAGGAGCTCTAAAATCCGACTGGATGAGTTGTTGTGATTTTACACCTGTGACTGCACATTAGTTGCATTTTACATTGTGCAATGTTGCTTGGCAACCATAAGCGGACCATTAAGCTAATGAACCAAATTATTAAATGGAAGAAATGTTTGCTCGTGGTTCTAAATCCTGGTGGCAAGTTTTGCACTATCAGGCATACATTTAATTTTCTTCAGAAATCCGATCTATCTAGACTGAAAAAAAAAGACTAAAAGTATTTTTGGTAACACTATTTTAGGGTGACAGTTAAACATTACATGTTTTAAAAAATACTATACTAATAACAGCAAATAATGCATAATTACAAGTAACTAACTCTAACCCATAGTTAATAAACAGTAAGTACAGTTAATAGTTACTACTAAATATTTATTTGTGTAATTACACTGTAACATGTCCCCTAAAAATAAAGTTATACTTTACTTTAAGGTGTCCTTGTTACAGTGTAATTATACATTTATATATACTGAGTATATGCTAATATTAATTAACTATGCTAATATGTACTTACTATACTATTTAACTATTAACTATGTAATATGTACTTACTATAGGGTTAGGATTAGGTTTGGTTTAGGATGTATGTAACGTGTAACAAGGAAACTGTAAAATAAAGTTACCAAATAAAGTGCAACCCTACTTTCTTGTATAATGTAAAACAATAATCTTAAAAATGTTTTATTTACAACTCCTAAAAATCTTCTTTCACGGTGTAATTCTGATTATTACTAATAATATATGTAATTATTTAACATTTCTTTCTATTCTCACATAACTGAAGCTGACATTTTACAAAAGCAATAAGTAACTCAAAGGAAAAGATCAATAGATCAATTTAAATAAAAGTCAGTGGCTCCAATGTTGTTTTAATTTGGATAGCATTGGCTTTTAGCCTGACTTTGTCATGTTCATATTCTAGTCAGAATTTGAGTCTGTTACTGCTCCACAGGGCTTTAATTATGAGGCGTGTCTTAAACAAACTAGAAAAAAAAAACAAAAAAACTCCGCACTCAATTGGATAGACCTACAACCAATCAAAGCAATGCATTTTTTTTTTTTTATGAGCTACGCAAAGTTGTCAACAGAACTCAACTACATGCATGCTGGAAGTATCAATATAATGAGTGTTGTTTCTTTTACTTGGTACTCCATGAGTGCGAGTGTGTGACCAAAAGAGAAACCACAACGACCACAGGGTTTTCATTGCGTCCCATCTTCTTAGCGACCATCGGAGTCAGCTGATAAAATACACTTTTGCCGAATTCGGTAGGAAGGCAGTTCTCTGTTCGTCTTTTAAAACAAATTTACAACAGACGCAATAGCGGAATCTATACATCTCAATTCTCCAGCTGCAGTCATCTTTGAGGGAAACCAGTTCACCCCAAGCGCTCTTTGATAACATGATGATCACGTAACAGCAGGTCATCGTATAAAGCCCACCCTGGCAATTTGATTGGCCTGACTAATTCTGAACCGATCATAATTACTCCTCAATGGATCAAGTCCAGACCGAACTTCCCGACCCAAAAAATGTAGTGGGCGGGGTTCGGGCAGGCATTCAGGCTAATTGGCTTTGATTATATGGACAAAAACAGTTTAAGCATTAAAGAAAAAAAGATGAGGTTTGGAATGAGATGAGGCTGAGCAAATAATGATAACATTTTAATTTAAAGTTTAAGTATCCCTTAAGGTTATTTACTGCAGTGAATTTATCATAGTTAAGAAGTTGTGGGGCCTACAAAACCCCGTAAAGTGATAGTTCACTTGTAGTAAAATGTGTCTTTGTGAAAAACTTAAAAACTTGTAAATGTAAGTACACATTGATGGCCTAAGACACAAAATGAGCGGTTTGTGTGAGAAAACGAACAGTATTTATATTATTTTACCTCTTGTAACCACAGCCAAGTCCAAGTGATCCGAGGGCCTGGACGCTTCGGTCTGAGCAAGTGCCGGAAGTGATCTCTCGCGCAGTTGCGAAAAAATTCAACGTTGTCTGTTGATATATCGAAATCGTCACAGTGAAATCACAGTGTTTAAATCTTCAAAAACGAGTGACATACATCCGTGAGAGATCACTTCCGGCGCTTCCGCAGACAGAAGTGCCCACGCCCTCAGATCACATGGACGTGGCTGTGGTTACAAGAGGTAAAACGATATAAATACTGTTCGTTTTCTCACACAAACCACTCGTTTTGTGTCTTAGGCCATCAATGTGTACTTACAATTACAAGTCATTAAATCATGTTTAATTTGGACTTCTCTGTGCATACTCTTTGAGGGGGTGACCATAGACCTCCATTATATGACTGACAGACAAGAACGGTTTGACCTAAAAATATCAAAATTGAAACTACTGCGAAAACGAAGGCACCTACATCTTGGATGCCCTTGAGGTAAGCTAAAACATACCAAAAATGTATTTCAAAGTGAACTATCCCTTTAACAATGGTAAAATCCCTACAAATAACAATATTGTGTGATTGATTGCTTTAATTTATCATGTTAAAGTAAAAATGACTTCGAGGACTGTATTATATTGAAAAACAGTAGACCTGTAGGCCCTGGTTAGAGTCTCATCTCCTGATCTGATCGGCTTCAGTTGGAGTGTCAGAGCCGGTTAGTGAAATCCTGTGGATCAGATCAATATCGTGCTGGTTAAGAGAAGGGAGAGGCTCTTAGTGGCTGTCATTTTCAGGCCTGTGGGTTGTGTGTTTGTCAGTGTCAAATCACCAGCTCTGCTATATCTGCCCCTACAGGGCCAAACACAATCACAGCAAAAACATCTTAAAAAGAGCATTGGACAATATTCCTTTTAAAAGTAAAGTGTTATGATATTGCATTATTGGTTATAAAAAGAAAATTATTACATTACATTGGTACAGTGCATGTTATGGAATACACGCTCACTGAGACTCCAGAGTGGAAGCACTAAGCTTGGCTTGTAGGCATTATTTGTTTAAAACGCTATTCATTGCTGTGGACAAGCACCCAACATAGCTAGTAAAACAAAGACTAATGAAAACATGCATTTGTTCATTTTTATTGCAGCACTAATGCATTTATGTCAAATTGTTTTCTAAATGTTTTGCTAAAAATCTCAGGTGGGATGGAAAAAAGCTATCTGTTTGTCACTGATAAGAATGATACACATACCCTAACTTAAATCTGTTAGATATTTAAAGGGAAATAAAACATGATTAGCGTAAATTTATGTATATAAATATATTATTTTGCCAAAACACACACACACACACACACACACACACAAAACTTTTTTTTTTATAGTAACTTTTTTTTAAACGTACTAATCACAAACTTTTGAGAAGTAAGGTTTATTTTACCTGGAAATCGATAAAAGTGATCACACATTAAAATCAAAACAAAACCACATTTTCTGTACTTCCAGTAAGTCCTTAGCGCAAAACGAATGAAATATGAATGGCACTTTCATTTCCAAACGATATCTTGTATCCAACAAAGATAAACTTTAATAACATCTAATAATAGTTCATTTTATGAGTCACTCTATAAAAAATAACCAATGTCTTCTATGTATGATGGAAACATTCAAGATTATTGCCCTGCATGTGGTCCGTCGCCAGACCGCTCTCAACCGTTTTGTGTTTACAAGCTCTTTTGATGATTAGCGCCTCTGTTTACAGTGCTCGCGTTTTATGTGTGCTGTCTTGTAAAACAACATGAGTGGCTGAAGCCCTGGCTCATTTATTAACACATCCCCAATGACAACAGCCACCCATGTCACATTCGCTTCAGCTGAAACAACTCCAATTTCTGCTTTTAATTAGCGTATAGCATGCTATACGGCCCCTGCTAATGTTTAGAGCATGGGTGAACATGGCCGTGCTTAAGAAAGCATTTACCAGGGCTCATCATCATTATTGCGCATTGATAATTAATGTATAATGAATAAAAAAATTACCCCCTTGGTTATGAATGCTGGTGTGCTGGGGTGGGTGCAAAAACAGTTTGATCAATGTCTTATTTTATGTAAACATATTAAATTCTGCTCTACTGCAAACTAAGGTAATATGAAAAGAATATCGAGAGGCCACAGTGACAGCGTTTGCCGTGGGCGCACAAGATTTCTCAGTTTAGAGCTGGAGAGGTCATAAAATCCACCATGCAAGAGGAGAGAATCGTCTTCCTGTTGGACTAAAGAGTAAAACAATCATTCCACGAAATGGGTGCCATTTGTTTCCCTCATAAACATGTGTAAAAAAAAAACATGACTTGGTAAAAGATCAGTAATGAATAGCTGATGTCAATTTTTTACGTTTTTTTAAACCAAAAATCCAATTTATTATATTTGTTTTGTTTTTTCTTGAAAATTCCTTGTTGCTGTGTCATATGTCAATATATGAATGAATATAATATGCTCATATTCATTTATGTTTAATTTTTTTTTTTTTAAATATAATTAAAGAGATTAGTTAGTAAGTTAAATCCCAGCCAGCCTATCTTAACATTTGAGATGTAATTTAATAACACTTAGTGTTGGGCAATGGTTAATCGCGATTAATAAAAGTAAAAAAGTTAAAAATAAAACAAAACAAAATAATTGTTTGTGTGTTTACATATGTGTATGTACTGTGTATAATTATTTGGTATATCTAAATACACACACATGTATGGATATATTTAAGAAAATGTGTTATAAAATATTTATATACAGTATAAAATTATGTATGAATATATAAACAGTATATATATGCATATTTCTTAAATATATAAGCACACAGACAAAGACAAAACATTTGTTAACTTTATCTCCTGTTATTTTTAGAATGCAAACCTTTTTTTTGTATTTTTTAAATATATACATGCATATGTGTGTATTTATGTAAAAAATAATTATACACAGTACACACACAAATTATGTAAACGCAAACTTTTATTTTGGATGCGTGATTAATCATTGCCCGGCACTATATTTGTCTGATAGAATGTTTGAGGTTGTACCAAAAATGGCTTTTAAAACACCTCCAACTGGAAAAGCGCCTGTTTCGCAGAATGACCCAGATGACATAATTGCTCCCAGTCTCGCTCTGATGGAAGAACTCATGAAAAGACAATTGTCATCACTATTTTATCTTGAAAAAAGCTGAGCCATCAGTAATATTAAAGATCCTGAATTAATATGATATTCCTCTCACCCCCAATCATAATTTCCCCACCTATCATTCCGGCGTTCCGAGTCTATTTCCCAGTGTCTGGGAGTCGAGTCTTTCATCCCAGGTGGAGGTTTAATTCACGAAGAGATGAGAAATATTAAAACGGAGAGGGCGTCTTCCTGTCAGTCAGCCCTCTGCCTCGCCCGAGAGCTCCGTGCCGAGGCACTGACAGGAGGCAGTCCATTTGATCTGCGGCTTTCAAAGGAAGAGAGCAAAGAGTGGCCATCAGAAATCATTTATTTCTCCACAGGAGACTCACGGTTTCTGTGACAGCCACCAATCATAAGCGGCTTAATTCAATATCTGCTCTGTTAATCTTTTTTCTGTACGATATCGCTTCGATCCCTCGGATGAGCTTTTGTCTGCGTGAGCAAAAACTTTGAAAACAGCAATAGAAGTTTGTGTCAGAGAGCAGGTGGATGTTGATCTATGCCTTTGACATACAGGCCCATTCTGTGGTTCAGTGCAAAGGCAGAGGTCAGAGTCATAGTCTCTTATTGTCAGCTATAAGGGCTCAGAAAACTGTGAAAAAAACCAGATTGTAAATAAAATGAAATAAAAAATGACTCTAGGTTTGTGGTTAGGTTAAGCAGTTAGCCCCTGCTGGTAGATACCAGAACTGCATCATCATGAGAGCAGAAGTCTCTCCATTGATGGGCAAAATGTTTCTAGTCTCTGTTGCACATATCAATTAACAAAGATAAACTCAAACTCAATAGAAAACCAAAGTGGCTTTGCAGCTGCAAATCGATGTCAGTGTGACCGCACCTGCCATGCCACAACATGCTCCAAGAAAATACCATACAAGAACTGTACAGTTGGGTGTACTTATACCATTCCTAACTAGGCACAATGCATTAAGGTTTATCAGCAAGTTTTTGCAGTCTCGCAAAATGCTTTTATGTTGGGAACTTTGTTCTGTTTACAAAAGAGAAACAGTAATAGTAACAACATGTATGTTAGACCCTATACTGACTAAGCTATTGAAAGATATCCTTCCAGAGGTCATAGATCCTCTTCTTAATATCATTAATTCAGCGTTGTCATTAGGACACATACCAACAACTTTTAAGCTAGCTATGATTAAACCGCTTGTTAAAAATGCAACTTCATACCACAGAATTAATCAATTACAGGCCGATTTCGAATCTACCCTTTCGGTCAAAGATCCTAAAAAAGGCAGTATCCTCGAAAGTGTGTTCTTTTTTAGAAAGAAATTGTCACGGGTGTGGTTCAGGCAAGGAGCACGAGGAGACCGGAGTATCGGATAAAGACACTTTTTAATCACAAACAGGCAGGAAGACAGGAGTACAGGGCCACACGGGCTAACAACAAACATCGACCGACAAGGACTGAATCAAACAGAGGGAACTAAATACACAGATGAATCAAACTAAATGAGGTGACAACAGGTGAAACAGATGATACATGACGAGGAACAGGTGGCTGATGAGGGAGTGAGTTCCGGAAGGGAGACAAGAGGATCCTGGGAAGTGTAGTGCTGAAGACGAGACAGACTGGTGCAGAAGAGGGCTGTGACAGAACTCCCCCCTCCCGGAAGGCGTGACCTCACGCCGTAGCACAGAGGAAGGAGGGGGGATGAACTGAGGGCAGAGTAGGGCGTGGCCAGGGCGGAGCAGGTTGCGGGCGTGGCGGAGCAGGCTGAAGGCGTGGCCAGGGCGGAGCAGGCTGAAGGCGTGGCCAGGGCGGAGCAGGCTGAGGGCGTGGCCGAGCAGGCTGAAGGCGTGGCCATGGCAGAGCGGACCCTTCAGGTGGCCACGGCGGTGAAGACCCTTCAGGCGGCCACGGCGGTGAAGACCCTTCAGGCGGCCACGGCGGTGAAGACCCTTCAGGCGGCCACGGCGGTGAAGACCCCTCAAGCGGCCACGGCGGGGCAGGCTGAAGGCGAGACCAGGGGAGAGCAGGTTGAGGATGAGACCAGGGCGGAGGAGATGGAGGGAGGACCCCTGGTGGCGGCGATGGGAACTGGGCTAACGCCACCAGGGGGCCGACTGACAGGGGTGGAGCAGATGAGAGAGGAGACCAGGGTGAAGCAGAGGGACTGACGACATCGGGTGCTGAGGAGGGACCGAGGGACCATGGGGACACCGCAGGCTCAGGTGACTGAAGTGACGACAGGGGTACCGAGGGAAACGGTGAGGCCAAGGGGAGTGAGGGCTGATGGGTGACTGGAGGGAGTGAGGAGTCCGACTGAACCGGGGGGGTGGAATAACGGGACGAAGGCAACGGATGGAAGTCCAGAGGTGATGGGAGGATTACGAATGAGTGCAGGGAATCCAGAGGGGCGAGGGAGCCTGGTTGAGCTGGTGGACTGAGGGACCATGGAGGGACTGAGGGAGGTAGGAGCCAGGGGGAAGCCGATGGGACCGAGGGCCGAGGAAGTGTCCAGGTGGAGGAGGAGTGAGGCTTGACCCAGGGATCCAGTGACCAGGCTGGGTCAGGGTAGCAGGCAGACGGAAGGGCTGACGGATGACTGATGGGAGGAGGCGGGAGAGGGAGGCTGGGTGGGATCCTGGTCTCAGGTGCAGGTTGGACGGACTCTGGCGCAGGCTGGACTGTCTCGGGCTCTGGCTGGACGGTCTCGGGCGCTGGCTGGACGGTCTCTGGCGCAGGCTGGACGGTCTCGGGCTCTGGCTGGACGGTCTCGGGCTCAGGCTGGACGGTCTCGGGCTCAGGCTGGACGGTCGTGGGCGCTGGTTGGACGGTCTCTGGCGCAGGCTGGACGGTCTCTGGCGCAGGCTGGACGGTCTCCGGCGCAGGCTGGACGGTCTCCGGCGCAGGCTGGACGGTCTCGGGCTCTGGCTGGACGGTCTCTGGCGCAGGCTGGACGGTCTCGGGCTCTGGCTGGACGGTCTCGGGCGCTGGCTGGACGGTCTCGGGCTCTGGCTGGACGGTCTCGGGCGCTGGCTGGACGGTCTCGGGCTCTGGAGGGCTGGACGGGACCAGCGATGAGAAAAGTTCGGGCTCAGGAGGGCTGGACGGGACCAGCGATGAGGTGGGTTCGGGCTCAGGAGGGCTGGACGGGACCAGCGATGAGGTGGGTTCGGGCTCAGGAGGGCTGGACGGGACCAGCGATGAGGAGGGTTCAGGCTCAGGAGGGCTGGACGGGACCAGCGATGAGGAGAGTTCGGGCTCTTGAGGGCTGGACGGGACCAGCGATGAGGTGGGTTCGGGCTCAGGAGGGCTGGACGGGACCAGCGATGAGGAGAGTTCGGGTTTTGGAGTGGTGCTGGTGACTTCCTCCACGGTGAATGGAGATTCACAGCACACCAGCACCCACTCCACACAGGCGGCTAAATTATCTTCGGGACCGCTCCCTGGGAGGCGTGCCCGGGACCGCTCGCTGAGGCTGGCGATGTAGAAATCACACAGCGAGCGGTCCGAATAGTGTGTGAGGCACGCCAGCTCCAGAAAATCCCTGGTATGGGACTCCAGGGAGCGGTCTTCCTGGTCCAAACAAAGGAGAATCACTGCTGGAAGATCCATCTTACTAGACTTTGCGGTCGGTCGATCTGTCACGGGTGTGGTTCAGGCAAGGAGCACGAGGAGACCGGAGTATCGGATAAAGACACTTTTTAATCACAAACAGGCAGGAAGACAGGAGTACAGGGCCACACGGGCTAACAACAAACATCGACCGACAAGGACTGAATCAAACAGAGGGAACTAAATACACAGATGAATCAAACTAAATGAGGTGACAACAGGTGAAACAGATGATACATGACGAGGAACAGGTGGCTGATGAGGGAGTGAGTTCCGGAAGGGAGACAAGAGGATCCTGGGAAGTGTAGTGCTGAAGACGAGACAGACTGGTGCAGAAGAGGGCTGTGACAGAAATAATATCTACGAGGATTTCCAGTCAAGATTTAGACTGTACCATAGTACTGAGACAGCTCTCATTAGAGTCACAAATGATTTGCTCTTATCATCCGATCGTGGTTGTATCTCTCTATTAGTGCTGCTCGATCTTAGAGCTGCATTTGATACCATTGACCACAACATTGTTTTAAATGACTCGAAAATTCTGTTGGCATTAGTGGAATTGCATTAGTATGGTTTAAATCATTCTTATCTGACCCTTATCAGTTGATGAAGAGATGTCTTATCGATCAAAAGTTCACTATGGCGTACCACAAGGCTCAGTACTAGGAACCTTTGCTGTTCACTCTGCTACCCTAAGGAGATATCTTTAGGAAGCATGGCATTAGTTTTCACATTAGTTTTGATATACAAAAACTGGATGAATAGTAACTTCCTACTACTGTACTTAATAAAAAAACATAGATTCTAATTATTGGACAAAAAACTTTGTCACGAAATAACCTAGAATATTGTCTAACACTTGATGGCTGCTCTGTCAAGTCTTCGTCATAGGTTAGGAACCTGGATGTGAATCAACTGATCAAAGTGCTCGTAGACTGTGATCAGTGGTGCTAATAAAGTGTTCTCTTGTGGCTCACGCAATCTTCACACGGATGCGCGTTTTAATCCGTTGCGGAGTAATCTCTATTCGTTACAGTGATATCACAAAGTAAAATGCACACAATCATGTCCCTGCTTGATATACAACCACTGATAAACATAATCGGGTTTAATGAGGGGAAAAAAAAACTTTACGAGTGCGGATTAGAACCCAGAATCTCTGACACGCTTGTCTAGTTCTGCCACTGGAACATTAAATCACAGTCCTAAAATGGCCCTCACAGTCACAAGATCTCAACCCAATAGAGCATCTTTGGGATGTGGTGGTAGGGATGCTCCGATCGATCGGCCGGAGATCAGTATCGGCTGATAATAATATTTTATGACTCGATCGGTACTCATTAACTTGACCGATCTTACAAACCGATCGCGATTTGATAATGTCAACGTGTGAGAGGATGCATGATGCATGGGGACTTAAATTATTTGGCGTGCAGTCATGTCTTCGCCAGTGTGGAACTACTACGATGTTTTGAAAAAAATGGAAAAAAAAAAAAAAAATCGCTATTTGCTGTGTATTTTCCAAAGAAATCTCATGTGGAGGAGCATTGTCCAAAACATTTAATACAACGAACCTGACTCGTCACTTAAGAAGCAGCCACCGCGAGACGTATGGCGAATATGAAAAACTGGCAACTGCAAAAAGGCAAGGATGCAGAATAATTGGAGAAAAGAAAACCCAAGTTTGTCAAGACAACTGTTGAATGTTGGCTTGACAAATCCTTGTTTATCGTTTCACTTAAAGGGACACTCCACTTTTTTTGGAAATATGTTCATTTTACAACTCCCCCAGAGTTAAAATGTTCAGTTTTACCTTTTTTGAATCCATTCAGCTGATCTCCGATCTTCCGGCACCACTTTTAGCATAGCTTAGCATACATCACTGAAGTGCACAAGACCATAGCATTTCTCTCAAAAAAATTACCAAAGTGTTTCGATATTTTTCCTATTTAAAACTTGACTCTTCTATAGTTACATCGTGCACTAAGACAGACGGAAAATGTAAAGTTGTGATTTTCTAGGCTGATATGCAGGGAACTATGCTCTCATTCCTGCGTAACAATCAAGACACTTTACTGCCGTACCATGAGTGCAGCAGGCGCGATGACTACACAAACTTAGTCCCGGTCACGTTAGAAGCTGGGGACTATTTTCAGGTGCTGCGTCATATCATTACGCCTGCTGCACTCATGGTACGACAGTGAAGTTTCCTGATTATTACGCAGGAATGAGAGTATAGTTCCTAGTCATATCAGCCTAGAAAATCGCAACTTTACATTTTCCGTCTGTCTTATTGCACGATGTAACTATAGAAGAGTCAAGTTTTAAATAGGAAAAATATCAAAACACTTTTGTCATTTTTTGGGGAGAAATGCTAATGGTCTTGTGCACTTCAATGATGTATGCTAAGCTATGCTAAAAGTGGTGCCGCCAGAACTGGAGATCGGATTCAAAAAAATTAAAACTCAACAGTTTAACTCTGGGGGAGTTGTAAAATTAGCATATTTCCAAAAAAAGTGGAGTATCCCTTTAAAGTTTATGGTCCTGCAAGTTGAAACCCAACCCTTTATACATTAGTATTTAGATATTTCATCATATTTAATTAATTTAACACTGTGCTTTGACTTGTATTTAAATAAATTAATCTTTCTGTCATTTAAATTTAAATACCATTTCAACTTCCTCTGTGACGTGGCCAATTTAAAGTCATCATGAAATGGACAATTCTTAGAATATTCTAGTATTTATAATAAATGTTGTTGTTTTTTCCGTGCACATGATTTTTTTTAATGCATGTGCCCTCATAATCTTTCATTAAAATAGCTTTCCCTCCCTCTTGCGGTGACATCTCTTCTACTCTCTGATTACATGTTTACTTGATTGAGGGTGTGACAACCTGTCACTCGCATGAGATCACAGCAATAGAAAACCACACCAATCCAACCATCCAATCAATTCCCGATGGACAAAATCAAGTCCCGCCCTATTTTTTTCGAAAAGGATTTTGATACACCATTCTGAATTTGATACACTGATGATTTATCGAAAAATAACGCATACATCAAGGGGATAAGGGGAAATTATTAAAGGGCTAATTTATTACGGTATTTGAAAAAGCCAATTAATTACCATTACACAAAAAAAACAGCACACATGGCAGAACCCAGAGATAAAGTTAACAAAAGAAATCTTCTCGATACACAACCCAACGTGAAACAAAACAGACATCATAATAGTTACCTTAGCGAGGGCTGCCTTGTCTCATTACTGCGTTACAAACAGTGACATCTCTATCAAGCCTTCTTCCATTTCCACTTGACTGCCTGGGAGGAAGAAGGATCTCAGCTCCAACATCAGCAATTAAAGGCTGATCACCAAATCACCTTGGTTTCCATTCAGGAGGGCTTAATTAGCTCACTGTACTGTTTTCTCCTTCCTCACAAAGAATCAACACGCTGCCTGCCTCAAGTGTGGTTTTTGACTCCGCTTAAGAGCCGCCATATTGCTTGAGTGTTAGATGTCGCTAATTGCTGGCCATGAAAAGCTTGCAAGCCTAAGAGGCTTCATAAAAGGAATTATAAATTCGATGACACACACACACACACATCTTTCTACAGGAAGTGAGCCTATTAATTGTCTTCAGAAGCTCTATATACAGATGTCTCATTTTATAGAGACATAACAGCAGAGAGAAAGAGTTCTTCTGCCAGGCTATATGCTGGATGACCTGTGCTTTGCAGGAGGAGGGATTGTCTCAGGGGATCTAGTGTTGTAGTTTAGCCTGCTGAGAGACAGGCTACAGACCTGAATCATAGTCGTGCTCTGGGTTGCAATTATAGCAGAAGAAGAGAGGAACAGAGAAAAATGAAGGTGGCTTCGAGCATAGCTGCTATTAGAGTGGCCCAGCGGAACAGCAGATACAGGCACACACACACACACACATACAAATCTAAACACACCAATGCAAACTCTCCTCAGAACACACACGCATGGACACAGACAAACACACAACTGTTGGCCCTAGGCATGTTTTGTATTGTGTTCCCCTTCTCTATGATAAATGAAGCCGAGGCAATTCATAAGAAAGCAAAGAATAAACGATCACTCTCTCTTATCACCTTGCCAGCCACAATAAAGCTTCCCAGCCCAACTATAGTTCAAACGGATGAAAGCGGAATTAGTTTTGTCTTCGCTACGCTCATCACGGGCTGTTGTTTGGGTCTGCAAGCTGCCAGAACGTTGGTGTAACTGCGAGCGTAACTAGACGCTTGACAAGTACGTTACTTTCTAAAGTGCCACTGTCATTATTGGATTACTTTCGTTCAATTTGCATTTTATTTTAATCATTACATTTTAATAACACTTTAGACATTTTTGTGCTACTTTTTGTAAGTATTTAAATTAAATCAATTAATAATAATGGTAATAATAATAAAGCATAAATTTTTATTAATCCTTTTTTAATGATTTAAAAATATTTGTATTTTAATTTTTTTTTATAATATATAATTTATATAACTATAGACCATTTTGCAAGATGTAAATAACACTTGCCCAGAAACACTGGACCAGTGTTGTTTACACCTCGAAAAATGGTCTATATAGTCATTATTAATTATATTTTCATTTTATTATTATCTATTATATTACTACAAATAAGCAAGGATGTGAGAGATTATTTTAATATAAAAAATATAATCTTTGTGTGACAACACTGTATCGATTCCACAATTTGGTTTTAAAAAGTGCTGCAATGCGTAAACAATTCAGGAAAAAATTTAAGATCAGTCTGGAAATGCTTAAAATGTGGAAATACTGTAGCTGCTAAGCTCCCGGGCGGTCTAATATTCAACACATTTATAGGTCGCCATGTTGCATTTCAAGACACTGATTTAAGAAACTCCCCCCAACATTCTTTCAGTGTCCGTCATTTAACCCTCTGGAGTTGTTCGTTTCAGAGTCACACTCGGGGTGTTCGGGTCCAAATGGACCCAAAGGCCGGGATTCATATTTAAAAAAAAAAAAAAATCATGACTTTTTTTTTAACTCGTTTAACTTCTTTTCTTTTTTGGTGTTTTGAGAAAATTTCAAAAAGAAAAAAAAAATATAATTAGTATTAATGCAATAATTATGACAAAATGTCCCCCCATTGAACATAATAGAAAAAATATTTTTGAAAAATATATTTTTTTATTGTTTTTAAAGCTGTATTTCATTTTAGAGTCAAGCCTAGGCCTCATAAAAGCAATTTTTGAAATGAGATGGATGCCATCGGGTGGACAAACTGAGCATTTTAAAAATGCAAAACACATGTATAATCTGAATTTTTTGGTGTGTTTATGTATAAAAGTGTGTGTGTGTGTGTGCGTGTGTCTGGATGTGTCTGTTTTGCACTCTTGATGTTTTATAGATTCAACCCTTCACTGTTGTGTGCTTTTTTTCAAGATCGTGGCTGATTTGTAGATTGTACATACAAAAAAACTCAGTATTTTCACATTTTTGCCAATTTCCCATTCATTTTCCATGCGGATCCATTTGGACCCGAACACCCCAAGTGTGACTATTTTTTTTTACAACCACTTAGACTAGTCACATCCTGTCACCAATTTTTTGGGGTGTTCAAATACCAAATACCAACAAAGTCACCAAATTTCGGACCATTTCGAGGAAGCTGTGATTTTTAAAAGTTTTTTATTTAAATTCTTCGGGTCCATTTGGGCCGAACAACCCCAGAGGGTTAACCTTGTCATAACATTTTTTGCCAATGTAAATTCAAACTATATAGTTTAACAGTGTTTCTGCCTTCCAGCCCAAAGACTATCATTTAAATCCATGTGTTTCCATTAACTATCAGTTAGTGGGAGCACACTTGTGTCTTCATTAAGGTTCAGTAGTAACTAGGCTCATTGTAAAAGTTAACAGGTTCCCTTGACATGACTTCCTTATAAACAGGTGCTCCCTCAGGCCTGCTTAAAATCGGGGAATGATAATGGCTTTGAGAGTTGGGAGACGTAATTGAAGCAAGTTTATCCCATAAGAGTTAAGGGAACCATATCCAAAATAACTCCGTTCCTGAAGGACACACAAACGCAGTGGGGAGAAGAAAAATATCCAGTGCGACACTATTGTGATTAACTGAAACAAAACAGCACAATCACTGGCTGCATTTTACTAGCAGCTGAGTGTTCGCTGACTACGTGAAATAAAATCAGTGCCACGACAATGACATCATCCATTCAGAGACAAAAGTAGTATTTTAAAAAAATCTTTTAACCCTCAAACCGTATTCACTTTAGCCCTTAATCCTGTAATTGTGGACAAATGTGGGCACAGAGAACTCAGGTGTGATCCTAATTTGTATTTATTATAAATGTTATATCACTGTCTTCGATAAAGTTTTGACTATCCATTTATGATGTTTTTATTTTTATTTTGGGGGTATTTTTGGATTTATTTACTTCAAAAAGTACCATATTTTCTATGTAAATTATGCTTATTTTTATGTTTTATTTTAATTTTTTTGAACTACATTAAAATATCATTCCAATAAGTTCTTAGAGCTAAAACCTAAAGATGAAGTGACTTTGCTGTCACCTGGTGTCTTATTTTGGCTTATTTTAGAATGCTCTAAATTAGTTTTTCCCATTCATTTCTATGGGTGCCCATTTTTGACCCAAATAAAGTTTTTTTTGTTTGTTTTTTTTTTCACCCACTTAACATTGTAGAATTGAGTCAAAAAAAAAAAAGAAAATGTGTGTGTTCAGGGGGCAAACTTAGGAAAAGTAGCCAAGTCTTGTGCCACTAAGATCAAGGGAAGTATTTTTTTTTTTTAATAAATAAAAACTATTTTGCCCACATTTGTCCAGAATACGGTTTTAGGGTTAAACGATCTTTCTTGTCTGATATTTGGAAATAAAATCCAGGAAACTGGCAGCAAAACACACCTTTTTATGCATTGCATTATAGATCAAATATAGATCAACCTTCAGGACTTGAACTATCTACTGCTAATGTCTTGGTACCAGATACCACAGAACACCCTCAGGGGTCTTGTAGAGTCTATGCCTCGGCGGTTGATGCCGTTTTGGCAGCATGTGGAGGACCAAAAGCATAGTAAGCAGGTGGTCATAAATGTTCATTGGTAATGTATGGGGTACGGAGCAAAAGGCTACACGGGGTAAAAGGCTCCTTTGATTTTATTTTTGTCTAAACCACTAGGTGGCACAAAAATTTGCTGCAGCACTTTCCAAAACAGCGGCTTTGCAAGATGCATGTACAAATTTGGCTGATTCTTGATGCAGTTGCGGGCAGCAGCGCAAAGTTGCTTCTGTGCCAATTTGATCAATAATAAATCAGCATATTACAATGATTTCTGAAGGATCATGTGACACTGAAGAATATGGTAATCGCTAATGAAAATTCGGCTTTGCATCACAGAAATAAATGATAATTTACATTATATTAAATTGAAACCGTTATTTTAAATTGTAACGATATTTCACAATATTACTGTTTTTATGTATTTCTGATCAAATAAATGCAGGCTTGATGAGCACAAGAGACTTCCTTCAAAAACGTAAAAAAATAGTAATGTTTCCAAACTTTTGAATGGTGCGGTAGGGTTTAGTTTAGATTTGTTTATAGTATTCATAATTAACTTCCTATAAAAAACAAGGGATGTCTATGGAAAGACCTAATTTAGATGTTTAGCCAAGTAAAAGTGTTTGTAATTACAACTTTACGAGTCTCCAGTCCTTGCGATGACCATTGACAAGCTGATTCTTCACTCGGTAAATAACATAATTGTAATTTTTATAAACCGAGAACATAAACGTCGCTGCATGTCAGCTGCATATCAGGGTGAAGGCACTAAAAATATTAATTGGTTTAGCTAAGTTCCCAAGCCATGACTGGTCTTTAAGCATGCAGTGAAGATAAGTTACTGTCTTTTTAACTGATGACAGAAAAAGAAACAAAAATTACATTTGAAACGCTTTTGAATTTGCTTTCCTCTTTTCTTTGTTTGGATGGAATTGCAGCCGCTAATTAGAGTTGAAAAAGTGTGTTTCTGAGTTTGAAAAATCAGTGAAGTGAAGAGAGGGAGACACAAGGAGGCCATTTGCATTTCTCTCTGCCTCACCAGCGTGTCACAACAAGGTCAGCAGTGGGCTCTGTCACTAAGCCGATGATTAAAACATTCTAAACAAACGTTTTTTTGTGTGTGTTTTTACCAAACTTTTTAAAAAAGGGATAAAATGACTCCTTGCGTATTCTTTTCCCAGAACTTAACTAAAATGTCCATTCGCCCCTGAGTAAATGGTTCTAAATGAGTCGACTTTACAGCAACTAGTTTGAAATTACACAGTATGGGTACAGAGTTCATAAACATTCAATGAAGAAAAGCGTGTTAATTATCCATGCAAAATTCATGCATATTTAAACACAAGTTACCATAAGCCTGCACAAAATATCAAAGGAATGAAAGAAAATGAGGAGGAATAAGACGGGAGAGAGAAAAAGAAAAAGGAGACACTAATAAATTAAAAAGTCACTTCAGCAGAAACTTCACCATGAGTGTCAATACCATATAAAATATCACTAGCTTTCTGAATATCTTAAGACTGACAAGAGCATTTTGGGTCACAGGAAACCCCTTGTTTGTACAGTCAAAACAATATTATTCTGGCTCAGCTGATTTAATTGCTGATTGGTCTGTTTAAATGAGATTAAAATGAATGCAAGCAGATTAATGAGAATGCTGGTCACATGATCAGGCTGTCTGGTGCCCATGTAAAATTTCCCCACATGGACGTAGCCCAACCAGCTGGGGCCCCACACAGCCTTGGGCTAACAAAATGTTAATTGGGCTTCAAATATGCTATTTTATTTGCCACGATCTGTATATATCATTTACCATCAGTGGAGAAACAAAAGCCTCTTTGACCCAGGCGTTCAGGCCAGCTGATTGGATGAGACCATAGCTGTTTTCACAGTTTCCTAAGACATCATTTTTATTCATTCATTCACAAGCCACTTGACACATCAATTAGAGACAATAATCACATAATAATCTTAATGATTTTAAAATTAAAATGCCGCCTGCCTTGGTATGAAAAACAGCACAGGAAGTGGCATGGCCATTGAAGTGTGTTAAAAAAAACAACAACACAAATTTGCATCTAAACGTAAGCTCAGAGACCCAGTGAAGCAGAATCGCAAAGCAATTAAATAAAACCCAACGTTCAGTAAAAATAACAGTAGCCGAGACACTAAAATGTATCAGAACAATCATAATGACAGGGGAAAAAACATTTTATTTATCTAATATTATCATGATTTTATTTCTATGTCTAGTAATAGGAAAAGGCTTACATGCCCTGATATTTTTTAATGTACATGAATTTGAGAACCATGTTTTACTCAAAGCATCAATTCAAGGCTGGGCATTAGCCTTGAATTGGCAAATTTTCCGCCAATTTTCTGGGTTTTGTTATTATTATGTCATGGATATAGTAAAAAAAAAATGGTATAATGTGTATATTATTACAACATGGTCCAATAGTGAAACTTTTCCCAACTGGTTAAAATACATTATTTTTCAAATATATTTGAGTGCTGAAAATCTTAAAAAAAATAGTGGTGAAAATACAACATTATACCCTATTTTGCCTAGAATAATAACCATGGCTCCCTAAAGTCATGTTTAAAGATGTTTAAAAAAAAAAAAAAAAAAAAAAAAAACCTCATGAAATTCAATGCCTGGGTCTCAGACGGTTAAAAGTGGCTTCATTCCCAATAAACACTATCATATCCATTTGTTTAACATTAAAATACCAACGTTTGGCATTTCAATGGGCCGAACAGGTTTTAAGGCTCGAGGCAGGAGCGCTCTGAAGACGAAGTGCAGATAAATGTGTCTGATATTAGTAATCCAACGTTTTCAGAGAGGGATTGATCCGTCTATGCTCCAGGACCTGCCGGACCTCGCTCTAAACTTAAGCTCAATTGTACTGGAGCAAAAATATTGTGTGACGTCCATCAAGCTGACAGTAATGCACCGAAATGGCCCATAAACAGCTCCAAGTTTCCATCTCCCTACGACAACCTATGGGGATTATTGCTGTACATTAAGACTTAAAAATGCGTGGCGAATTCCATTAATCCATCTCATTGCATAAAATTTCCATTTGATTTCCGATGTGGAATTTTAGATGAACAGGAGAGAGCCGAGAAACCCTCATTACTTCATATTCAATCAATCAGTCAGCTGCAAAAGCATCACAGCAAGCGTCTGGGCACACAGTGAGGGGCTTCAGTCTGATTATGGAGATGGACATCGGATCATTAGAACAATGGCTGCGTGCGTGTTTGTCCGTGGTCATTCCTGAGGATGTCATCGCTTCATTATTATTGACATGCTGCATTACTTAGCAGCTACGAGTGTCCCTCTGACAGGCGTAATGCTCATAAACCATGCCTGAGTGGACCACCCCAAGATCAGAAAAATGTTAGCGGGTGTAAACATTGACATCGGCTGGCTTTTTAATTCTGAGTGCACGCACATGTGTGAGTGTGTGTGTGTGCGCTCCATTGTGCAGCCAGATGAATCCCGGACCACCATATCATTCTAGATGATGCCCATTTAAATCTATTTTCCAGCTAGCCATTCGGAAATTGAATTTGAAAGTTGTAAATGTGGCAATTTACTAAATATCCCGAAATGATCTATCAACAAAGAACTGAGACGCTATAAAGTGCTAGAAGGTGATAATGGATAGCAGAGGGCAAAATGGCATCCGCGTGGGCTACGATTCACCTTGCCGCGTCTCCTCTTGATTTTTTGTCATCAAGCCCTTTCTTTATCAGCGGTTTCAAATGCGATTGTCACACTAGAGGGATCTCAGGAAGAGGAAGTGCCATACCGGTCAAAGTTTTTCAATTTCACTGCCAATTTCCTGCGTAATTACAGCTGCTTTTGATGGTCTTTTAACGGCATGGACCTGATTCTGCCTCTCAGCGGTGGGCTATGGGATGATCACACATACACACACATTGCCATCAGCTCCTGTGGTGGCCCCCCAGGTGGGGGTCAATGAGCTAGTGCTAATGTTGCACTGCAGAGAGGTAGCAGGCAAGATGGCCGCTGGGATATGCTAACTGAGATGGGCCAACACTGATTGTCCTGTGCTTCAAATGCTCTAAAACAGCATTTTCCCAACCTTTTTTGGCTTATGCACCCCCACAGGCCCATCAGTAAGACTCAAGTACCCCTTTCAGTAATACTTTAGAATCCACATTACAAGATTACGGCGAAGACAAGCAAAGAAATCAACCTCCTTTCTATCTAAAATTACGGTCACATTTAAAATATATCTTGTTGTGTATAATTGCATGCAGTATTTGAATGGTCAAACAGTGAAATTTCTTGACTTTTCAAGACTATATCCTGACTGGTTGACCCTATCAATCTATAGGGTTTCTGCAGGTTTCACAAAGTCAAATTTAAGACCATTATGAATGAAATTTAAGACCTATACAACGACATAAAAGAAATACGTACAAAGGAAACGCAGTCTAAAAATTATTTGTCAAGTAATTTAATTTATTCAAACTGAACATAGTACTTTCGCCGAACATCTGCACGAACGGTCCCGTGATTTATCGTTCAACCACGTTGGTTTTGCACGTGGTGGAGTAATAACTACTTTTAATGAAACTGTTTGAGATCCAATTAACGCTAGATTTGTTTTATATAAATTACAGACATGTCCTCTGAGGACTATTTCTAATTGTTCTCAGTTGTTTTGCTTTATTACCAGACTCAATATTTGCCTCATTCAGTAGAGCACGTTCGCACATGTGCGCTCTTCAAACACGTTAGTCCAAATCTTTTGAGAAACTAAAAGACGTAAATTACATTTGTATGTATTCTAAATAAAAGGCACCGGTTGTACTGAATGTCAGCTTGCTTATTTTGCTCAAGATAGGATTTATTACCTCCAAAAGTCATGCAATATAGAAACGATGCCTCTAACCACAGGTCGAGAGCTGTCGTTCAAACCACACAACTTTGCGATGCTGTTTGCGGATATTCGTTGGAACGGTTGTTTCGGGAAACACAGACTCGTTAAACTACGCAGATAACGACGGAAATTGCGACCATAGTTGGCTAACGATGCTTTCGGGAAACACAACCCTGACTGATGGCTGTTGTTTGCTGGAGACCCTTCACAGCAAATAGACATTTCTTACTTTTTGCATGTGACTCCAGCACCCGTACCCCCAACATTCCCAATTTAATAGGTTTCTTGCATAAGAAGCAGTAGGCTTCAAATACGTTGTTTGCAACTGGCTTTAAACAACCACGAAATTCAGATTTTTCAAGCCAAGTATCGCTAAATTTGCTGAGTCAAGCACCAATAAAGGTCAAAGCTTGAAAACTCAAAGCTGATTGGCAGTTGCATGTTGGTCTATTTTGTAGTCATAATACAGCGAATTATATTTGGACTGGCATATAAATATATCTATTTATCATCCCACCAGCAGGGGGATTTTGATTTTGTGCCTCTTTGGGATCGGCTCCACAAGGAACACTTCACTTGCAGAACGCAAGCGAGTTTAGGAATGGGGGTGCAGGCCCAGTGGTTGTTCTGTAGCAAAACATCAATGCCTTGAATGTGCGCAGATATATAACATAAAAGTAATGTGCCTTCCTTTATATATATATATATATATATATATATATATATATATATATATATATATACACACACAGGGCTTGACATTAACTTATTTGTTCACTAGCAAATGCGGCTATAGTGATTTTCCAAAATTATTAGCCACGTAGCATTTTTACTAGCCACATTGTTGTTGTTGGAAAATTACGTTTTATATGATTAAAGTTGACAATGGGGCTTAAAATGTGCTAAAATGTACTAATATTATCATTAGCTCTGATAAGGTTGTAAAGCCCCTTTTTTGAAAACATGTTGTCTATTAAGATAAACAGATAAAATAGCTCCTTATTGTATATAATAAAAGTGCTGCATCGTTGCTGTTGTTTTTTGTTGTTGTTTATTCGTTAGTTTTCAGTTCGCAAACCTCTGAAAAAGATCAGAGGGGAACATAGGGGTAAAACACATTGGGTAACTTGGTTAGGATCCAACTGTTTTGCTAATAGTGCAAAAGCTAACCAAACCACAATGAACGGCCTCCAATTTTAACTCTGCAAGACTACACCAAGAATATTCTATGGACACATCTGCTGATGCTGGAATTAATCTCAGATGTTCCTAGAGTAGTTAAACTTTATTTGACAGTCCTAAATCATTGTATTACCCCAAATCCTACTTAGCACACCAAACACATGATTCTCTTAGAGGAGGAGGGGGCGGCACGTGATTTACCTGCACCCAGCTGCTGTTTGCAGGGGACGACATGTGGACAGAGGTCAAACAGGAAGTTGCTTTCCCCCGGGGACAGGCAGAAAACAGATGAGAGGTCACAGATCATTAAAACATATCTATCAAGCCTTTCGTGGTTACTAATTCTCCCAGTCAAATGTTGCCATGTAAATATGTCAAATGGGAATGAAATTACCACCGCGCTTTATTGACTGTGATAAAATCTGAAAAGCGCCACTGAACATAATTACATACTTGTCAGAGCCATAAAAATTAGCTTTATTATCAATGGAATGGTTTTGTACAACTTCATTCCTGTTCGATGCCTTCCAGATGGGGCTGCTTTACGCACTTGAACAGTTTTTATGCAGATCTCAACTTTTTTTTAAACTCTCTCTCTTTCACTATCTCATGCATCTGTCTATGCAATGAAGAGAGGGAGGGAGACAGAGGTTGAGGCTGAATGCTACATTAGTTCAGTTAAATGGGTTTTTACATGCTAAAATACTTGCACTGTAATTGTATACCTTTAAATGCTGGCAATACATGTAAAAAAAATGTTATTTTACTTTTTTCATATATTTGACCTGATATACTTCTGAGTTCACGCAATTTTAGATCTTAAATGGTAAAATATAAAGATATGAAATCAATTTGGGTAAAAAAAAAAAGTTGTTTTTAACATCTAGGTTTGGCTAGTTAGTTTAATCTTGATATAATATTGACTTCTGATTCTTTCTGGTAGAACTTTAAATGAATACCCCTGATATAAAGTGATCATGTCTCTTCAGAAAATTTGGATTAAACCACTTAATATGGATTAGTTTTAAGATCTGTTTTTGCAGCGTCAAAGTGGTTCAGTACAGATGCATAGAATGTCAAGGGAGGGACAAAAATCTCAGATTTCATTGAATTATCTTCATTTGTGTTTCAAAGATAACAAATGTCTTAAAGTAGGTGTGCCAAATCCTGCTACTGGAAATCTACCTTCAAGCAAAGTTCAGCTCACACCCTGATCAACCACAACTAAACCAGGTAATAGATCCTCAGCAGCACTTTATCATTACAGATAGGGACGATGGATCAGGGTTGGATCTGAACTCTGATGAACATGATTGCAACACTGTTTAACAGGTTTGGAAGGACATGAGGGTGAGTAAATAATGAAAGATTTTTCATTTTGGGGTGAACTAACAATTTAACATTTCTTCCTCCATCACATAATTTGATTAAACTAATAGAAAATTATAGTTTTCTCTTCGAGAAGAAATAATAAATAAAATAATAAATTGACAACTATGTTTAAAATTGTAACAATTCCAGCTTTGTTCCAATTGTTCCAATGTTTCACTTCCTGTGTTTAGCTACTGTGTGCATTTGTTTCCATCGCAGCCTAGCTTTGTCATAGTTAATCCTTGTTTGTTTCTGAAACAATTAATTACCCTCACCTGTTCCTCATTAGCCCCTTCTTATCCTATATATATATATACCCCTTAGCCCCTTTAATACAGCATTCCCGGTAAATACACAAATATGCTGTTCACACGAGCATTGAATTTCTGGCTTGTCAGCAGTAAGAGACCATTCACACATCAGCACCAAAACTCTGGTAAATTCTGTGATGTCAGTCATCGGATATTATCTTGACACAGTGTGCCATTGACTTCATCCGCCTGCATGAGGAAAAGCACTTTAGTCTCACTATCTGTTCAATTTGACAACATATTTTTGCAGCCTGAGTGACAGGCATAAGGGGATGATCAAACAGTACACGTTTTTGCTCTTAAAACCATGAGACGCGCATAATATTATCCAACTGCAGAGCCGCAGCACTGATTAATTAAAAAGAAGGCTGGGTCCCGAGCGCAACACTTTGAAAAGGCTGCACAATGTGATGCAGTATAAGATGTCCATCTAATGCATATTTACATTGAAAAACTATTAAAAAGCAGCTGAGCTTACTGTTAAAAGGTTAGTTCACCCAAAAATGAAAATTTTGTCTGTATTTACTCACCCTCATGTTGTTCCAACCCTTTATGTGTTCATTTGTTCTGCTATACACAAAGGAAGATATTTGGAAGAATGTGTTAATCAAACAGATCTCATTCCCCAAATGAGATCTGTTTGATTAAAACATTCTTCCAAATATCTTCCTTTGTGTTCAGCAGAACAAATAAACGGACATAGGTTTGAAACAACATGAGGGTGAGTAAATACTGACAGAATTTTCATTTTTGGGTGAACTAACCATTTAACAACACAGAGTACTCTATTGGCGCTTTTCCACTACACAGTACCGGCTCGACTCGGCTCGCCTCGCCTCGGCTCGCCTCAGCTCGCCTCGCCTCGGCTCGCTTTTGGCTCCGTTTTCCATAGCAGATAGTACCGCCACAGATAGTACCCGGTTGTCATAGCGACGCCGCAGTAAACTGCCGTGACGTAATCTAATACGCGACACATATCCGCGCTACCCACACACACAGGACAATGGAGGAAATCGAGTGTATGCTGTTTTTGATCCTTGGGATGTGGCTGTTTCTCACAGCAAGAAGACAAACGTTGTTCCATGAGAGGCTGAGGGCAGCAAAACGAAACACTGCTGAAAAACGAGACGAATCCGGTTGGCGCGTGCAAGATGACGCAGTGAATAGTGACGATTCTCTCTGACCAATCGGCAGTCGGCATTGTTTTACGTCACATTTTAGTATCGCCTCAGCTCGCTTAGAACCTCGCCGGAGGTGAGGTACGAAAAAAAGTACCCGAAAGCAGGTACAGGTACAACTTTTACACAGTGGAAAACCAAACAAAGGCGAGTCGAGTCGAGCCGAGCCGAGGCGAGCTGGTTCTGTGTAGTGGAAAAGCGCCATATGAGTAAAGTTTACTATAAATCTGAAAGTCTTTTGGGGAGGGATCTGCATATCAACTTATTACAATCATTAAACTGGTTGATGTAAAAAAAAACAAATAGGACAGGAAAATGTTTTTCTTCGTAGAGATATATTATGAGAAAAGAACAATATAGTGAAATGCACAATAATAAACCCAAAACAAATTAACATACCATAATACAGTGATACAAAGGCCTCAACAAACAGTGTGTAATGTTTGGTGCAAAGAATGAGGATATACTTGTATGCCACAGTCCATAGGTGAAAGAAGCTGATGTAGATGTATATAGTTATTGAATCCTTGGTAATAGTCCAGAACAGATTCAATACTCCACAAAGCAATTCCAGACACAAGTAGAAAACAGAGTAGAAAAACATAATGAAAGAGTAAATTATACAGGCTCGTCTACAAGTCAATGCATCAAAATCCTAATGCGTTTTATGCATCTCACACTACAACGTCGGACACATAACGGTAATTAATATGATTAGCCTTTTGCTTGATTACTTTATCAAACAGTTAATAATGTGTTGCTAATGCTTCACAAACCAAGTTCCCGTTCACCATTTCAGAGTCAGACAGCTGCCTTCTAAAAATCATTATCCTTAGAAACGCTTTGAACTTAGAACTTAAAGCTGAAGTCCGCAGTTTTTCCTCATTGTCGCCATCTCTGTTCGGAATCTTTTTCCGTTATGTATCCTTGTTTTTGCATGGGCCGGTTGCAGTCTCTTTTTTCCTGTAGCACCTCCAAAGTCCAATCGAAGTCTTTTGCGTTTTACAACGGGCGAGTCACCAGTAGACACTGGTGATTGTCGTTTGAACCTATCTGGATCCGCCATCAAATTGATGAGTTTAACTATATCAAGTGCTGTGAGAAAAGGCTATAAATCTCCACCTCCAACATCCTCACACGCAATATAGTCAACTATAGCCGAGACTCCTCCTTTATGTGTACAGATGTTACGTAATCACTCAATATAGTCTACTAGCCGAGACTCCTTCTTTATGTGTACAGATGTGACGTAATGACTCGATATAGCCTACTAGCTGAGACTCCTTTATGTGTACAGATGTTACGTAATGACTCAATATAGTCTACTAGCCGAGACTCCTCCTTATGTGTACAGATGTTACGTAATGACTCAATATAGATTACTAGCCGAGACTCCTCCTTTATGTGTACAGATGTGACGTAATGACTCAATATAGATTACTAGCCGAGACTCCTTCTTTATGTGTACTGATGTTACGTAATGACTTAATATAGTCTACTAGCCGAGACTCCTTCTTTATGTGTACTGATGTTACGTAATGACTCAATATAGTCTACTAGCCGAGACTCCTTCTTTATGTGTACTGATGTTACGTAATGACTCAATATAGTCTACTAGCCGAGACTCCTTCTTTATGTGTACTGATGTTACGTAATGACTTAATATAGTCTACTAGCCGAGACTCCTCCTTTATGTGTACAAAAGTTTATGTGTACAAAAGCACAGATGTGACGTAATGACTCAATATAGATTACTAGCCGAGACTCCTTCTTTATGTGTACTGATGTTACGTAATGACTCGATATAGCCTACTAGCTGAGACTCCTTTATGTGTACAGATGTTACGTAATCACTCAATATAGTCTACTAGC